>CM021109.1:345795780-346375000 GCA_007115665.2 Sequoiadendron giganteum | reverse complement strand
AAACAATGTTGTTTGTAGAAGTTTACAAGTTAATGTACCTATATGAATCGTTAATAGTTTCAGGCTATCCAATATTTCATGTAAATAGTCAATATTCTATCAATCTATTTATACAAATATCTAAACAATACTAATTTTCTTTTTTTGCAAACAAAGGATCAAATTACATGCCTCATATTACCAATCAAATACAAGTTGGAATACTCATATTACTATTTCAAGTTAGGAGATACCTAAGTTTTTTATTGGTGACTCATATGGATATAAATTCAATCTATTGTCGTTCTAAGAATGACTAACAGTTGAATAACTATTTGATTTCATCACAACATTATCATTAGCTGACCCTTAAAGAAATGTTGTTTATCAGTTTTCAATGTTTTGACAGTCGATTGCTAGAGCACTTTCATACTAATCATTTTTAAAATGATTTGTGCATGAAAAAATGACTAGTATAAACAACATGAGCAAGCATCACATGTACGCATAAAATATAAATCGATATCCAAATGATATACTATAAGCATAAAATGGAGTATTGTAAATAAAAAGGGGATCATTCTGATGAACAATTAAGTTCATATACAAATGGTTTATTGAAAATCAATCTTAAGGATCGATGCCCACAAATTGAAAATAAAATCGAACAAAATAATCATTCAACCATCGTTCTTGGTGAACAAGGTGACATGCATAAAATAATAGCAATATTTATACATCGTTCTATGAATGATTTTTGAGTCCTTCACATTATTTAGCACAACTTACTTGCTTGGCCTAACCGAAAAGAAGATCATCAAAAAAAGAAGAATAACATTAGAAGTATAGTTGATCCCTTAGAGGGAGTCAATAAACTATTTAAATATCATTTAAATAAATAATACTAATATATATCTAATTCATCTGATTACCATAAATGGGTTAAATAATCTTTAATACAAGCGATGTCAAATTGAGAAGATGACAATAAAATAACAGAGTTTAACAAGAGTCGGCTATCATGTTGATAAGAGTGTGCAAAAAATTAGTGCATGCAAAAGGGGTTGGCCGATAAGGCCCCTGCAACTATTTTTCCAAAGAAATGATTGATCTCAAACCAAAAAAGTCTGGTATTAAAATAAATAAGTTCACAAAAAAAATTCATATAATATTTTTTCATCAACTCGATTGAAAATCGACAGAATGATAAGGAAAAATGAAGCTTTCGAATAGTTTGCATTGAAAATCATGCATATACAACATCAAGCATCAATTTTTATGTCTAATCATGGCTTTTCCTAAGCCTTTCCTACTTTTCCCAAAGGTGTCAATTCACTTGCTTCTTCTTCTTCCCTATTCTCGTCGCCACTGATCATTTTTTCCAATGATTCCTTCTCCAAAATGGAAACCCCATTCACTCATTATGGGAGTCATTTCATTCCTTAATTAACATTAATATTAGCCACCCCAAACTGTAATTTGAATACCTACCTTAAATTTGAATGCAGGTCGTGACTTCATAAGATCTTCCTCATTATATTATTTGAATTCAATCAATATGATTGTGATAATTTTCAATTTGTTATTATTATTTATTTATAAAGAATATGTATATATTCATATATATGAGTGTATATATATGTATTTATATATATATATATATGTGCATATAAACATATATTTATATATATATTGATCTCTATTTTACTTTTATAATAGTATATTATTCAATCATTTTCAAACAAAGAATAAACTTTTATTTTATTTGAATAATTGTTTTCAAAAGAAGTAGTTTTATCTTCCTTCAAGCATGCCTATTTTTAAATTACATACAAATATGTCCAATCATGCTATCATTCTCTTTTAATTTTGAAACCATATGTTCAGTGTGAACAATTGAATAAAAAGTCACATGTATAACATTCCACAAGCATATTCTTTTTAAACATTGAATCATTTCAAATCAAGTCAATATAAATTTCTATATGAAAGTTTGAATGAAAATATATCATGTTGTTTTGTGGTGTGTGTGCACCCAAATTCCATCAAGCTTACTGTTAAATCTAGCTAAAAAATCCTAATTCAACCATGTTCTCGCCCTTCAACCTATTTTCTTGCATTTGCACTCACTTGCACTCACACAATTTATCAGTAACTTTCAATCATGATAAAGTATGAGATAGTTCATAAGATCACATTGTCAAAAGATGGTCAACTTCTTTCAAACATTTCAAAAAAATCAATTTTTCATTCAACATATTGAATTTCCTCAATAATTCAATTCATCGTATTTAATTTAAATGCAATAATAATTGGGTTATGACATCCTTCCCCTGTTGGAAGAGACATCGTCTCGATGTCTATTTAATCAAAATTTAAGCATATATGTCTATTTCAACACCATATCATACTATTTCCAAGCCAAAACATTATGATATTCAATCCAAAATTTTGAAACAAAATTATCAGAAGTCTCTTTATAATAAATAAAATGTGGGAAAGAGTGTTCTATTTCTTCTACATCCTCCCAAGTAGCATCGTCTTCTGAATACTAGTCCTATTGGACCTTAAACTAAGAAGTGTCTCTCCTCCACAACTTAACATTGCATCTATCCAAGATTCTAATGGGCTTCACTAGCACCACTCCTAGGTCATGTACCTACAAGGATTGGCAATCGAGAACATGAGATACATTAGGATGATATGGATTGAGCAAAGAAAGATGAAACACATTATGAAGTTGAGCCAAAGTAGGTGGCAAAGCATGTCTATAAGAAACTAGGTTGATCACTTCCAAGATATCAAATTGACCCACATATCTTGGGGCTAACTTGGAAGAATTTCCAAAGGCAATGGAACTTTTATGAGGCCTGACTCTTAAGAAGAATTTATCCCCTGCCACAAACTGTCTAAGATTTATATTCTTTTCAGCATAACTCTTCTATTGGTTTGTCGCTTCCTTCAATTTTATCTTAATAACTCTCATTTTTTCTTCCATATCGTTGAGCATTTTAGATCCTACTATGATCCTATCTTCCAATCTATCCCAATTGATGGGTGTATGACACTTCCACCCATAAAGAGCTTCAAATGGTGTCATACCTAGAGATGTGTGATAAGAGTTGTTGTGAGAAAACTCTACCAACGGTAATTATTCTTCCCACTTATACTGTTGGTCCATGTAGTACATTCGGAGGAGGTCTTCGACTACCTGATTCACCCTCTCCATCTACATGTCAGTCTAAGGATGATAAGCCAAGATGAAATTTAAATTGGTTCCCAATGTGGCATTCAGGGTTGTCCAAAAGCTTGAGGTCATCTAGGTGTCTCTATCATAAATTATAGTCTCTAGCACTCCATGTAAGCAGAAGATCTCCTAGAAAAATTTCTTGGCCAGGTTCAATGATCCATCCTTAAGGTTTCCTAGGATGAAGTGTTCCACCTTGGTCAACTATTCAATCACAACCAAGATAACATCATGTTGATTCTTTCTCAAAGGTAACCCCTATACAAAGTCCTTTTTGAAATGATGGATGAACAATGTCCCTAATGAAGTTGTGGTCTTCAATGGAGGATTTTTGTTAGGAAAATATTCAACCACATAGAAAGTGTTGCAATAATGGCATTCAAATAGAGATTCTATTATGAGATATGAGATATGTTACAAGAGTAAATATGCCTGATTAAATAGGCAAGAGTGAAACCTAAAATGAACAAGATGTTTCCAAGTGTCTTAATCACACTACATGTGACAACATGAAAACCCTAACAACCTACCTAGGGAATGATAACCTGATTGAGATAAGTTCTAGAAAAGACAACTCATCTTCTATAAGGAATCTTATCTCTTAGAAACATGGAAAGGGGAATTACCCCATTATTTATGGTTGATCTAATAATGAAACCTAGGACTAAGTTATTTAAATAAAAGACCTAAGTTAGCTTATGCTAGTGTAATAAATAATTAATTACTCTAACACCCCCCATAAGTGCAACTTACAGAGGAAATGAAAAATGCAATGATTATGCAATGGATGATGGGTCTTGGCTACATGATGGCCATTTTAGGTACCCATTTATAAATTATATGAAATGGAACTAATCTCCCACAAACAGAGAAAGGGGGAAAACCCAGTGGGTAGAAAACCCCTCTCCAAAAAGGAGATGAAATATAGAAAAGTGATGATTGGAGGACTCAACATCATTCCCCCCAAGGACTACAACCATCACAAAAAATACAAAAATGATCAAAAATAGAAGACTAGATATCCCCCCATAAAGGAGAGTGGTCCCCTCAAGGATGTATTCAAAGCCTATGGAGAAATGAGAAGCCAAGTCAGCAAGACTTGTCATGAACCCATCTGGATGCCACAAGTCTAAAGAGGTGGATGAGCCTTGCTCTGCTAAATCAAATCTCAAATGAGAGGTAGATGAGGAAGAAGATGGTGCAAAAAGAAGAGCCAATTCAATCCAACCATCACAACCCTAGCAAGGAGGAGGAGAATTGCTTCCTACCCTAGAATCTAGAGAATCAAGAACTGGTGGAGCACAGTCCCAAAACTTAGAGAACTTATACACCCTAGATTGATGATCGGCTTCACCATAGGCAATGAGTGTATCAAAATCATCATTGATGATGGCTAAATCAGATGTGAACTCAATCTTAAGACCCTCCTATGCAAGCTAATAAACATAAAGTAGATTGTGAGCCATTTGTGGAATATAATCAACATCATGCAAATACCCCCCCTCCAAAGTAACATCACAAATAGCAGCAACATGAATAATGTATGCATTTGCAGTGGACATCTTGTCAAACTATGAAGGTCTCATAGTATCCCAAAGGATATGATCCTGAGAATAGGTGACATGTCAAGTAGAACCTAATTCAATGACCCATCCTTCATGTCTATCAACTAGGGTAGTGATCAAAGCTTGTCCCTTGCCATGAATCTCAGCTGTGGAAATTCCTGCAATACTTGAAGAGGACTCTTCATGTGAAGAAGAGTTGTGTCACTTAACAGGAGAAGAAGAAGGAAGAGAAATGTTGCGATCATGTAGAATCTATCTTAGTTCATGAATTTCCTTCTTGAAACATGTCCCCTCACGATGTCCAAGCCCATTACAAAAACTGGATTTGGGCCTCTCCTTAGGCCTTTCATCATTTTGATGTGATGATATAGTGGATCTTGTCTTAGACTTTCCTTTATTCTTGCCTTTCCCTTTGGATGGTGCTACAACAAGAGCACGAGACTTTGAAGATGAATCAACTTGGTTGAGTTTGGATTGTTCCCTTGTCAACTACTCACAAAAGTCTCAAATGAAGGCATCACAAAACTGTCTCCAAGGCCATCCATTGTAGAGTAAAAGGAAGTAGCAAAATATGAAAAAGAGCCTTTCAACTTGGACAAGATCATGAAAATGAATTCCTTGTTAGTTTTGTCTTTACCACACTCTGATAATTGTGTTCTCAAAGACTTTATTTTCACCAAATAATCATCTATGGAGGGAAAACAATCAACTAAGAGCGAAGCTAGTTCTGACTCTAACTAAAGTGAATGAACATCACTTATAGAACCAACCAGTGTTTTAAGCTTGTCCCAGATTGCCTTTGGAGTAGAGCACCCCTCAATGTGGAAAAATAAGGAATTGGAGATATGAAGAGCAATCAGTCCCATGGCCTCCTCACACTTGATGTGATGTTGAAACTTCTCATACTCTCTAGTCAAATGTGGTTGATTTTCACCCAATGTTTACCATAGGCCTTTTGACCAGAGGAGACGTTGCATGCCAACTTTCCATGTGTGATAGTTGTGTGGTTTTAGGAGTTCAAAACCTATTTCAGCCATTAGAGAAAGAACCAATGTACAAGACAAAAGATATATAAAAGGAAATGCTAGAAATCTAATGATATGTCAATTTATAATTGAAATGAAGCCCCTTGATGCAAACAACTTCCTCCAAAAGAGTAGGATATCCAAGTGAAGACAAAAAATGCTCAAAGTGACAAACTACCAAAGAAATTCATTTGGTGTTGATTCTAAAAGAAATGAAAGGACTGATGGAAAATATACTGTAATACCTCTTTGATGTTGTCGAAATGATAATTTTTTTGATAAACTGAAAAAGATATATCACCTTCCAAGCCCAAACTAACCAGGAGCAAAAATGGAGCATCGGGGGCTAAAAATATTCATCCCTTGGTCATTGATGTGACCACGGACATATTAGGTTGAAAAAAAGTGCCCCTAGATCAGGTGGTATAGGAGCGATGGGCAGGTGAAGTTCTAGTGGAGCAGTCGGGAAAATTGGTGGTGCCACTCGGTGGCTAGCGGTAGCCTCGGGATCTCCAGGTGACCGGTGCGAGAGTCTTTAGTGGGTGGTGAACACCAACGGTTGGGTGTTGAGAAAAAACTCCGGCGAGAGGAAAGGATAGCTAACGGGGCTGGGAGACGTCAGATGATGAACGATGATGGCAATGGGGTGTTGATGTCTGTAGATTGGTCAGTGGAGCCGACAATTTTTTTTTTTAATATTGCCTAACAACAATTCAAAAAAAGCCGATAAAAATATTTTAATCTACAAGTAAAATAAAATGATGCCAACCAAAAAATAAAAGGCTGAAAACTATAGGACATTGAAGAAATATTTTAAACCCTATATGCCAACTCAAAATTTAATTGCCAGTCGCTTTTACAGAAAAATGAATTTTGCCCGAACTTTAGAAAAAATTTCCCTGATTGCAAAATAAAAAAATGCATGATCCCTTAAAAAAAATTCCTTTTAAGAGGATTGAAAGCAATATTTTTTTCTCCAAATTTGTACAGATAGTACAAGAAAATGCAAACCCTAGATTATACCTCAAATAGCTCCCCGTGGGGGTTGGGGCCCTAGCTCGGTTGGATAAATCTTTCTTGTTGCAGGATGTTAGTCACGAGGTCTAGTCTCCCCCACCCCCATGGTACTAGAGGGCCTATTGTGCTAGTGCCACCGATCACATTAAAAAATTTAGCAAGCGCAGTGCAATTTATAGGGGATCATGCTACCTGATTCCTGCAGTCTAAAAAAATGGTTCCCGATGGAAATATCTCCAATTTTGGTGAATGGGCAGGCAATCCATAGGTTTTGAGGCCTTTTTGGAATAATGGAGAGGTCGAAGAGAGCTTGATCTACACCAAAAACAACTTGGTCCCCGAGTAGAACCAACTAGCCTGCAAAGTAAAAATATCAAGCCTACAAAGAATCTCACAAGCCAACTTTCTTGATACTGGGATGAACCTTCACTGGAAAATATCTGATACCATGTTGAAATGATCGATGCACAATGTCCCTAATGGAGTTGTAGTCTTTAATGGAGGATGTTTTCCAGGAAAATATTCAACCACACAAAAAGTGTTGCAACAATAGCATTCAAATAGAGATTCTATTATGAGATATGAGGTATGTTACAAGAGTACATATGCTTGATTAAATAGGCAACAATGAAACCTAGAATGCCCAAGATGTTTCCAAGTGTCTTAATCACACTACATGTGACAACATGAAAACCCTAACAACCTACCTAAGGAATGATAACCTGATTGAGATAAGTTCTAGAAAAGACAACTCATCTTCTAGAAGGAATCTTATCTCCTACAAACATGGAAAGGGGAATTACCCCATTATTTATGGTTTATCTAATAATGTAACCTAGGACTAAATTATTTAAATAAAATACCTAATTTAACTTAAGCTAGTGTACAATAAATAATTAATTACACTAATAGTCCTTACTAATCACCTGTCATTTATACTCAGGCATGTCATGAGGATACAATAGCTCCGTTGGATGTGCATTCTCAACCTTGACTCATTGACACTCTAAATATCTAGCTACATACTCCACTACATCCTTCTTGAGTTTAGGCCAAAACTACATAGTTTTCAATTATGTGATCATCTTGGATACTCTCGAGTGTCCTGAATAAGGTGCACTATGAACCTCTGCTAGAACCAACTTCCTTGGCTCTCCAAATTCTGGAATATACATTCTTCTCTGATATCTCAAAATTCCATCTAATTTGATCTCATACCCATCGAACAGATGATTTGATGGATTCTTTGCTAGGGTGTTCTTCACTCTTTCGTAGTGCTCATCCCCTTGCAAATTTTGTATCACCTTTTGTCTCAAATTAGACCTTGTCAAGATCATGGCTACAAGATTTCTTCATCTACTAAGAGCATCGACCAAGTTATGTTGTCTTTTCCCTTTATATACTCAATTTTGAAGTCATACTCACTAAGGAATTTCAACCACCTTCTTTGTCGTGCATTAAGGTTTGGTTGAGTAAAAATGTATCTCAATCCTAGGTGGTCTTTCTTGAGCTCAAATGGCTTCCCTAAGAGATAATGCCTCCACATCTACAGGGAATGAACTATTGTGACCAAATCTAAATCATGCAATGTGTAATTCACCTTGTGTTGTCTAAGATTCCTCAATTCATACACTACCACTTGTCCATTCTGCATAGTACTACTCCCAATCCCTCTCTTGAAGCATCTATTGTCATAGTGAATCTTCCACTAGGCTCAGGGATGCTCAACATTGGTTCTATCATGAGCCTCTCCTTAAGGAGTTGGAATGCCTATTCACACTTCTCTGTCCATGCAAACTGTGTTCCCTTTCTTTGGAGTGATGTGATTAGAGAGGTAATCTAGGAGATCCCTTTCACAAATTTTCTATAATATCTTGTGAGGCCCATTAAGCTAAAAAATTTTGACACATTCTGAGGTATTGGTCATTCCATGATTGCCTTGATATTCTTAGGGTCTACAGAGACTCCTTCAACAGAAATAATATGGCTTAGATAGTGTACCATATCTTGATAAAACAAGCACATGGATAGCTTCCCAAAAAGTTCATTCTCTCTCAGTCATTGTAAAACTATCCTCAAGTTCCTATCATGCTCTTTAATATAATTTGAGTAAACTAGGATTTCGTCAATGAAAATAAAATTAAAATCCATTAAAACAGTCTCTAAACAACTATTCATGAGATTCATGAAGGTTGTAGGTGCATTGGTCAAACCAAAGGGTACCATAGTGAACTCATAATGTCCATATTGAGTTTCAAAGGCAGTTTAGAATATCTTATTTCTTTATTATCAACTGATGGTATGCTAACTTGAGATCTATTTTGGAGAACACTATTACTCCCTTCATCTGGTCAAACAACTCATCGATCCTTAGGAGTGGGTATTGATTCTTGATGGTTGCCTTATTCAACATTCGATAGTCTATACACAGACACAAGGTTCCATCCTTTTAAATAAATATAACTTGTTCTCCTCAAGGAGATACACTGGGTCTTATGAGCCCTTTGTTCAAAAATTCTATTGACTGGGCCTTTAACTCATAGATTTTGGTGGTGGTCATCTGATATGGTGCTTTGGATTAAGGTTGAACTCCTAGTACAAGGTCAATAGAGAAATAAAATTCTAGTTTCAAAGGTAACTTTGTGAGTTCATCAGGGAATACATCTCAAAACTCCTTGAGAATAGGTTAGTCATCTAAATATGGTTCCTTGCTATTAGGGTTACTGATATACACAACATAAATAGCACAACCCTTATGACAAGCTTGCTTAAGCTACATAACAAAGATCTATCTAAGATCTAAGGGTCTTTGCATCCCATAGATATTGACTGGGTTTCCATAATCATCCAAGAAACTAACTACCTTATCCTCATAGTTCACTATAGAATTATACTTGGTTAACCAATTTATTCTAAAAACTACATCATATGAGCCTAAGGGTGCCACATATAGGTTAATCTGGGTTTGGAAGGTTGGAAGCTCTAACTCACTACAAAAGAGACAGGTATCTACCTCCACTCTGCTCGGTTTCAATACTGGATTGTCCATGAGTTTTCCATGTGTCCAGGTCTAATAGGTATCTTGGATATTACTCTATGGTCTATGAAACATTTAGTAGCTCTGGTATCAATTAAAATAGAGACAATTCAGCCATAGAGCTTACCTGTCAACTATACTAATGAATCCTAATACTCTGACTGCTTGTTGCCCATTGTAGTGTTAATCTGATGATGTTGAGACTATTGATAATTTCCTTCCCTTTGTGAATTCAACCATTGTAGAAAATTTGAGGCATAATGATTGCCTCCACAAGTATAACACCCATTGCAAGGCCCTTTGCGGTCTCCTCACTTGTCCTCTCTAAAGCCCTTCTACTTTTGGTCATCTTTTCCATTGTTAAATTATTTTCCTTCTTACTCTTTCCACCATTACCATCTTCACATTTCTCCTATGACTCACTTCCCCTCTCGAGATTATGGATATGATGGTTCTTGTCTCCTTTATGAAACTTATTGTTCCCAAACTATGACTTAGGATTTGAATTGTTGCAGTAATTGGATAATTGCTGCAATTTTTGCTCCTTCTTGGTGGCCTTCAGGAAGAATTCATTCATGGTGAGAGGATCATACATGTCCACTTTTGCTCCAATGTGGGGTCTAAGTCCTAATATGAACTTTTGGATATGGGAATGTTCGTCTCCCTAATACTAGGGCACATACTTCAGTAGGTTGGTGAACTTTTCCCAGTATTGGGTCATAGTCATTCTCCCCTAAGTTTGGTAGGCATCATAATTATGTCTATAAGGTTGTACGAAGGTCTTCCCCAGCTGCCCATCCTGGTATGCTAGGGTAGGCATGCCTTCCTGGTATGCTTATATCCACCACTATTATTAGCAGAGGAGGGGCACTACTACACTACCCTTCGGTCAAGGAGCAAGATATTCTTAGATGTACCTTATCCGATAGGCCCCTCCTATAAGTCAAATACCATGACAGACCGTGACCCGACAGGTACCTTTACTTATTTATCATGGAAACTCTCTCCTCCCACCACTAGCCATAGAATAGTATCCCCCCCCCCCACTCGGGCCTAATTTGAGTTGTGGAGGCGCGTCTCGCTTCCATTCTAGAGCGTGGCTAGGAAGACGTCGTTATGCTATGATATGAATTGCTTGTCTATTTCGTTTGTTGGTTGGCTATGTTGAATGCCTGTCGCCTGATGGGTGGGATTAGGGATTGTGCTAGATTCATTCTTGGGAGGAGGGGATAGGATTGTGATATGCTAAAATATTGAAGGAAGAGTTCCCAAGTAATCTTAGCATGTTGAAGGTTCCTTTTGATCTTTTCATTATCCCACCAAGTAGTTGCTTCTCCCAAAAGTTGATACATAGCCCATACCACTTTAGTCTAGTCGGATAGGTTATAGAGTCCAAAGTATTTCTCAATCTCAATGATCCATGCCTTAGCTCCTACTCTAATGGATTTACCATCAAACTTAACCAGTGCTACTCTTTTGAGATCCTTTCCTAGTTCTTCCTCAATTCAACCTCGAGGACCTTCTCTTGGACCACCTTCTCCTTGATTGAAATCCACATTCTTGTGAACCTTTTCCTCACATGCCACTCAAACCTCATGTTCGATGTGGTCCATACAAGCCTCTTACCTGTTCAAAATCTCTATAATTTGTTCCTGCCTCTTGTTTGGTCCATTGTCTGACCCACTACTACCCATCTCTTTCCTAGTGGTCACTATATTTACTCACACCTGACCTGCATCACATTTCACATATACGATAACTTAGCATCAGGTTCTATTCGAAAATGTTCTTATTAACATAACACTACATGCACATGCATATATCACTCATTCATTAAATACATACACATTCATTCAAAGTAAAACATGTTTTGGAGTTCTTCACTCGAACACACCAAAAATAACATCTTGCTTAATTTATATTAGGTGTGGGTCAATAGGCCCTTATTTACAAAAGCTTATGATTACATTAGTCACTTTTCTCATCCTTAGAGAGAGGACACTCCTCAGAGTCCTCATTAGAATTTACATCAATTTTCTCAGAAGAGGATGGTTGAGCATGCAGGATCTCCTTTTCCTCTTTAGTTAATAAGGGTGTGTTTGGTCCACACCCTAGGGGAAAATCCCTGAATGCATAAATCTTCTTAATCTTAGGATTTTTCCTCAACTCCTCAATCTTCTTTCCCCTCTCCAGCTTAAGTCAAGTGAGGGCTTGAACTAGAGTCTCATCGTTGGGAATCTCGAGTTGAACCTCAGTCTTGGTGTTGTCTTCCACTATGACTTTCTTGTTTGAGGTCCTAACAATCTTCCCTTTCTTTATTTCCTGACTTAGACCTTCCCATACTTGCATTCAATCTAGATTCAATCAATCCTTAAGACAACTCAAATTTGGTCGAGGGTCATATATTCCCTAGTCATGACTATTGTGGACTCAAAAGGCCTAGATTTAAATCCTAAGCTCTGATACCAAATGTAATAACCCATTCTAATTATTACTTAATTATATTATTGCAAATGACATTATGAATATTTAATTTTAAAATTACATAACTAAGCAACTATTTTTAATCATAACAACACATGTCTAATTAAAATGATTCATATATATATATATATATATATATATATTCATTTCCAATGTCAATTACAATATCCAAGTTGAATTGGCTCATAGGGCCACAAATTCGATACAATATACAATTTTACATCAAGGTTACATCATAGTCCATGATAATCATGATAACATCCAAGGTTTCCTCTTGATGCTCGCCTCCACTGAGGGACAAAAACATGGTTGAAGTGCTTTACCATCCAACCATGAAGTGTATGCTTCCCCAGAATTCTCCCAACTTGAAGAATGCTTGACCCTGCATGGAAGTTTTAGCAAGAGAACAATCTACAATGTGGAATCTAGTGTGTGCCCAAACATCAACATGCATCTCTATCTATAATTTAGAAAAATGCAAGATCTATGCTAGGAATGGTAGAGAGTGTTATCACACAGTCCATACATACATAATGGGATAATTGTTTGGCCAAGCATAAAAAATTAGTTGCAACACAAAAGATAGGTTTTGGATAAAGAAAAAACCTATACTCTCTAAACTCCATTTCAGCACCTGTCCTATAAGGTAACTTTCAACAACAGTTTATTCCTTAGAAACTATCTACCCTCTAGCAGAATCTACCCTGAGGTGCTCTATTCTACTTAGGTGTTAATGTTCTACTAAACAAAGAGAATATTCTTACACATGTATATATATATGGAAAAAGTAATTCATTCTACTTAATTCCACAACTTAATTAAATCAAAACAATGATTCAAATGGAACTTATCAATACATTATCCGTTAATTTCATACACATATCACATGATTACATTCAATGTAATTCAATTTTCAATAAAAATGAATTAAATGTAACAAAAGAAGGTATGCCACAAGTATGTGTATGTACGTGGACAAAGGTCTATGTGCATACACATATATGTGCCAACTTAATTTAATATATTTGTGCATACATTCTGAAATGAAAACCATTTTAACAAATATCTTTCATTCAAAATAATGTTATAGATTTTCATATTATTTGACAGTAAAACAAGATGCAAATGTGCCCTTTTCAAAGAAATAAGAATAGAATCTATTTGAATAGTTTTCACATACTGAAGTGTTTTTTGTATCAAGACAATGTTGTTTGTATCAAAATAATGTTTGTATCAAAACAATATTGTTTGTAAAAGTTTACAAGTTAATGTACCTATATGACTCTTTAACAGTTTCAAGTTATCTATTATTTCATGTAAACGATCAATATTCTATCATTTTGGTTATACAAATATTTGAACAGTACTAATTTTCTTTTTGTGAGAAAAAAGGATCAAACGGTATGCTTTTCCTTACCAATCATATACAAGTTGGAATATTCATATTATTGTTTCAAGTTAGGAGAGACCCAAGTTTTTTGTTAGTGATTGATATGGATATAAATTCAAGCTACTATCATTCTAAGAATGAATAACAGTCAAATGATTGTTTGATTTCATCACAACATTATCATTAGTCGACCCTTAAAGAAATGTCATTTATTGGTTTTCAATATTATGACGACTGGTTGCTAAAGCACATTCATAGTAATCGTTCTAAGAACAATTTGTGCATGAAAAATTGACTGGTATAAGCAACATGAGTGAGCATCACATGTACACATAAACTGTAAATTGATATCCAAATGATATATTGTAAGCATAAAATGGAGTATTATAAATAAAAAGGGGATCGTTTTGATGAACGATTAATTCCATATACAAATGGTTTACTACAAATCAATCTTAAGGATCGATGCCCACAAATTCAAAATAAAATCAAATGAAATAATCATTCGTCCATTATTCTTGATGAATGAGGTGACATGCATAAAATAATAGCAATATTTATACATCATTCTATGAATGATTGTTGAGGCCTTCACATCATTTAGCCCAACTTACTTGCTCAGCCTAGCCAACATGAAGATCATCAAATAGAGAAGAATAATATTAGAAGTACAATCGATCCCTTAGAGGGAGTCAATAAATTATTTAAATAGAATTTAAATAAACAATGCTAATAGCTATCAGATTCATCTGATTACCCATAAATGGGTTAAATAAGATTTCATGCAAGCGATATCGACCAGAGGTGATGATAATAAAACAACAAATTTTAACAAGATTCGGCTATCATGTCGATAGGAGTATGCACAAAATTAGTGCATGCAAAAGGGGTTGGCTGATAAGGCCCCTGCAACTATTTTTCTAAAGAAATGATCGATCTCAAACCCAAATAGTCTGGTATTAAAATAAATAAGTTCACAAAAATTGGACATCTAATGTTTTACCATCGACTCGATTAAAAATTGGCATAATGATAAGGAAAAATAAAGCTTTGAAATAGTTTACATTGAAAATCATGCATATACAACATCAAGCATTGATTTTTACCTCTAATTATGGTTTTTCCTCAGTCTTTCCTACTTTTCCTAGAGGTTTCAATTCACTTGATTCTTCTTCTCCCCGATTCCCATCACCACTACTCATTTTTTTCTAGTGATTCCTTCTCCAAAATGGAAACCTCGTTCACCCATTATGGGAGTCGTTTCATTCCTTTAGTTGACATTAATTTTAGATACCCCCACATTGTAATTTGAATATCTACCTTAAATTCAAATGCAGATCATGACTTCATAAGATCTTCCTCATTATATTATTTGAATTCAATCCATATGATTGTGATAATTTTCGATTCCATATTATTATTTTTTATAAAGAATATATATATATGTATATATTTATATATTTATATATATGTGTGCATATATGTATGTATATATATATTTATATACATATATATGTATATATATTTATATACATATATATGTATATATATGTACTTTTATATACATACATACATACATATATATATTATATATGTTTATATGTGCATATATATATATATATTGATCTATATCTTACTTTTATAATTGTATAGTATTCAATCATTTTCAAGCAAAGAATAAAATTTTATTTTATTCGAATAATTGTTTTCAAAAGAAGTAGTTTTCTTATCCTTCAAGCATGCCTTTATTTAAATTATATACATATATGTCCAATCATGCTATCATTATCTTTTAATTTTGAAACCATATGTTCAGTGTGAACAATTGAATAAGAAGTCACATGTATAACATTCCACAAGCTTATTCTTTTCGAACATTGAATCATTTCGAATCAAGTCAATATAAAATTTTATATGAAGTTTTAAATGCAAATCTATAATGTTGTTTTGTGGTGTGTGTGCACCCAAATTCCATCAAGCTTATCGTTCAATCTGGATAAATTTTTTTACTTCAACCATGTTCTCATCCTCCAACCTATTTTCTTGCATAATTTCAACACACTTGCACTTACATAGTTCATCGGTAACATTCAATCATGATAAAGTATGAGATAGCTCATAAGATCACATGGTCAAAAGACAGTCAAATTCTTTCAAACATTTCAAAAATATCAATTTTTCATTCAACATATTGAATTTCCTCAATAATTCAATTCATCATATTTAATTTAAATGCAATAATAATTGGTTTATGACATTTCTTTTTAGTTGCAGTTTGCATAATTCAATCTTAATTGCATACTTTGATATCTAAGGAGTTGTAGTTAATGATTTCAGTTAGGATTTGTGTTTAGAATAAACTCCCCCGTGCTTGTATATAGGTGGTGGTTGAATCCTTAGATAAGTTAGTTGATTTTAGTATTTTTTTAATAGTTACTTTTTAGTTTTCAGTTATCATCTACAAACATGTTGATTATTCAGAAATGATTTCCTTGAATACAGTCTATGAGGAAGATTTTGTGTAACCTTTTGTGATGCGTAATGAATGAAGTTCAAGTTTATATGAATGCGTAGAATCTAAAGATTCAGATATGGTTTTAGTTAAGTGAAGACAACCACTTGAGTAGGCCACTCAAAGTAACTATTCTTCACTACATTTGTAGTTATTTATTTATGTTTATTAGTTATTTCCATTCATCATTACTTCATAAATTGCATGTAAGTTAGAATATATTCTCATATTTTGATTATCAATAATGAATGTTCATGAGCATGAATACATTTAGTTAATTTGTAGTACTCTGGAGGTTAGAATAACTTTTGTTACTAGTCTTGATCATTTTTGAGTTAGTTTCAGTAATTATTTGTTAATAGGATAACCTAGGTAACCTCAAGTCTTTGAAGGCACACATAGTGTAGCACCATCACAAGTTTACAAACCTTGGTTGACAATTTAATGAAGTATTTACAATGTTGAGTGGATTGTTTAGCTAGTCATACCTCTGAATTGTGTGGTTTCTACCAAGTTTACAGTATACTAGTCTAGACTCTACATTTTTGGTGTCGTTGTCAGGGATGGTGCTACCTTCATAGACTTTTTTTCCAATCTTTCATAGTTTACACTTTGTTTTCAGAATTAGGACTATTAGACTTAATCTTTTTCAACACACTAGAAAGTTACACCAATATTGTGTAGGAACACTACTATACAAAGACATATCTATTGTATGTGGAGGTAGAGAGATTCTTTGGGTAGGTTTATTCCCTCTACATGCGAAGAATCCATAGCATAAATTGGTGACTCCAGTACTTAGAGTGAGGGTAATACTAAAGAAGAAATTTCCCTATCACCAACATCTAGAACAAAAATAGAGGGGACATACCGAACAATGGGTGATGCATTGGATGATCCTAAATGTGTGACCTTTGAGTTCCCAATCACCAACCAAGAAAGGCATATTTTGTTGAAGAATACTCCTCCTTCAACATTGCTAGTATTTTATGGGTTGGTGATTGAAGATCCAGACACATTTATGTTTTAATTTGATTTCCTATGCAGGAGTTATGAATATACTTTTTATGCTCATAGGCTCAATCTCTTCCCTACCACTCTAAAATATGTATCCCTAAGATGGTTTATGGGATCAGGAAAGGATGTTATTCCTAATTGGGATACCATGAAAAAATTGTTCTTGGAGAAGTACCAAGACTATTGTAGAGGACTTGATAGGAGGAGATATGATATTTTTAGAATTTCATGGAAGGAGGATGAGCCATTAGGATATTATGTGGAGATATTTTAGTTACCTTGAAGAAAAACGCACATAACAAGTTATTTGAAGAATACCTCAAGTTAGTATTTTTTAGAGGAGTCAATGAGGACTGTATGGATGCCCTCAATCTTATTGGGCAAGTGGATATCTCTCAAATACCATTTGAAGACATATGTAAGGTCTATAGAAATTACTCCAAGACCTTCACTAAGAGGCCAAGAGGAGAGAGGACATCCGCTATTGGAAAATCATCTACTAGGGTTTCAAAGATAAAGTTAAGAATTTTTCTATCCAATATGAAGGAGGACATTATCAGTCACCTGGAAACTCATTTGTACACTCTCCACATAAATAATAAGTAAGATTAAGTTGAATAAATGCACATTGAATACTTCCCCAATTGTAGGCAAAGGAAAGCAAACTGTAAATGCAAGAGGGTGGCTAGTATTCAACAAGACAAAATTGAGAAACGTGATTTTTAGCCACTTGAAGTAGAGGATGGATAACTATTTTACATAGCTCAAAGAAGGCCATGGAAACAAAGAAAAGTTATTCCACAAGACCCTCTTAACTTCAATTCATCCCTTCCCATTAGAAATCAAAAATTTCTGATTAGAATTCTCAGCCCTAACCAGCTAATCAAAATCAATTGCAAAACCCTCAATAATGGCCATAAAATCAACAAAATTGGAACCAACAACAACCAAATCCTTGGTCATAATTTTTTTTCTAGGGTTCCAATTACAATCCCCAATGGCCAACATAGCAAAACCAGTGGTAACCTCAATGTAAAAAAGGCCAGTAGTCACAGTAGTAAAACATGCATTATCAACATCCTATGCTTCCTTCTCAGCCCCAACAACAAGCCATTATTCCTCCATCAAATCCTACATATTAGCCACCAAAACCACCACAATTACCTTCCTAACCCACACCTAACCCTAACAACAAGCCTATCCAACAAGCTTATACTAATGAGGCTATACAATACACCATTTATGGGGTAGAGGTGAGTGATGTCCACCTCAAGTCAGGGAAACAACTAGTTGGACCTTCATCCCATCAAATCACTAATATGGAGGATGAGGAACCTATAGTTTAAGTCTCAAATAAATCACCTTTGGAACCCGAGCCAAATCAACTACACCAGACTACCTCAAGTCCAAAGCCTCCTTTCCTTGAATGCTTGGCCATTCAAAAAAATCATACATAGGCTGAGACAAACCTACTAGGTCAACTAAAGGATGTAAGCATTAAGATTCCTCTCATCCAAGCTATTAAAAAATATCCCAATTTATATCAAAACTATGAGGGACCTATGTTTTAAGAAGTGAGGGAGAAAAAGGAAGGATCCTTACATAATTCATGTTCTAGGAAACCTTGTTGATATCATGCTAGGGAACATAACTATCCCTAAATACACAGACATTGGTAGTTCAATAGTGGATGATAAGATTAATGGGACCCTTATCAACAATTCCTTGATAGACTTAGGGGAAATAATCAATATCATGACTAAAGAAACCATGCAATTAATTCAGTTACCTAACCTTAGACCTACACAAACTATTCTATAGTTGGTTGTTAGGTCAACAGTCAAGCTTGGAGGAATCATTGAAGATTTAGTTATTGCATTAGATTCTTGGGAATTTCCTACTGATTTTATATTTTTACAGCCAAAGGTTAATTTCGTAGGATATCCACTCATCCTAGGCATACCATGGCTAGCTACAACTGATGTATTCATAGGTTATAGGTTTGGAAATATGATAATATCTAATGGGACTGTGACCAATAAATTTATCCTCTATCCTCTAGCCCAGCCTTATGTTGATCTTAAGAAAACCATTTGGCCCACTTTGGATGAGGAAGATAACTATTCCCTACAGACTTTGATGACAATAGAACACAACCCTCTATTGGATGATCAGGATGAAGATGAGTCGATTGCTCATATAATATAGAATGACTGTAGTAGGAGCACACAACAATAGGACTGTCTCACATGCCTACAAGACCCCTTACAAAGCATTATACCTACCAATTCCTTAGAAGAAATATCTCATATATTTCATTCCTTACTGCCACAATAATGTGTACCAATCATTCCTAGCCTTGACCTCTCATCTATGCAAGAAGAGCTAGAAGTCATGCTAGAAAAAATGTTGAGCATAAACAATGAATTGATTGAGGAGTAGAAGAATTCTCTAACTACTGTGTTGCAGGAACATGCAGTGGCATGTGCATGCGACTACCATGATATGAAGGGTATAGATCCTGATTTATGTATGCATAGGATCTATATAAATGACGGTCATAGACCTATTAGACAGCCTTAAAGATGCATGAACCCTACCTTGAGAGAAATAGTTAGAGATAAACTTCAAAAAATTCTTGATACAGGATTCATTTATCCTATATCTGACAGTGAATGGGTCTCACCTTTAGTCATTTTTCCCAAGAAAGGTGGAAAATGGAGAGTATGTGTGGATTATAGGGAACTAAACACAACCACTAGGAAGGACCACTTTCCATTGCCCTATATAGATCAAGTGTTTGACTCTTTCACAAGAAAGAAGTATTTTTTATTCCTAGATGGTTTCAATGGTTACAATCAGATAAAAATTTCTCCAGAGGATCAAGACAAAACAACATTCACCTATCCTTGGAGTACTTATGCCTACTTTGATCTGTCCTTTGGGTTATGCAATGCTCCAGCTACTTTTTAGAGGGTAGTGCTCAACATCTTTTCTAACTATACCCATGACTGTATGGAGATATATATGGATGACTTCACCACATATGGGGAAACTTATGACGAAGCCCTTAGCAATCTGGAAAAGGTATTAAAGAGATGTAAAGAACATAATTTTTTCCTCAGTAATGAAAAGTGTTTTATGATGATGACTCAGGGAATTATTTTAGGGAATTTCATATCCAGTGCAAGGATTCAATTTGATCCACATAAGATAGAGATCATTTCTACATTACTTGTTCCATAGAAGCAAAGAGATGTTAGAAGCTTCCTTGGCCATGTAGGCTATTGTCGGAGGTTCATTAAAGACTTCAATAAGATTGTTGCACCATTGTTTTTTCTTTTGACTAAAGATATAGAATTTGATTGGACATTAGAGTGCCAACACTCCTTTGAAAAACTAAAAAAATCCTTAACCCAAGCACCTATTTTGAGGGGGAAATTTGGACCTTACCCTTCCATATACACATGGATGCTTCAAATTTTTATATTGGATCACTTTTGGGACATAAAGAAGGTATCAAAGAATATGCTATTTACTACATTAGCAAGAATCTTCAAGGATAAAAGCTAAATTATACTGTTACAAAAAAGGGGATCCTAGAAGTGGTGTATGTCATCAATAAATCTAGGAATTGCATCACTAGCTATTCATTTTTTGTCCACACAA
Organism: Sequoiadendron giganteum; assembly: GCA_007115665.2. Taxonomy (NCBI): domain Eukaryota; kingdom Viridiplantae; phylum Streptophyta; class Pinopsida; order Cupressales; family Cupressaceae; genus Sequoiadendron; species Sequoiadendron giganteum. The sequence goes on along the minus strand of CM021109.1, from coordinate 346,354,058 downwards.
ATCATACAACTATCAAATATCTAATGAACAAGCCTGTAGTAGGGGGTAGACTAGTCTGGTGGCTACTCCTACAAAAGTTTGATATTACAATAGTGGAAAAAAATGGTAAGGCTAATGTTGTAGCATATTTTTTATCAAGGTTGCCAACATAATCAATAGAAGGGGTAGTGGATGACTCATTTCTAGATGAACACTTGTTTTCGCTTAATGCACATTTACCTTGGTATGGTGATATTGCAAATTATTTAGTGACAAGGAAGCTTCCACCATACTTTTCTCCAAGGGAAAAGAGATAGCCGGTACACAAGTGTATTCCATACTCTTGGATATTAAGTTATCTATTCTACACTATCCCTAGCATCATGAGAAGGTGCATAAGGTAAGATGAAATCTTTGATATCATGAAATATTTCCATGATGAACCATGTAGGGGACACTTTGTAACTAAAAGGATAACTTTCAAAATCCTCACAACTAGTTATTGATAGCCTACTCTACATAAGGATTCTATCAATTATACAAGGAGTTGTAATAGGTGCCAAAGAATGGGTAAACCGGTAAGGAGTGATGAAATTCCATTACAACCTCAGTTAACACTAGCTCCCTTTGAAAAATGGGGTCTAGACTTTATTGGACCAATCTCACCTACTTCTAATAATAAGGAATACATTCTAGTTTGCACTGATTATTTGACTAAATGGGTAGAAGTGAAAGTATTACAGTTTTCCAAAGATGGAAATGTGTCTAAATTATTGTATGAGGATTTTTTTACTAAGTATGGAGTACCTAGGGAAATTGTGACTGATTATGGTCCACAATTTACTTTAGACCTCATCGCCAAATTGGTCGAAGAATATCAAATCAGGCACAAAAATTCAACACCTTGTCACCATCAATCCAAAGGCCAGGTGGAGGTTACCAATAGAGAAATTGAAAGTATTCTAACTAAGAAAATGCAATTACATAGGAAATATTAGGTTGCTAGGTTACCAAAAGCAATATGGGCATATAGAATAACCTAGAAAACAACAACTGGTTTTACACCTTATGAGCTAGTATATGGAAAAAAAGTAGTCCTCCTAATTGAGTTTGAATATAAGACATTAAGAATAACAATAGAGTTGGACATGGATCTCATAGCAGCTCAAAAGGAGAGGTTACACCACTTTAATGGGTTGGATGAAATCAGGATGGATGCCATCCATCACACTGAGATAGTATAAAAGTAGAGGACAAAGTGGCACGACCAATATATCAAAACAAAGGAATTTAATGTAGGAGACTGTGCCTTATTATATGATTCAAGGTACAAGTATTTCAAAATGAAACTCCAATCCAAGTGGTTGGGACCTTATGAGATTATCCAAGTCAGGGATAACTTTAAGAAACCCCCCCCCTCAGCACAGGTGTAAAATCCTGGCGAATCCTGTATACTTCTCGATGAAAAATATTATTTTTATTGGCGATTTTTTTCATTTTTCGAGAAAAAAAAAATCCCCATTGGCGAATCTTTTATAATCCCTGGAAATCTATGGAAAATCGTGGCGAATTGCAATTTTTTTTAATCGAATAAAATATTTTTCATTGGCGAATAAAACCATTTTTTTTTCCATTGGCAATTCAAACCTTTTTTCAAAGCAAAAAATGTATTTTCATTGGCGAATTAAAATGAATCTCAAAATAATAATAAAATCTAGTGGCAAAATAAAAATCATATGGGTTGTTCGATGGACGACTGTAGTTGCATTCCGGAAGTAAATCTCTAAAGCACTAGACTTGCGATTTGAAACCTCCGGAATTTCACTAGAACCATTAGATTTCTAGAAATCAATGGTTGAGATTTTATTACCGTACAAATGGTTATAAAGTTTTGTTTCTCAGCAATGGGGTGACCTCGGCGGGATGCACAACTTGTGAAGTGACAACTCATTTAATGAATTGTACGATGCCATTTAAGGGATGTCTTCTCAAACACCAACTAGATAGATTTAATGTAATCTTTTAAATCCTCTGGAAGGATAGATCTTAAATAAGGTATTAAGGAGTTTGGAGAAATGGAATTAGTAGTAGATTGTCACTTCTTGTTGGTAAAGTTAAGTGAGCCTGCATAAGAGGAAAGGTGGCAGCATTTTGAACTCCATACTTAGAGTTTCCTCAAAATGATACTTCCAACCGATATTAGGGTATGGGAAGATGAAATTGTGGCCTTCATGCAACCAAATTTGAATTGGTTTGAAGAATAGAAACTCGACATCATTTCCTAGCTACATTCAAGAAAACCAACTACGTTGAGTACAACAGGGTAATTTTTGTTTTAGAAGAAGAAGAAGAACGCGCTGAATTTCATAATTTAGCTATGGAAATGCAGTTGGAACTGTACAGAGTCCCGACACCTCCAGCAGTTTAACAACATACATGAATCCTTTTGTGAATTATGAATTTGTGACACACAATGATAAGGGGGCGTAGTTTCAGCTTTTGAGCGCTTTTTGAATTTTGATTGTAGAGGGTGTGGGGTGACAGGTCTGTGAAACCACATTTTTGGCATTAGAGAGATAAAAGAATATATTTCTAAATCTATGTATTTATCAATGCTTCCTTTTAATTATGAATGAATTGTGTTTCTTCATGATAATTTTTCAATGTTTATCTGTTAGTGTTAGGTCAAATTCAGAATGCTTATTTTTTCATCTCTGAGACTTTGTGTTCAGATTAATTCATTTGTTAAAAGAGAAAATTTTGCTTTTCTTTACTGATTGTCAAAAAAACAAACTTTGTGTCATTTGTTTTAAAATATTTTGCATCTACTTTCATGGTTAAAGTGACAAATTTGTACACCAACAAGAAAAAAGAGTTGCAGTCCGAAGAAAATCTCTGAAGCATTAGACTTGTGAATTGAAACCTCTAGAATAACACATTAATCGTTAGATGCATACATGTGGCGAGATAAAGGCCCATCGCTCATCGCTCATTCACTCTTTTCAATGGCTCGAATCTCGATGTTGTACATTTCATTTAATTGAAATTCTCAATATTTTTGAAGAAAGTGTGGTTGGCAGTGGCAGTGGCGGCGATTAATGCCATATGTGATATGAACATCCGAAGCAATTTCTTGGACAACTCATAGCTTTAATGAAACAAGATTTGTAATGATTTCATATCTTTTGAATGAGTGATTTTGATAGCTTGTCAGCTTGAGGTAGAGTTCAAGTTGGCACGTAGCAAGACATCAATCAAATTAGAAATTTTAATTATATAGGCTAGTAGCGGCACTGGTGGCCCATAAATAGGGATAGTGATTCAGTGTTTAGTAGATAGTGCCATAAGGGTTTTTATTTTCTAGGGTTAATAAGGATTCATGAAGAATATTATGCAGTATTGGGGATATTGTAAATTCTCCTACCTACAATTATGTAGTTACAGAGTAATCAGTAAAAGACGAATTTCCTTCAAGTTCAGAATGGGTGGAATTGGAAAGAAGTTGATTTGGTTAACCTAAATTTTTAGATGGGTTTTGAACCAGGATGAGGAGCTCTGATGGAGATAATTGCTATCCTAATGCATAGAGGCTACAAGTAAAAGATAGGAGTAGATTTGCTTCTCCTCTTGTATTCTAACAGCTCCCATTTCCCCAGCATGGTTGGCCAGGCAAGGCCCATGCATTTATTTTCAAAGAGACATTTGTATTTCATCTTCTATATGACTCTGGTTCTCGAAGGGGATAAGTACATTTTGTATCTTCATGGCTCCCATTTACCCAAGATTGATTGGAACCCCCTTTGCCCAACATGGTTGGAAAATCCACCAGCAGAAGCTTGGAATCATGAATTTATTTTCAGAGCCACATTTATTTTTAGAGATAGATGTGTAGTAAGTTTTCAGCAACAAAGCTTGGAAATCGGAATCAATTTGTAATCCATTGTAACGAGCAACAAATGGAATAAATTATTAAATTTTGTCTATGTAAAGTACTAAAGTGACACACTAACATATGTTATTTATACAAAACAGGAGCTACAGTGCTACTCGTCTGTAAAAAGATATGTAATAATGTGACATTGAAATTCAGTTGCAATAAAATAAATGGTTGTGTTGTGTTATTCTTGAATCTTGATTCCTTGAATCTTCGTTATTCATTTACGTTTAAGAGTAAAGAGTTGTTTTCTGAGTTCGGAACTTCAGTGTCTATTAATAATTTAATATATTCAAATCAGTTTTTTTCTTTTGAGAAATTAAGTAATATACTCCATGCAATATGCACTTGAGAATTCATGGTTACTCAAGTTTCAAGTTCAACCGTTGGATGAACATTTGATGTATGGTTTTAGTTACATTCCGTAATGAAATGAACAGAGCGATGGCCTTCCCAATTTAAACCTTTGGAATTACCCTATAACCGTTAGATTTAGAAAGATCAACGGTTAAGATTATGACAATAGCAAACAATCAATATGAAAATTTTATGATGGTTTGGTCAATTAAATGCCTATCAAAAAAATTGTTTAATTTACGAATTTTTATATAAAATCTTTTATAAATGGAATATCTTGAAAAATTAGAAAACAATGATAACTATTAGTGATAAATATAAAAATCTACTGTTATAATTAACAATTAACAAAAAATTCTAAAATTGTATTAAACATAAATCTTGTTAAATATATTCTAAAAATTAAAAATAATTATGTTTTATTTTGAAAAGATTCTAAATTAATATATATTTTTATAATAATATTATAAATCACATATATTAATATAAAAATGATAGCTATTAATATTATAAAAAAGTCAAAAGTTTCTAAATTCATATTTAAAATATTCAAAAAGTTATATTCTATTTTCTTTTTATAATAAAAATTATAAAATGATGTATATTATAAATTAAAATACTATATAATAATTTTTTACAGTTTAATAAAAATATAGCAAGTCAAACTATACGGTCTAATAAATTTTATAGCTATAATATACGGTCTAAAATTGAAAAAATGGTCAAATATTTAATAGACCATCAAATTTCAGGCCTGCTGTCAACTGTCAAGTGATTAATGTTTATTTTAAAAGTTAATATAATAAATTACTCAAGTTTCAACCGTTGGATGAACATTTGATGTATGGTTGTAGTTGCATTCCGTAATGACATGCACAGAGCGATGGGCTTCCCAACTTAAACCTCCGAAATCACCCTATAACCGTTAGATTTAGAAAGATCAACGGTTAAGATTAAGAATTTGCAACTTGTAGACGTAAGACGTGTCATTCACTTTAATATTCCAATTTTGAGAAACAAAGCATTTAAAGCACTTTGTACTGCTAAGTGTCAACTGTCAAGTGATTAATGTTTATTTTTAAACTTTAAAGTTAATATCATAAATTACTTAAGTTTCAACTGTTGGATGAACATTTGATGTATGGTTGTAGTTGCATTCCATAATGAAATGCACAAAGCGATGGGCTTCCCAACTTAAACCTCCGGAATCACCCTATAACTGTTATATTTAAAAAGATCAATGGTTAATAAATTTCAACTTGTAGTCTTGTAGACCTAACTCCTAAGACGTGTCATTCACTTTAACTTTCCAATTACGAGAAAAAAAGCATTTAAAACACTTTGCACTTTGAAATTGTACAATGATTTTTTTCGATTGTTCATTGGCCATTGTAGTGCACCACCCTGTTTTGAATTTGGATTCCACAGTTCCACTTCCAACAACGCCATTCCAATTTTCAAGCGTCGGGACTCAGAATCTAGGTAAGTGAAAGAATTCCTGTAGCTACATTTCATTGTTTGACATTTCTTAAAATCTTATTTTGTGAAAGTTTGAAGTTTGGTTTTAGACTTTAGAGACTCAAGAATTCATTAAAATTAAGGAGGACTAATAGGTATTACTTATTAGTGAATTCAAATTTCACAACTTCACATTTTTACAAGCATGTCTACCACCAGTACCACTAGAGCAATGTCCGATAAAAAAATACATTATGCAGAATTGCTTAAAATCCCAGGTTTCACCGATGGGTACCATGATATTTATGATCCTGAAATCTATGGTAGGCGCACCTCAGAACTTAGATTTTTATCTCAGAATAAGGCTACAAAGCAAAAGCAAGTTGATAGTATCAGTGCACCGTGGGTAACTGGATTAGGGTGCATGATGTTACATGAAGTTTTCCCTTGCCCAAAATTTATCATGGTCTATGCCGAAAATTATAGTGATAAGAAAAGAGCAATTGTTAATAAAGATAAAAGAGAAGAATTGTTATCCATTAATGCAGAAGAACTTGGAAAAATGTTGGGGTTTACAACCGAATAATTTGGAAACCACCACATTGACCTAGAAAAGCTTGCTAGTGATTATGAAGCAGTGGAAGAAAGGCTGAAAAATGTTTTCTTAAATAAAATAGTTCAAGATAGAAACAAATTGAAAGGTGATCATAAGCCTCCTTATAATTTGGATTTTTTTAAACCATTGGTTCAGGATACTATTTCCATGCTAGCATTTTGCCTCGGTCTGGATAGCAATTTAGAAGTGGGTGCAAGCCTCCTTGAAATGGTATATCATATCCATTATGCTGATGAACATGTCAAATATAATTATACTCAACACATTGTAGAATCCATGCATAAATAATTTTTAATGATTAAATCAGGTTCCACGAAGACATTTAGGTTCACAACCTACTTGTGCTATCTTTTTCTATTCAAATTTAGAAGAATGTTTTAGACCAACAAGCTTCAGATTTAGCCCTATAGTAATGCAAAGGAAAATAAAATGGCTCTAGTAGATGAATGGACCACTGAGATAAGGATGCATGATTCTCGAAGGAACTACAGTCATTTTGTAGACTACTTTTTGGCTCCATTGCATCAAGTAATTACAAATAATCCAATGCCTAGATTGCCTATGTCATGTAGAAACTGCATGCAACTAGGAAAAGAAATACAATTGGCTGATTGGTACTTAATGGAAGAATATACTGTGCTAAGATTTTATGGATCAGGAGTACAACCATACAAACTTCCAATACATGTGACAGAAAGGGTTTTTGCATTGGAATATGTAAGGTAGGTGCAGAGTGCTGATGAACTACACTTTCTCAGTCAGCAAAAGAAGACCTTATTTCCTCCTTTACCTTTTTCATGTGGAGGGTTCACATTCGAGAGAAAAGCATTTAGTGTGGCACATAATCTTCTGAATTTTTTTAACTTTGATGCTATCTGTCACTGGTAGTATGATCCATGTGACATCATTAAATCAATGATTGTGGCCAATAGGAATTCTGCAAATAGAATTCAACATCAAAGTAAACCCTTGCTTGAAAACTTGAGAAACAAGGATTCTTGGGATGAGGTCAAAATAGCAATGGAGAAAAGTGATGCTGAGAATGGTATTTCTTTTGAACAATTGTTAGGCAAAATTATGGCATTGCACCGAAAGACAATCAGGACATACAAAAAAATCTATGAAAAAAGTGATAAACCATCTAGTAGAGTAAAAATTCCAGGTTCTCTAGAGAAGGATGTTATAGATAAAAAATGGTCACGATAAAAAATTACTGCCTTTTGGTCTATGAGGAAGGACCTAGGTGAAGAAAGAGTTCTTGCAGAGTATGATGATAATGAAGAAGATGAAGAATTTAGCAAATTGTGGATTATAGAGCATCCTGATGAATGTGATGAATCTAATGATGATATTGATATGGAATAAGAAGAACAAAGCCATGCCAATTACAAACTTGGTTTAAGTGAGGCCGAAAAAAAAGAATATGCTTCAACATATACTTGAGGAGCAACCATACTTCAAAAAATTGGTTATGAAGGTGGTTCTTTGGGGTCCAAAGGACAAGGCCTTTGGACAATACAAAGTGTTGAGCATAGAAAAACAGTTGATAAATCTGGCCTTGGGGTTGGAGGTGAAAAAGTAGACCAAGGGGATACAAGACAAAATCAATTTGTTAGAGCTTCTAGTCCTCATCCTCATGGTCAGATACAATCACAACTAGGACATGCCCTTGGTGGATAGCTTAGTGCAACTGGGAGTGCCATTGGTGGTGATGGTATGGGTAGTAGTACTAGTAGTGGTCAACATGTGCTACAATGACAAATTACACACAATACTAAGAGGAAAACAAAAAAAGATACCATAGAAACACCAGGTGATCAAGGCAATCAAAAGAGGAAAAGGATTTTGACAGGTCCAAGTCACACTATCAGTGGATCCACTAGTACCACAAAGGAGTTATTTCCAGAAACTCCCACAAATACAAATAGTGTGGGTGCGACATCATTAGCAACTGCAAGTACTCCTATTCCTTTATCATTCGAACATTCCATTGTTCCTACCTCCCCAGGTTATGATTTCATTGAAGAGTTTAAAAAGAAATCAGACTTGAATAAAAAAGAAAAGAAGCAAGTGATGGAGAGTGTGTCTGTTGTAACTTCAGAGACTGCAACAACCATGGTATTACCCACATTTGACACAAATAAAGAAATCATGGAGTACACAATTATTGTTCCCACAGTTCAAAACAAACCAAAAAATCAGATGGATTGATCTGAATACTAGGTAACCAATTTTCAATTGGATTTTTCTGGCTTGAAAAATACTGACAAAATTAATGTATCAAAGAAGAACAATGAATTGGTGTACACATCATTGCTAAAGCAAGATAGAGAGAAGAAAAGGTTGCAGACCCAAATAGAAAAGTTACAGGTAGACCTCGCAAGTGAGAAAGCAAAGAGGAAAGCAGCAGATAACAAGAGCAATGAATTAGAAAAAAGAATAATAAAATCTGCCTCTACATGAACAAGCAAAGAGGATAAATCAAATGAGAGAGAAGTGAATGACTTGAAGTGAAGGCTAGATGAGAGCAACAATAAATATGATGAGGAAAAATCCACTTCAAAAAAATTAAGAGTAAGCATTGCAAATGGAAATGTACAGTGGGAACAAAAATTGGAGAAATAGAGAAAAACAATTGAAATATTGGAGAAAGAGCTGACGGAAGCAAAAGAAGAAATTAAGTCTTCTCAAAATAAGTTATCTGCATTTTGTAGAGATACAATGAGGCATATGAAACAAAAGATCTGGGATGAAATAATGTAGAGGTTTGATCATTTGTGTGACATGTTTCAATTGATTGATGCTATCAGACAACATTATAAGAAGCTCAACAAATATTTAGTGGACAACAAAAAGGTGCTGGAATTAGAGAAATCTGCAAATGAAGTTCTACAAATAGTCTACAAAGCCAGTGACAATGATCTGAAATCAAAAGGGATTACTAATCGGATTGAAACCTCAATGAAGTTGTCATCTATCATTGAAAAGTGTTTGAGAATGTCTGGAACAAAGGAATATTTGCATTTGGTTGCAGACAAGATGAAGGTGGTGGATGAAAAGGTAAGGAACTTCATAAAGCTTGGTTTTCCAGAGGCTTTTGACACAAATGAGCGATTCATTGGAAAGGATGGTTTTAGAAAGAAGATGGAAGGTGCAAGGAAGATTGATTTGGACCAGTTTCCTTAGAACCTAGATGTGAACTATTTTAATTTGGATTCAATCAGAACACTGATAACCTTGAATGCAAAATTGACTGAAGAATTCAAGAAAGGTTCCACTTCTAATTACAATCATGAAATGTTAACAAAACTTCAAGTCAAACAACATCAGTTAGAACAAATGGAAATTCCACCTCCTGAAGAGTGGAAGTTGCTAGAAAAGGTGATACAATGACTTGATCTTTTATTTTCAACCTTTGATAATATGAGTTTCCAAGTTCCAACTCAGCTCTGTGCAGATTTGTCTTTGGGCATTGGCAAGATTTTGCATTGCCAATGCCAATATATACTCCTTCATGTGATTCAATTAAAAATCTCAAATTCAGACTTCAGTCATGTGATGATGTTCAATTATCTATATTATTTATTTTATCATTTGAACTATTGATGAACTTGATGGAACTTCTAATTCTGCTCTCTGAATTCATCTTTGTCTTGACCTTGTCCTGGTCTGTCAATGTGTCATATTGTTTGGGAAAGAACCTAAGGTTGGGGTTTTTATTTTGGTTTTCATGAAAATCCTAATGTCTTATGTAATACCTTGGGTGAAAATCTATTCGGATGTTACCTTTTTTGGGTGGGTTTTGTTGGTGTTTTTTCACGTAAACCAAGTTTGTCTCCTAATCTACATACGGAATTGCCAATTCCAATCAAGGGCATGGGATGATTACAACATTATTTCATAACTTATGATAGTCATTTTATTTTCAATTTGGCAGCAAGCTCTAAGTAAAGACATATAGACACATGACTTCACAAACTCGTACAATTTAAACTAGTGCCATATACCATTGGGAAGTCAAATTCACAAACATTTAAAATTTAACAACAGATTCAATTTTTCAAATATATAGCATATAAGATCCCTGGAAATATTGCATTACAATAGTGTCAATCCATATCCTAACCCAATACTTCTTACTAAATCACTTTACAAACATATCCATCCATGATTCCATCCAAGCATTTTAATTAATTCCTTGAATTAAAGCCAAAATGGAAAACATACACACCAGAGCACTGAGCAGTGAGATGAACACCATAATCCTTGATTATACTATTCAAAATTATGGTATGTTTATACAAAGGAGAGACATGAGCTTGAAATATAACATCATAACTCAAATGCTAGTACTATTGCGAAACATCAAATCTTCATAGACCTAAAACCCCATTACCGAATAACCCCAAACCTAAATTGTATTAATATTGAAATAACTGGTTCTTACAATTTGTTCTGCAACTATACCTAGACTCGACTTCAAAATATCTGACTTACCAACCCCTATTTATGGCCTTGAAAGTTGAAATCCTTCTTATAGAAAACGAAGGAGCAAACAAGCATCGGGCCAAAAATTACACATGTCATTGGTCAATTATTAATAGACCATAATCAGTTATACTATAACCGTTGAGTTGTTAGTTGTTGGTAATAGACACTGTTTTACTTCTCTTTAGTTAAGTACTTGTCTACCCATTTCTGGTATTCCTCTTTTTTGGCCAGTTAAAATTCACCACCTCGATCACCCTAGTATTGTAAGGTGTGTACTTCACCGCAACCTGGTTAGCCTCTCTCTCAAAAGACTAAGAATATGTTGGTATTAATTATTTTATCCATACTGCTCACCAGCAAGTCATAGTCTGAGCCATCACAAATCAATTTGATTTGTGCATCAATAACCTCTTCTGCCCTATCTTTCCACTGCTGCAATGTCTTAATATTTCCCTGTGCATCTATTATATCTGGCAGAAAAATATCATTCCAGTCATCAAAACTCTTTACCAGTTCTCTAATTTTTCTACTCAAATCATAAGGTAGGGCTTGGAATCCCTTCAATGATTTCACAAAATTTAGAGTAGGCTTCAATGACTGAGGCCTATTGTCTACATCAAACCTGGAAGCCTTAAACATAACATCTAAATTAGTGGCTTGAGGGATCCACTTCTCAACCAAAGGCAGAACTACTTCCCGATCTCTGTTAATGTTTTTAATTCCACCCAAGAACAAAGAATACAGAGAATGTACAGATGGCAAGCTACAATCAACCTTCTCATTTAGATGCCTCAAAATGGTGTCAACCACCTCATTGTGTTTAGAAATTGCATCATCCTCACTTTCCTTTAGGGCAGCCTGTAATTCTATGATTTTATTCAACATTTTCTTCTTGGTAGGATCCACAGAATACTCAACTTCCTTTTCAACTGGCTCTGGTGCAGGGCTGAGAGTAGGTGTTCGAATGGGGGACCCAAGAGTAGAAATTATTGGGATATTAAGGGGAACTGGCCCTAAAGTAGTGGGTAGTGCTTTGATACCAGGGGCACTGGAGGATTCTCCTACCTGCCCATATTTCAGTCTATCAACTTCAGATTACATCTCAACATTCCTCTGTTGTATTCTACTATATTCCCCAATTATTATGTTGCATTTCTCCATCAGACTCTTCTTTTCAGCTTCCTCCTTTTCAGTTGTCTTTTGGGCCAATTTGGCCACATTCAATGTCAAGCTTGTGGCTTTTGTTTTTGAGGTTTCAGAAGCTCTCTTGATGATGAGCCCTCCCCTTAGACTTGGGCCAATATCAGCCACATTTGGTTTTCTACCCTGGGGTGCCAATGCCCATATGGCCAGAGTTTCATATTCCTCACTAAAAGTAGAGTCTTGTAGAGTTTCCTTAACCTCTTCCTCACTGTTTTGCATAGGATGCTTGGACTGCAGGATAGCATTGAATGCCACAACATTAGCTATGTCCCATTCAGAAAGAAGTAAGACACTAGCCTGAGTCACACATCTTCTTCCTTCCTCAGGATTAATGCTCTTGAATTCCTCCATTAGTTCGGCCTTAACTTCATCATCATTCTCCTATTCAGACCTATCAGGTCTTGACTCTCTCCTTCTCTTGCATTTATCCTGATATTCCTCTAATTTCATTCTCCAAATTAACTGCAAGAATACAGGAGTCTTCACGAAGGCATCATCATCCAGGAATGCCTTGCAGGCCTCCATCCTGGCATCTTGTACACACTGCCCCTTTATATCCATATCAGTTAATACCAATTGTGTTGATCTAGGAGGAGAAGGGATACCAACCTACATGTCTTGATCAGTTATAATTATTTCATCCATCAGAGCCTCTTGTGTTTCCTCAACCCTTTGCCTCTTTAGGCTTGGCTCTGATAGTAACTCTATAGGATCATTTCTTGGTGGTGAATCTAGGTCCACAATCCTTATCCCTCCAGGTTTCCTGATCCCTTGATCCAGTTGTGATGATACTTGCATTATTTGTTTTCCCCTTTTATCTCCTGCCTCCTCATTACTACTATCATCTCTCTTCCTCTTGTATAGAGGCCTGTCCTCTAGTGGCTGATAAGTTGGCCTTGTTTCTTCAGGCCTCGCCTCCGATCTCTGAATTCCCAAGTCCAGTTCCAAATTGACTTTCTTGGTTTTCAAGGTGCTCATGATATCTTTGAAGTTATTCATTAAGAAATCTATTCGTTTTATGAAATGGAGTGAACTCCATCAGTGGATCATATTTTGGATCCATTTTATGCACCATAGCCAACAGTTTCTCATAGATAATCCATTTCTCTTTATTCAATTCCTGCCTGCTCATATCAAACTCATTTCTAATTAGATCCTCAAGAAAATTGAAAACATGTGCAAACTTTCCACCTTTAATTCGTTGCTTGAATAGGGCAAAGAATCCCTCAGGGTCATGCTGCATCTTAGATCCACTCTTCAAATTATAATCATCAAAAAATCTTCCAAAGTGGACCCATCCTCCCTTGGAAAAGACAAAATCAGAAACAACAGTATAATCAAGGAACAAAGTCCCTTTTCCTTTCCCTATCAAATTATCCTCATGAATGCAACCTAGTTGCCACATGACCTCGAAAAATCCCATCCTTGATGGTACATTATATGGGAGAATGTGAGGAGCTCCCTGGAAACCATAAACCCTTAGGACAGTGCTTATGGGGTATACGATGATGTCACCCCAATTGTGGCACACCTTCAAATCAGGCTTCCTCACTTTGGGTCAGAGGAAATCATGCAAATCCTCAGGGACCCTTGGCACATTTACCACCAATCTAGCTCTAAGTCTAGAAGCAAAACAATTATCAAACTGCACAAAGCTAGCACCTCCCCTATTGCAAGAAAAATCTGCACTCCAAACCTGTACTGGTAATCTTTCTCCATTCACTTCTTGCCACAACACCATTTTCTCTGAGAAAAAGTTGACATTCTTGTACAAGAACATATGCATTAATAGGGAGTACCAAAAGAAAGGAGTACTAGTGTCCCCCATATGCAACTTCAACAAACCCTCATGTATCTTTTCAGCAAGAAAAGATGCATAGTTGTACACTACAGAAAAATTGGGATGTTGAATCTGAGCCCCCATAAACATATAAGCAATGGGCATCACGGTATTAGGGTTGAAACCTAAAATCTGGCAAAGTGAATAAAATGTTGCCAAGAAGTGATCAGCAAAACAACTCAGCCTGAAAGGCTCCTGATCAATTGGGCTGATGTGAATCATTGAACTGCCTGCCTTGGCTAAATGAGGAGGAAGCAATTTTGATTTGAATAGAGGCTTTGACCTGGCATATTCCTGCTTCATTTCCTCAAAATCTACCTGGAATAAGAATGGGCTATATTCACTCAAATCAAAAACCTGTCGAATCTCATCTACATTTATATTCAGTAGAACCCCACCATCATTATCCCTGACAATCCTTGTAACAGGATCATATCGTGCTACCACTGTCTAAGTAGGTCAATATCAGGAAATACATTTGGTACAACTAGTTTCCCCATATCGTACTTCCATCCATTACATAAAGGATGAGGCACATTTTGCTGCCCATACCATCTCCTAAACATTTCTAGGCCCATCATTTGGACCCTAGCATCTGCAATATTATAGGTTTTACACCTTAGTCCCTCGCCTAAGGCTTTCCCATTCATTAAAACCAAACCCCTCTTCTTGTCATTCATTGATAGCAGGAATTGATCTAGGAAATCATCATATAAATCCCTTTGCAAATAATCAATATGGCCAGAATGTTGCTTTGATGGCGCCATTTCAAACAACCAGGGCTTCTCCTAAAATAAAATTCTTGGACAAACTAGGGCAACCAAAAATGAAATTACACCAGAACTTTGCAATTTACCACAATTCAAAAGAACCAGTAACCTTATAGTCTTAATCAACAAGACCCCTGACCAACACAATACAACCCTCCACAAAAAACACATTCAAATAGAAACCATGGCATAGAAGGTAACTCACAGGATTTCGTGCCTTGCAGAAAACCAAACCTCTCTGTAATTGCTTGAAAAACTCAATCTCTGGCTCTGGACCACTTCGAAAACATTTGAATGCCTTTGTGGTGAAGATATAATGGAATTAACTACTTAAAGCTGATGAAAATGGCCAGTAGACGTCTCATCCGCCATTAAAGCTCACTTGCATGCCGCACCAACGACTTCAATCATATTTGATGCAAATTTAAATCCTCGCCATCGATCTCTTGTTCCTGTCAGATCATCAATGATCAGATGGCCATCTTTAAAAGGATGACAGCCTGACAACATCTCATGTCATTATTGAGGGCTCACCATAATACACAGTGCCAAAGAAATACACGTGGCGTCTGCCCGTGATATCGCAATCACTAAACACCCTTCACTTTAGGATCACATGATGGTGAGAAACTATTGATTCCCTCCATCGATGATCATGATCATTCACAATAGTGAGCAGCAGCTGCAGCACCAAAACCTATCCGTCGAGCAACTTTTCATCAAGGTTAAAACATTGTCATTGATCTCAAGCACGTGCATCTCACATCTGGTTTAGTAACCCACTCTATAACGTACTAAAGTCTGATACAAATATTAAGCACTTTATTTACTCCTTTTCAGCATCAGTAACCTGGGGCACATGGCACCCGCCCGTGATATCGCAATCACCAAGCAACCAACGGTGATGTCATCATGATATCGCGGGGAACGGTCAAGATCAACCATAGGGAGATCAACGGTCACTAAAAATAACCCCTGCAAAATAATACAATTACTTAAAATAAAAGAGAGGAAGGGGACACCGCCTAGGACAATGACAAACAATGGCTTAAAGTTGTTCTAAGACACAGGGCACGGTCCGACCCAAACTTGAGAAATAAAAAGTCAGGTGAAATATTTAGCATTTTTATTAAAAGGGACCCAACCTAGATGATTCAATGGGACATAAGTTGTTTTGAAACCACCCTCAAAAAGGTAATGTTAGAAAAGACCCAACCCAAAGATATACATTATATGGCAGGTTACTAAAGTGGCTGTGAGATGCACGTGCTCAAAATCAATGGAGGTGTTATAATCTTGATGAAAAAGTTGCTCGACGGTTATGTTCAACAACGATGATTGTTATGAATGAACACAATTGCCGATGACGAAGATCAATGGTTGCTCGCCATTGCGTGATCGGAAGATGCAAGGTGTTTATTCATTGCGATATCACGGGTGAGCGCCACGTGTATTCCTTTGGCAATGCATAGCGTGGTGGGCCTATCATGCTGAGATGGAGATTACATTAGCCTTTTTGAAGGCAATCATTTGATGCTTTGACGAAAGTGAAGGATCGACGGTTGGGATTTGAATTTGATTGACATTACGTAATTTTCCTTTGTTCGATTTTACCACAAAGTTATAACAGATTTTGGTTGTGTCTTGATGACAGTTTTGGGCCACTTTTGGCGCAAGTTTCTTGAGTTTTGGTGACTGGCCAGTGCATCAGTCATTTTGTAGTAGGTTTTAAACTCATTAGAGTTTGAGGTTTTAGGACAGTACTAGCATCTGAATGGAAATTACTCATTTCAAACTCATGTCTCTCCATTGTATAAACATATCATTATTTTTAATAAAATGATCAAGGGTTATTTTGTTCATTTCTAAGTTATGGATGTTGAACTGTTAGTCTATTAGCTTCTATTATGTTTTGACTAAAATTCTTGATATGATTCATGAAGTGCAATATAATATAAAATATCATGGAGACTTGGAGTGCAATATAAAATATTAAATAAAATATCCTGATTCTTGAACTTGAAGTGCAATGATTCATAATTTATTTGAATACAATATAAAAAATCATCAACTACTGTTTGGAATATGATTCATGCAGTGCTTGAGTGCAATCTAAAATAAGATTATAAGATATAATGAACTTGTAGTGAAATGATTCACAATTTTCATTTAATAGAATATAAAATATCATCAACTACAATTTGGACTTTGGAACAATGAAAACTGATTCAAGAAGTGCAATAAAAATACCTAAAACCTGCTAATTCTCTTCCATTTCCCAAACGGAGTCACGGTCCTCAAACTGATGCTCATCTTCAAATAAAGTAAAAGAGTCATCTTGATTCGGAGACTGCTCTGTACTTTGTTCGGCCTGTGTCTCAAAATCAACATTCATTGTTTGATTTGTGTCAATTTCAATATCATTGTCATCTTGATCTATCCCAGGCCCACTGCCACTGCCACTAGTACCACCACCAGTACCGATGGCTCTTGGAATTAGAGAGCCTGTGTTGCACAACCCAACCCCTCTTCTTTCACATGTGGACCTCCAGATTGCAAGTGCCCTTTCAAAAGGAAATTTTTTGACATTATACGCAGTTCCTTTCATCCTCAAGAAATTTTCCAAATTCTTGTCCAGTTTGTTTCTTAACTTTGATTTCAAAAACCCTAATGTACTAAAAACTCTCTCATCCTCCACCGACCCCAATATCATTGTTTGACATAAATCAACAAGTTTGAAATATTCTGACATCGAACCACACAATATTTCACTCTGACCTAAGCTTGTCCAAACCTTTTTTATTGATCCCGGTTCAAAGGCCTTATCCTTTCCCATGGAATCATTATGGTCCCTCATAGCTATTGCGAAACTCTGAAATTGTTTTCTAAGCTTATTTTAATTTAAAATTCCTTCTATTGCCTGCTCATTGTATGTTACCTTTTTCGAAAACTTTTCGATCACGATTTTTACTTGATCATGAAAATATTTTGGGTTATCTTAGTTTACCCAAAATTGAGGATACACAATACCCATGGCTTCAAGTATTTCATGTCAAGGGAATCTTTCACGAATCTCTAAGGAAAGAGATTTTGCAATTTCCTTCAAATTACCACTAACAGATTTAACAATGTCATTAAAATCTTCCTCGTTAATAGGTACTTCTTTTCTAGAGCGCTTGGTTGTCTTACAATGGTACATTGGTATCTCATATCCATGTACACAAATACATAAGTGCCCGCTTGCATTAAAATTTAAATAATTATCAGGATTATTCAAATCATTAATTTTCTACCACAACAAATAATTTGCACCTTCTTGTGTTAGATCTAGATATAGATGATTAAGGGCCAAGCATGTAAGTTTACGTAGATTGGCATATTCATAAATATACATAGTTCTATCTTGGGCTTTCTTCACAAGATTGTTCATCTCATCTAGCATGGGGAGAAGACTAGCTAAAGTCAAGAGTGTCTCTATATCGCTTAACCTATATAAAAGTTCAGGAGCTTTGTCTACTGTGCTGCGATGCTCGTACATCAACCCAATCAAGGATTGATATTCTGAAAGAACTCGTTGCACTGGTCCATGCAGGGAGATCCATCTGGTATCGACATCCTTGAGAAGCCTGTTTCCAGGTGTTATTCCCTCAGCAAAATGTTGAAATTCAAGGAAACGTTTGGGACTTCGGCAGAAGTATGCGTGGATCTCGCGAACTAGATTTTCAACTTTTGATACTGTTGGAAACTTGCTTACAATTTTAAATGCTAAATTCATTATGTGGGCCATGAAGTGAATGCCAAGCATGTATGGTGCATGAGTAGTTTGTAACTTTATGCAAAGATCGCTCCTTTGACCTTGCATCACTGCAGCTCCATCAGCTCCTACACACACCAACTTTTTGGCAATTGTGAACTCATCCAAACCTGCAATTTCATTCAAATATTTCTTTACTAGTTCAAATAGATTTTCTGATGTTGAATTTTCCTTCATTTTACAAACACAAAGAAGATGAGTTTGGTGAACATGTTGCTCTATAGTATACAAATGCATACAAACCCAAGAAGTATTTTCTACCGCAGTAACTTCATCTAAAGATAATGCAATGAAATTTGACTCTTTTAATTTCTCCTTTAAATCTTGCTTTTCCACTGCAGCAAGACAGTTCGCCAATTCCCATCCAGCATTTACTGACCAATGTGAGAATGGAAAGTGGGGAACACTCAAATAAGATAATAAATCAAAATATTTTGGGTAGTCTGTCATAGGACGCCCCCTGGACAATACATGAAAAACAACACTCATCTAAATAGTTTTTGACAAATTTGCTGCTGCCATGGCTTTTCCAAAATGAGCCTCAAGTGTACCTTCACATTTTTTAATCTTCGACATTCTATGGTTATGCTCTCGATAATCTGTGACATACTTAACATGAAGACATTCTTCCTTTGATCTCCATTGTACGAATGATTGTTCCTTTCTGTCTATGATTTGTTTTTCGTAAACTTTGTCGATATGATTTTCTATATTGTCAAGCTTTAGCTACATCGTCTTGTCTCTTCCACATTTCCAACTACAAATCTTACATCTGACCTCTGTTTCCCTTTCAATATCGTTTTCATTTGATACCCCCACTGGTTCAAGGAATGGGTACTTCGGCAACCAACCAATTTGAAAATTCCTTGTCATTTCCCACTTGCGCCCCAATTATGCTTTGCCTTTTCTTTTCTTGCTACCAACATCATCCTCATCCAAGTCGATTATCTCATTCTGGCTATCCAAGGAATCCGTTGGAACATCTTCTGTGGTATTTCCATCCTCATTTGATAAATTTTGATTTAACACAATGACAATCTCACCTTGACCTTCTTGTGGCAGAAGAGTTGATGATGTATCTCCATCTTCAATAATATTTGGTGGAAGAGTTGATGGTGTAGCTCCACCTTGATCTGATGGATTAAAAGCTTTGCCAATTCCAAAGTAAGACTGTATGGTACCTCCCCGTTTTGGGCATTTTGATGGCCTCCTAGTCTCTTCATTATAGGAGTCTTACCCTTGCTGCTTGACATATTGATCTCACTTCGAATAAAAGTTGAAAAAAAATGTCTTCTTGTTTAAGAAGGACAAACTAACAGAGAATATAGATCCCATTCCCTACTTAAAATTATGTTTAAGACTGAAGCAAGAATGGAAAACAGATAAAGAAATCTTATTATTATAACTAATAGTCTAAAAACTAATAACAGTATGAAGAAATGATCACTCACCTTTGAGTCTACGTTTTTGGGTTTCATTGCTTCTGAATCGAGAAGTAGAAGATCGAAAGTTCAAAACCGAACAAAATGTGTAAGAACAAATAACAGTTTCAATTGTATTTATATCAATCCATATTTGGCGAATCCCGCGTGCTTATACAACGATACCTTAAAATTTTCAAGGTGAAATAGGTCCTCATAAGCAACTATTTATAAATTTTAATTGGCGAAATGGGTCTTCACAAGCAACTATTTGTAAATTTTAATTGGCGAAATGGGTCTTCATATAATGTTGTTTTAATAGTATTGGCGAATATGTTGGTGACTTTGACATGCTCCCCGGGATTCCAGGCGAAAATATTGATTGGTGCATTGGAAACGCGTAGTCTGTTATGGAAAATTTATTGCCTAAACATGCCTCATAAAAAAAACTGTTGGAAAATGGACATGCATTGGACCGATAGTTCATGAATTCCTGGTGATTTGAACACCTTGCAAATACGGTAGATTCGCCAAATTTGAATTGCTAGATTCCTAGAATTCGCCAATTGGTGAAGATTCACCACTAAAGTTATCCCTGATCCAAGTCTTCCCTAACAAAGCAATAAAGTTTCATACCATAGATGCAGTGAGGTTCTCACTCCTGGTTAATGGCCACCGATTGAAACTTTATAAGAAACCAATATAGAAGGAAGATTTTATTTTTTCTCCATTTCAGCAGTATGGAACTCACAATGATCAAGATATATGTTCAGAAACATAGATTGATGCCTCAGTAGTAGTAGATATACCAAGTTCTTCAAGTGATTTAGCGATTGAGCTACACAACTCAATCCCTGAGATCACTTAGGATTAGTTTCTTATTCTACATCACAAGCACACACAACATGGTTATAATAATGTGCATACCTTTTCTAGAGGGATCTATCTTATATATACAACTATCAACATTCAAAAATGGCCTTGCTGCACTATTGACTTGTAGCACAATAGTTGTCACAATCTAGGATGGGACCTGATGCCGAAAGTACTTGTAGTGTCCTCTAGCAGAAAAAAATTCAAATCAATTGACGCCACATTAATTGTAGTTCACGCATTTTCACCTCAAAATTCTCACATGCAATATCCATCTTATCATTATAAGCACCCACAACATGCTTAACTTATTTCTTGCTACCAATTCAAGTTTTAAATGTTTGAACAATCACCTCACCAGCTCTTATATGTCTATTCTATTGCATTACCTTACATCTACCAAATCATCATTCATTGACCTGCAATTAATTCCTATCACATCAAATCATATTGCAAATATATTTTATTCAACTCACACGCACGTCGTTCAGTTAGTCACCTCTAATAGGTATGTAAGGTAAATTGCCATAATTGTCATGGATTTCTTACCACTTTCATTATGTATTTTCATATTAAATTAATCATGTGATATGTTCATAACATTTATTTCCATACTCTATAATGATACCTCGCCTATCATGAGTTCAAGTAAGGTCACTTCAAACCTTAAGTTAGGGGAGGGTACAATATTGGCTAGTTTTTTAATTTTTCGCCACCTAAAACCAAATGCAAACAAATAGATATGACATGCAAACCCTTTTTTTCTAAAAATTAAACCTAATTTTTGTTGATAGTTTCAATTTCCAATTCCCTATTTTTGTGATCTTGAGCTAAGTCAAACCCATAACCCATTTTTAAGCTTGATTAAGTTGATACGAAGAATAAGGGGAGTTATAGTTGCGGTATGGTAGTGAAAATGCATGAGGAACTATCAGAGTAAGAAAAGGGTTTGAGGGTGTTGAAGTGAAAATTGAGCTGAATTTTCAAGGTTAACACATTGAGTAGAGGTAAAAGAGGTTCATAATGTGAGGTGATGTTATTAGGAGAGATTCATTGGCTCACAAGCAAATACTAGAAGGTGCAATGGTATTGCCTATCTTCACAAGAGTCAGTTGGCTCGATTATTTCCTAAAGTTGATAGAATTTGACAATGACACAGAAAGAAGATTTGTATCCACATTGGATCACGGTGAAGCAATGGTAAAAGGGTTGTTAGTAGATGCATTTGAAGTCACTGTAGCACAGGTATCTAGGTTTCCTAGGACTGGAGCAGAGTTTTGAATTAGAGCAGATGCAATGGCTACAAGAGAAGAACTCAGGAGGAGAAAATTTGGATTTGTCATCACAAGGTACAAAGAGACTTTCTCTTCCATGGTTTTGGGCCAATTGCACTTCCTATGTCATTAGATACCTTACCTGTGATGGTAGAACAAATCTTTTTTATACTGTATATTTCAAATTGCTTAGTCACCTTCACCATAATAGGCCAGTAAATGTGCCAAATTTTCTCTATAATATGTTAAAAAGGATGGCATCAGAGTATCAGAGGAAATAGAGTGACACAGCCTTATTGCATCACTATTTTATTTCCCTATTAGTGAAAAGAATCTTGAGAATTTAATACCCATAGGTATCCTGGGAAGATTTTGAGAAATGTGAAGATATTAACAATTTACTTGAAATGCCTATAGTACCTAGAACTTTACAGCCATAGGATGAACCTACAAGAGGAAGTTCTCATATCTTTCCTATGGATTCACCTACCCATAGCCAAGGTGAGCATGAGAAGCACAATATGCCAGAGTTTAGGTCACCAGTAGTGGAAGAAACCCCATCTTCCTCAAAACCACCAAAACCCAAGAATAGAAGAGACAGTATATCCACAACATCCACACCTTATAAAACATAGAAGAAAAAGAAGGATGCTCAAAATAAAAAGAAGGATGTTGAGAAGGATAAAACTACACCTAGGAATTCAAGCCAATTGAAAAAGAAAAGTATTATGAGGGGGAGTTTCGAAAAACTTGAAGAAGAGGGAAAGGACTCGGAATAGCCAAAAGAATATGTGATGTTGGTTGAAATAGACTCTGAAGGGAAGGGAAATATCCTTGGAAATGTGCATACTTATATGAAGAGGAAGAGATATGTGTCTACCACTTTTGACTCAACTTCAGAAGATGTGTTTATTTCTAAGAAAACATAGAAGAAAACCCCAAATAGTCATACTTATGAAGACTATGACTGTACAAGAGGTGGTCATGAGTAGTTTTTGGAAACAAAGAAAATGTTTATAGAAGATAAAAATGTCAGGAAAGAGCTACAAGAAGCTTTGGACAAAATTAACATCTGGAAGAACTAGTGCAGAGTTATGAAAAGAGAGACAAGGAAGGGGAGACAAAAATACAAGAATTGAAAGAAAAATTGTAGACATATGGCCATGATGCAAATCTGGATCTATTGGCACAATTGGCCATTACGAAAATAGGGGATGGAGAACTTGCAGTAGAAAATTAGAGACCTCCCATAAAACCCCAATTATGGAAGGTGACTGATGAGTTATCACAAGAAAAAGAAAAGTGGGGGAAATAAAAATAAACTTTGATTGTAGAACATGCTAAAGTGATAAAAGGAAAAGAGATTGAGCTAAGGAGATTAACAGTCAGATTGGAAGAAGTGGAATATACATCTACCCAAATTATAAGATGCAGACCTCTAACAAGAACATATCTACTATTTTTGCAAGAATTTTTTTTGAGTTTTCAGTTTAGTAGGATAATTAGTAACCAATCAGTTGGGATAAGTAGGTAATTTGAGTTTCTTAATGTTTTTTTTATTCTACACTAGAAGAGCAAGATCGACTGTGTGAATACTATTTACACAACTATGTGGTGTTGAATGAAACATAGTGGAATCATTTTATGTTTGTAGGGGATCTCCATGTAAGGGCACTAGCATCTTATTATAGGAATGAACAATTCAGGGGAGAAATAAGGGAAGAATTTAAGAGGGAGAAATCAGTTGCTCTCCCAATAAGGAAAGAGTCTAAAGACTCTAATGCACTTATAGATGAATGGTTGAAACTCTTGGATCATACAAGTGTAGGAAGGAAGATTATGAAACTAATAACAGAGGATTATAAAAGAATGCAAACATTAGTTGTGGGATTGGGTCAACAATGTTATAGTTATATGTAGAACAAATGGAACAACTTGACCCCAGACTTGTAGAGAAAAGAACCTCATTCAATATATAATTTACTACCATGCTTGAGAGAGTACGTGGATACATGATAATTGTTGCTAAAATGGGACTTCATTAGGTACCACTCACATTCCACCCACCTATGCTACTCTATCTAGTTCCACATTGGATCGAGAAAAAAGGTGAGGAGTGTGATAAAGTAGGATCATTAGAATGAGACAACTTACAACTTACAAAGGTTTCTACTTAAATCAAATCAAGGGAGTTTTTGTTGTCATGGACCTTAGGGAGATTACTCTGTGTTATAATTTGTACCCCTAGTGTTTTGCTTGAGGACAAGCAAAATAATAATTAGGGGGAGTGATGGGTAAATTTATTAGCATATTTTCTATTATTTTTATGCATATTTTCAAACATTATCATACAATCCTTTCAGATAATGCTCCTATACTATGTTATCTTTTCATGCTTATTATACAACCTTGGACCTGAATTATAGTAATGGAAATATAGTTATGATATAGTAGCATTGCATGGTTTATATGTGAGTGTGTATGAAATATGGATGGAATATTGTGTTTAATCATGGTAGTTAGCTTTGTGTATATGTTTTTTGGATTAATATCTTGTAGCCCAAGAAGACACTACAACCCACAACAACTGGAAGTTGTAGCCCATGGAAAAAGGAGAACTTGGATAGTGAAATAGGGGAAGTGTCAGATTAAGCTGAGTGTAATAAATACCATGTGGAGGCACCTAATGGAGTTTTTTTTACATCATTATAATAGTTAATAAGGTGCTAAGAAGAAGATTCTATCGTTGATAGCATCCTGGATAACTATTTGTGTGTTCCACATGTAGATCTATTTTGCAGAGTTTCAATTCTATTAGAACTCTTGTTTCTTTTCAGTTGTAGTTTGAATAACTCAAAGTTAATTGCATACTTTGATATCTAGGGAGTTTTAGTTAATGATTTCATTTATGAGTTATGTTTAGAATAAACTCCCTCGTGCTTGTATATAGCCGGTGGTTGAGTCCTTAGATAAGTTAGTTGATTTCAGTATTTTGTTATCAGATACTTTTCAGTTATCAGTTATCATCTACATACATGTTGATTTTTTAGAAATGATTCCCTTAAATACAATTTGTAAGGAAGATTTTTTGTAATATTTTGTGATGTGTAATGAATGAAGTTCAAGTTCATATGAATGCGAAGAATCTGAAGATTTAGATTTGGTTTTTATTAAGTGAAGACAACCACTTGACTGGGCCACTCAAGGTAACTATTCTTCACTACATTTGTAGTTATTTATTTTTGTTGATGATTACTTCATAAATTGCATGTAAGTCATAATAGATTCTCATATTTTGATTATCAGTAATAAATGTTTATGATCTTGAATGAATTTAGTTAACTTGTAGTACTCCAAAGGTTAGAATAAGTTTAGTTACTAGTCTTGATCAGTTTTGAGTTAGTTTCAATAATTCTTTGTTAACAACGATTTAGTTACAGGTTATGTTGTAGGCACTCATAGCCATTAGCGCTAGTTTACTTCTTTCATTGTTATGCATTCTTTTGATTTTCCAGCAAGTAAAATACTTTCAATAGGATAACCTAGGTAACCTCAAGTCTTTGAAGGCACACATAGTGCAAGACCATCACAAGTTTACAAACCTTGGTTGATAATTTAATGAAGTCTTTACAATGTTGGGTGGACTATTCAGCTAGTCATACGTCTGAATTGTGTGGTTTCTACAAAGTTTACAATATACTATTTTAGACTCTACAATCCATACCCTAAAACCTAAACCCAATATCTTAAACTCTAATCCCTATAGCTTATACACTTAACCTTATACAATCAACCCTAAACATTATCCCTCAACTATAAACCCTCAACCCTATACTTAAACCCTAATCCATCAACCCTCAACCCTATACATTAAACCCTAAACCCTACGCCCTCAGCCCTCATCCCTATGCCTTACACCCTCAACCTTATACCCTAAATCCTTAACATCGTCCCTCAACACTATACTTAAACCCTAACCATGCACTCTTGACCCTTCACCCTATGCCTTATACCCTCAATCCCTCAATCCTATACCCTATACACTCAACCAAATACTTAAGCCCTAATCCCTCAACCCTCAACCCTATACTTTAAACCCTAAACCCTACAACATCAACCCTCATTCCTATACCCTATACCTTCACCCTTATACCCTAAACCATAAATATTATTCTTCAACCCTCTACTTAAATCCTAAACCATACACTTTCAACCTTCACCTTATGCCTTGTACCTTCAATCCAAACCTTAAACCATATACCTAATATCTTAAACCCTAATCCCTATACCATATACACTTAACCTTAGACACTCAACCCTGAACATTATCCCTCTACTATAAACACTCAACCCTACCCTATACTTAAGTCCTAATCCCTCAACCCTCAACCTTATACCTTAAACCATAAACCCTACAACCTCAACCCTCATCCCTATACCCTATACCCTCAACACTATACTTAAAACCTAAACCATACACTCTCAACCCTTCACCCTATGCATTATACCCTATACCCTCAACCCCCAACCTTATAAATTAAACCCTAAACCCTATAACATTAACCCCCATCCCTATACCCTATACCCTCACCCTAAACCTTGAATATTATCCCTCAACCCTATACTTAAACCCTAAACCATACACTCTCAACCCTTCACCTTATGCCTTGTACCCTCAATCCAAACACTAAACCCTATACCCAATATCTTAAACCCTAATCCCTATACCCTATACACTTGACTTTACACACTCAACCCTGAACAATATCCCTCAACTATAAACCCTCAACGCTATACCCTATACCCTATACCCTATACCCTATTCCCTATACCCTCAACCCAATACTTAATCCCTAATTCGTCAAACCTCAAACCTATACCTTAAACCCTAAACCCTACAACCTCAACCCTCATCCCTATACCCTCAACACTATACTTAAACCCTAAACCATACACTCTCAACCCTTCACCCTATGCCTTGTACCCTCAATCCCTCAACCCTAAACCATAATCCCTTGCCTTAAATCCTAAAGTCTACACTCTCAACCTTCATCCCTATACTGTATACCCTTAACTTTATAGCCCAAATCTTGAACATTATCTGTCAATCCTATACTTAAAACCTAAGCCATAAAGTCTCAACCTTTAAACCTATGCCTTATTCCCTCAACCCATACCCTAAACGCTAAACCCAATATCCTAAGTTGTAATCCTTATACCTAACACACTTAATATTATACACTCAACGAGTTGAACATTATCTCTCAAATGTAAACCATCAACCCTTGAACCTATACCTTAAACCCTAAACCCTACACCCTCAACCCTCATCCTTATACCCTATACCCTCAACCTTATACCCTAAACCTTTAACATTGTCCCTGAACCCTATACTTAAATCCTAAACCCTAAACTCTCAACCCTTAACCCTATGCCTTATACCCTCAACCCATACCCTAAAACCTATACTCAATATTCTTAACCATAATCCCTATATCCTATACACTTAACCTTATACCCTCAACCATAAACCCTCAACCCCATGCTTAAACCCTAAACCCTATATTCAACCTTGTATCCTCAACCCTCAACCCTATACAAAATATCCTAAACCCTAATCCTTATACCCTACACAGTTAACCCTATACCCTCAACCTTGAACATACATTCATATATATGCATATATACAAGCATACACTCACACATACAAACATAAATACATTCAAACACACAATAAAAAATACATATATACATATATACATACATACATATATACATATATACAAACATACATACATAAAACATACATTTATACAAAAATACACAAAAACATAAAGCAAGCCATAATGCAAGAGCATTATAACACACTCGCATTATTTGAAATACAAACATGCTTACACAAAACAAACATTTATACAAATACACACAAAAACATAAAGCAAGGAATAATTTTACACCTCGTTTCATAGTTACCGATTTACTTTCACCTTCATGAGTAAATATAATGATAAATGTAAATTGTGACTTTAATATGTTTAATAGGTGAAAGGAATACTAAAATATGCATTAAGATGGTATTTATTTTAAAAGAATGAATATTTTTTATATTGATGAAATGCGATGAAATAATATGTATTGCAATGCGAGTATTTTAAATTCTTTATCGATGCAAATGTTTTATGATGCAAATAGATTTAATGTGAATGGCTAACTACCTATGAAATGAATTAAGTTGGATGCAGGAACATATTCAAGCCTTAGGTATGTGAGGGGGAGTATCACTCAAGCGAGGAGCTTGGTCTAGTAACCCTTAATAAGCCTAAATGAGCATTCACACACTCACCTCTAGTTTAGTGAAGTCGAGTCAATAGGTTTGGGAAATGATAAGTTATCCTTAGCCTTTTTTGAGTATGATTTAGAAGATGTTATGATCTTGTTTCTGAATGTTTTGATTTGGGTTAATTGTTTGAGTCTCTTGTCTTATGTAAGTTCTTCATTGTGTTTTTATATTTAATTGATGAGATATATATACACTTCGTGTATATATATGTCAATCGATGGGATTGTGAATATGTGTTTAAATGTTAAGGCATGATATATATATATTAATATGCACATATGTAATGACGTTAAGGGTTACATCCATACGATTATATTAATATATATATACATACGTGTATATGTATAAATATACGCATGCATTGACATTTTGAGGAATATGAGAATATGTATATGTGTATTTGAATATCAAATAGTGTATTTCATGATCTTATAAGTTGAATGTATATATATTAAATTATATATATGTATATACATATAATATATATATATATATATTAAATTATATATATGTATATACATAATATATATATATATATATTAAAATGTAATAATGTTTGATAGCACTGAAATATACATTAAGTGCATGATATATTTATAAAGCGTAGCAAATGCATGTATGTATTGCAAAAAAACTAAAGGAAGTGCGCATTATTTAGAATTAATGCATAGGTAAATAACATTTCTTATAGTTTTTAATATTGTATAAAGCAACCAAGGTAGTGCATTATCATAGTGCATGGCATGGAAATAGCACATTGTTTAATGACTTTGCATAGAAATTTAAAGTGTTGACTATGAGTTCTAGGGGCAGCGTATGGGAGTAAAGGAGAGCCATGTTATCATTGCAAACCAATGTGTGAGATTAATCTGGCAAGACTTAGTCAAATAATATGAAGGCAAAGTGAGTATCAATGTATAAAGATCTTTGACTTGGTCTTTTAAACTACAACCAAATAAATAGGGGTGTGTGAGGTTTTATGTGGAACTAAGATATGAGTAGTGCAAACCTATTAGAAGTCTATTCTATAAGATATATTCTAGCGTATAAGGCAATTGGAATGAGAGAAATAGTCAAATGAGAAGCTAGCCAAAATGAGTCGACCTATGGAAACAATAACCTTGCATCTATGAATGTTATTTTTGTTGTCCATTAAAATAAGTGACTAATTATTTATGGTGAAATATGGTTGTGCATGTGTTTACTATGCAATTTTTTAGTTGCCAACTTTTCTTCTTCTTGTTGAGTTGAACCTTTTGGATTGAGAAGTGTCATCTTTGATATCTTGTTTCTAGTTTGTAGTTGCTCACAATTGTGTATAAATATAGGTGCTTTCTCCCTCAGTTGGGATGCATTATGCACACTTGATGCTGATTTTCTAAGTTGTTATTATGATTTTCTGAGTTTGAGAGTTTGTGAGAGATTATTGAGAGTTTGTGAGAGGTTTTGAGAGTAATTTTTTGGTGAGCGGAAGAGAAATAGTTGAGAATTGCTTGCTGATTTTAGGAAGGCTGAGCTAGGAATCTAGTTTGATCACTTAGATCTTTACACAAACAGGCATGCTGATTTCTACTCTATTATTCATTTTATGAATTGAAAAGATTATAATTCTTTGGTTGTCTTGTTTGAAAAATATGTTTAGTTGTTTATTATGGAATGGCTATTTTCTTCTTTGCGTGAAAGTGAAAGATTCCCGATGAGTCTAGTTGTTAACAAACCTTGTCATAGGATATATGCATATACTCTATATAATAGATCATGAGTGTTTAATTTGTTAGCTTATAAGTCTAAGAAATCCTTGGTGGATTATGAGGTTAGTAATACAACGGGAAAGGTGGCATGATATAAATGTCATAATAGTTAGGTTGTGATGTTAAGCAAACCTCTATTGATAATCTTACTTGATTGATTACTTATTCCTTCTACAAAGTAGGAAGTGAATCTTGACTCGAGTTAGGGTACAAACCTAGTGGTTATATCGTTATTCAATAATATGGTTGATAAAATGTATTTAAGGTTATTTTATTTTTCTTAATTTTATTGAGATTATTTTCCTATTTACGAAACTCTATAAGAGGACTCACGTTTCGGTAACCCAAAACCATATTATGAGAGGAACTATGGCTTTAGATGCACCAACTCCTTGCAAGATGATAAATTCCTTCAAATGATATACAAATTTAGTTAAACATGTGAATGTTTAAAGTGTTTTGAAAGTGATTTTTTATGATTAGTTCATGTTCACTTGAATGTTACTCTACTTTAGTTGAAACCCTATGTTAGGAATAACCTATTTGGTAGGGTTGTTTATTTGATTATTGATTGAAGCAAATAGGTTGAGGATTATCCTATATGATCTAATTGATCATTTGATTATTGATTATATCTTTGCTTGAGTTATTTATTGTTTAAGATTATACTTTTGATTGAGGTCATTTATTGATGAGATTATACTTTTTGATGTGAGTCATTTATTATTGAGATTACACTCTTGTATGGGGACTTTTATTGTTCAGATTGTACTTTTGAAATATAGTCAATTAATGTTGTAATGTTGTGTTCATCCATGAGGTTAATTTGGTTATTTTGGTCAAGGTTACTCCATGGCCTAAGGGGATAGCCTATGCATAGGTTATGAATGGTCAATACAAATCAAGCTAGGAAGGTGGGTGAAGTATATGAAGTCCACTCTAAATCTTGGGTGATGAACACTTTAGCCAAAGTAGTGTAAGTTTCCAATGTTTACACTGTCAGTTCACTATGATCTAGGTTTACATACTAGGTAGGGAATTTCATATGTGTAGGTTGTATCCATTGTGTGACAAAACTAGATATGTAGGACACAACACCAAGCTCAAGGAATGTCATTATAATTATGAGGTTGCCAAACCAGTCTCTTCATCGAAAGGTAGGGCCATCTTACCAAGTTTGGTAGATGTACATGGGACCGTAGTTAGTCCAATATTGGAGAAAAATTGCTTGAGTGATGCTTCTCCTCATCAGAAGGTGACCAAGATTTGATGGAGGACACCTGGACCATTTTTATACCTAGTTCCTAAAGCTCAAGGAAGCTGTGTAAGTATTTATGTATCCATTTCTATGGAAAATTGTAAAAGAGATGTTATTATGAAATTATGTAATATGAAATCAATACATTGGAAATTTGTAATACTTTTTATTAATTCAATAAGTAAGTTTGGAATGATGTTTATTTCAAATGTTCATATTATTATTATATATGAAAAGAAAATTTTTATTGCTAAGTGTTGGCATTGTAATTTATTTACTTGTGGTTAAAACATAGTAAAAAATTTGAGTAGTACAATGGACATGATACAAATAATGTGAGCACGTTATAACTCCCTCATGTTATGTCAAAATTGTGACATAACATGAGCATGTTATACCTTTCTTTGGGAATCCCCAAGCCTTTGGCTTGGATTTGCATTACATTTTCAACCCAAAGGCTTGGAGTGCGTGTTTTGCATATTCAACAAAATTTCACATAATCTTGTTTGTGCTAACCGTCAAGTTTGCACATGTTTCAAAGTCAAGTAAATCAAACACCCGGGTAATGTTAAGCTCTCTCTTAGTTATTTAACAATGTAACTTTTTTCACTTTTTGACTATGTTAAGTCTTTCATCTTTAATTTATTTTGTTTTTGTGTCTATTTTTTGTCAAAAACAAATGTTTGGTTTTTTTTACTTTATTTTTTAACCTTTCATTAAAATTTCAAATAACATTTTTATGAACTAGACTCCATTCTACACATATTAAAAAAAAAAGTTTTTCGATTAGTTTTCAAAAATCATAGGGGTAGCACGACCAAATTTCTATGTTTTAGGATGTGTCCACTTTCAAAATCAGTAAAAAATCATATATTCATTAAAAATTTATCAAAAAAATTGGGCATAAACTATGTGATGTTAGATAATTTCTCATCAAAGTGATTTTAAAAATACTAAAAAAAGTTAACCTTTTGAGGGAGCCACAACAGACGCTATGTTATGTTTTTTTGACAAAAACAACACCAATTTCTATGGATCCCTTTTTTGAACCCCTTAATCTCTACCATTTAAAAAAATATTAGTTTAGAAAGTAGACTCAAAGCACTATAACCATTTTTTTTGTTTTATCTTAAAATTTCGAGTGTAACTATTCTTAATTTCTCATCCAAGGTCAATATTTTCTTATTCAAAGACATTAGAGTATGCAGTTTCTAGATTTAACTGTGTAATAGTTTTTGGATCAAAAAAAGTGGCCACTTAAGACCCCTTTTTGGCCCATCATCTTTGTGCACTTATACATATTATGGATTAATCCCACACTAGTGTGACACACCTTTAATACTAGTTAGGCTATACTTCTTGAAGTGTTTTTATCATGAAGACTCATGAATACTAATCATACCATACCTTGGAGTTATTTTGCGACTATTCTTTGCTATTTTTTTATATCTTTCCAATCAAAACAAGTCAAAATCAACCTTACAATTTATCAAGATCAGTCAAAATTAGTCAACACCTTCAAAATTTTAGCTACAATTAGAGAACTTTGCATCTGACTGTTACTGTGATAGATCTATTATTACAATGACACATTTGATTATCATTTAGCACATATAATTATCATTTGATGTATTTGATATGCATAGAAGTGCATCTAATTTTTGCATCGATGCTTTTGACCATAATTCAATGTATCTGATCTAAATTAATTTTGTCAGTATAAAACCTAATTTTCTACACAATGACACATATGATACTACAATTATTTCGTTGATGCCCACAATGATTCCTTTGAGATATAGAGTAACACATTTGATCCTAGTGTGACACATTTGATATCTTTTTTGGTGCATTTAATACCCACAATGATTCCTTTGAAACTTAGCTTGATGCATTTGAATATGTAAATAATTTTCCAAAATTCTCCAATTTCTAGTTTCTAGAATTCCTAAGCAAACAAAACTAGGATCTGAGACCTTTATTATAATAGAGGTCTACAACCATTATTCATTATTTAAACAAAAAACCAATTTTCAGATCCATTTCATACCATTTTATATTGGAATCTTAGGGTTACTTCTCTTACTTTATAAAAATAGCATCATCATCATCAAAAACTAACATCAATCCATGAACAACCAATATCAGTCATAACCTCATCTAGATCTCCCTTATTATTTTCTAGTTTAGCTTTTTTATTTGAATTCAACCTTCTCAAGTAGATAGTTGGATTAGCATCAATATTTGTGATACAAATAGCTTAGTGGTCTTGTCTACTTCTAAGTTTGTGAACTCATCATCATCCTTTTGCTTGGACTCATCAATCTAGTACAAGAGAAAACCGTCATTAACACTTATCAAAATGGATATCTAGGTTAAATTTGACTTTTAGAGATTTTCATATCTTCCATCAATCAAACAACATCAACATCACTTTTTGTCCAAAATCTACACAACTTATCTCTCATAGTCTATCTTGAGAATCACTCATCCATATCACATCACCAACCTTCACTTACATCCATATTCTATAAGGTCGTCAAAATTGTATGCCTATTACAAGGTCACAACACAAGAAACTCATGGAGTCTAATACTAGTAGTTCAAACATCACCGCAACCATGAGGGTTACTGAACTAGAGTTTGGAATTCCTAGTCATTTATCTGATCCTCACAAACACCAAACTTCACAATAACAACAACAGCCTCAATATTCACCAATCATCATAAAATAAATTATAAATGAATTTGTGTAATATAAGGAAATGACTAAAGAGAAACTTTTATAAATGCAACAAGATCCCTCCTTAGCTAGAGCACTTGATTCCCTTGTTGCTTAATATCCCAACACATACTTTCTTAGACTTGCATGAAGTAGTGCTAAGCTACCTTCTAATTATAATATTGTTACACTTAGGGAACAAGCCCTCACACATGTCATGTCATCTAATGTTCCATCACATGAGAACATACCTACAGTTCAAGTTATTAATAAAATAATTGCACAAATCCCAAATCCACCAAACACAAACATTCCTCATTCATCATCACAAAACACATCCAAATATAATCCTTTCACGGCCCAAGCCACCATATCTTATGTGTATCCCAATATCCCATATGCTTCACAAGCACTAAACATGACAATGAGCACATATAATCCCAATCATTCATAACAAACCTCCCATTTCAAAAATTCCATCACTTACCATTGCAAAACAAGTTTCCACATCCAACATACACAAAACATTCAACATACCCAAAACTTACAACATCCCACATTCTTCACAAACCTTCACATCTAACATATCTATAAACACAAGCATCCCCCAACAATAATTTATCCCTCAACAACAATATCAATCCATCCCACATTCACTATTTGTACACAAACACATGTACCTCAAACTCAAAACTATTTGTATGGCATCCCTCAGAATGTTCCTCAATAACAATTCATTCCATAACAACAATCCAACCCACAAAATCAAAACCCATCATATAATTCATATATAATTCCTCAAACATAAAACATACCTCAACAATGAAGCACTAACAATATCAAAAAATCTCATTCAACTCTTATAACATCCCTCAAAACATCCTACAAAACCAAAATTCATCATATAATTCTTCATCCATTCCTCAACACTAAACATATATTCCATTTAAACAACCACAAAAGAACCCAAACAATGACTTGGCATTGCAAATTCAAAGCTTGCATTAAAATATTATCAACATGAAACTAGGAAAAATGAAGAAAAAATATACTCTTGAAATTTTCCCATATCCATTTGATAGATATATAACTATGATACCCTTCCCTCACAACTTTGAAATGCCTAAATTTGAAAAATAAAAGGGAAGAGGTGATCCATGAGAACATATATGAGAATTTTTCATAGCATGTCTAGAGGTTGCATACAACGACACATACTTAATGTGTCTCTTTCCTAGAAGTTTAGGAGGACAAGAAATAGAATGGTTCTCCTATTTACCGCATGATATTAAGACATTTCAAGAACTCGTTGAAAATTTTATTGGTCATTTATCTTACAACATAGACCACAAAGTTACCATGACCAATTTATGTATCACACAACAAAAACAAGGAGATACATTCACTTCATTCCTACAATGTTAGAGACACATGGCTAGTAAATGTAAATGGCTTATTCCTAAAAAACAACTCATGGATATCTTTGTCCAAAATATTAGCAAAGAAATTAGCTTTCACTTAACTGTACAATATGCCAACACCTTTGATGAAATAATAGAAAAAGGGATCACTATTGAGAAGGATCTAATTGCTAAGGGACTTGTCAAAATATTATAAGGAAAAAAAATATCATATATCAAACTCTAATGATAAACCTCACCTATGGGTTAAGAATAAGAATGTTACCAATAATGGTGTATTGGATGAAAATTTTATACAAAACATACAACCCCCACCAAACAATCAGCAAAACAATCAAGATGTGAATCCTCCAAAGGGACCACTAAGACCTAACAACACCACTAGATGTAAGTACACTCCCTTAGGGAATCCAATTGTGATAGTCTTGAGCAAGTTAATTCAAACCAATCTTATCAACCTTCTAGAGCTTAGACACTATGATAAACCCCAATTTAAACCTTCATGATATAATGATAATGATTACTATGAATACCATAGGACAAAGAGTCATAAAACATGAAATTTCATGAAACTAAAAAATCTCATTCAAGTTTTTATTGTCCAAGGTGACATCATTGTTGAAGATAACCCTGACAATGCACCCAAAAACGATCACATCAACAATATCCATAGCTCACATAATGATAAATTTAGCATATATCAAGATACTTTTCCTAAGAATGATCAAAATCATCCATTTATGTCTAGTAAAGTCTCATCCCAAAATAATTGCATTAATAACATCCCTAGCCATAACATGTCCACCTCATTTGAATCCATAATAAGTCACATTGAAGAAGCTTGCCTACAAAAATCATCCCTCTCTCCTTCTAATCCTTCATCCTTGAAACTTTTTCAACATCAATCCACACTATTACCATCAAACAACTCATCTAATAACAACACCTTTCAAGATTTTCTCCAAGGGATATCCATTATAGATAATCATGAAATCCAAGCTAATCTAAAATTTGACACAAGTCTAATCTTGTTGAATTGCACAATACAAATGAGGGGTGAATCAGTTGTATCTAATCACATTCACCACAAATCTTAAACAACTCCACATTTACTTTAATCTATTATTAAGCATAAGAATTAAGTGCAGATAATAGAAAGCAAAAACAAGAAACACCAGATTTATGTGGAAAACCTAATGAGGGAAAAACCATGGTGAGGGTTAACTCACAATATAAGAGTAATTGTAAAACTAATTACAAAGGCTCGCTGCCCAAATGGAGACTCACGGTACAGATACAAAAACATAGAAATAAGAATGTTACACAAAGAACATTATCTCAATGCAATAGAAAATCCACCACTGCAACTCGCACACATTTGCAACCTTGATCAAAGAATTGAAGACACCATTAGCTCACTACCTTCAGGATTTTGACACATTGAAGTTATCACTGCCTCAGATCACTTTTGCACAATATTTCACATCTACTTCACTTCTCACACCTGTATTTTACAAACCTTAACATATTTCCTTGTATTTATACCATCTTCGATCTTAGAAACTTTCTCCAAGGTTGGCTACACACTCTTTATTTTACAAATTCAAATTAGGTTAGTGACTCAACATTCTCATGGTGGATAAGAATGAGAGTGGACCAAATTAATACCTAATCAAGACCCAAAAAAACATCTTGGATCAATCACACACTTCCTTAATTGATACTTGCCCTTCATATAATGTGTAAACACCAAGTCGAATGAACCTAATGAAAACACCAATGAAATTTGAAGTACATATATTTGCAATAAGAAGATAACATGTGGACCACACAACACACTTCACTATACACTGGAACACCTCTTAGATTCCTTTAGACTAATTCGTAGCAATAGTGCAACAACTTTCATAAATAGAACACTTTCCATTTGTCCATCCAGAATGTACAGACACACATAGTAACTCTAGAACGAGTCTTCCAGAACACCGAACTACAATTTTTTT
Source organism: Sequoiadendron giganteum (assembly GCA_007115665.2). Classification (NCBI taxonomy): domain Eukaryota; kingdom Viridiplantae; phylum Streptophyta; class Pinopsida; order Cupressales; family Cupressaceae; genus Sequoiadendron; species Sequoiadendron giganteum. Next base: position 346,316,533 of record CM021109.1, on the reverse strand, counting down.
TTCCAGAACACGGATAACACAACTATAAGCCTTCCTCTAGATCCACAAGATCTAAAACAAACCAACAAAGGACTGCAGAATAGAAACATTTCTCCCAGTCCATAGACAAATTACTCTACCAGACCAGTTCACAAATCGGTGAACACAAATTTCACTCTTCATCGAACCAAAAGCTATAATTTAGGATATACTACCCAAGGATGCCCATAAAAAACACTACAGATCCACACAAGCATAGGATCAACATGGAAGAAATATTGAGCACAATACCGGAGCACATTTTGAACACACACACAATTTTGTCTTCATTGTATTAATTTTCTCAAAAGCACTTGGTAACTCATCATATCAGCACACCTGCAACACCATAAAAATAGCTCTATGTACTCACAACATCTCTATAGTATCTCAACTATACATGCACTACCTTCAATCACTTGATTCTTTTCACTGCAACAACTTGTACTGTGTTGACATCAATGACAACACCACCATACTCATTCATACTTGCAACAATCTCCCCCTTTGTCATTGATGGCAGCACATGATGTGAAAAATAATCAAAGACAACATACACACTCTTCCCCTTTTTTTTTAGATTAGACAGCCTACACAACGTTCCTGCACTCTCTTTTCCTTACAAGGTTCTCTCTCTCCCTTTCAACTTTTTTAGATATAGATAGGATTTTTAACATGTCTCTCTCTCCCCCTTTGACATTAATGGAAAATAAAATTGTTTACATGATTCTTCAGCCATATAAAATTCTCATCACTCCCCCTTAGGAGTGCACCCATTATAACACACATATCATATAGTAACAATGATACCCTCTACTCCCCCTGATGCATAGACCCCAATCATCAGTCTAGAGAAATGATGAATCTATAGACCCATTAGACTAATGCACCTCTATGTGCACCTAGTTCAAAGAAGGAGGGGAAGTAACCCCCAACTTCTCCTGGAGATACTCAAAATTATCCTTAGGAAAAGCCTTATTAAATATATCTGCAATCTGATCCTTTGTAGGAACATATTCAAGTTTGACTTCATTCTCCAATACCTTCTCCCTTAAGAAATGATATCTGATAGATATATGATTTTTCCTTGAATACATTACTAGATTCTTTGAAATATTTATTGCACTTATATTTTAATACAAGATAGGCTCATCACACATCATGCCTATATCCTTCAATGTTTGCTTCATCCATAATACCTGTGTATAGAAAGATGTTATTGCAATATACTCAACCTCTGCCATGGATAAATAAATTGAATCATATTTCTTACTTAGCCATGAAACCAACTTGCATCCAAGAAAGAATGCACCACCACTTGTACTCTTCTAGTCATCTACACAACCAACACAATTTGCATCAATGTAAGCATTTAAATTAAAATCAATATCCTTAAGATACCACAAACCATGATATGAAGTCCCTTTTAAATATTTGAATATCCTTTTCACAGCTATAACATGTGTTTCTTTTGGTTCTTCTTGAAATCTGGAAACTATACATATTGCATGCATGATATCTGATCTAGAAGTAAGATATAGCAGTCCACCAATCATAGATCTATACTTTCTTTGATCAACTTTAGGAGATTCATCATCCTTACTTATTTTCATCTAGTCACCAAAGGAGTACAAACCGGTTTGGAGTCATCCATTCCAAAATCCTTTAGTAATTCTTTAACATACTTTGATTGTGAAATTAATATGCCCTTATCAATTTGATTCACTTGAATTCCAAGGAAGAAATTCAACTCACCAATAATGGACATTTCAAACTCTTTTTGCATCTCATCTACAAATTTCTTGCACATAGCCTCATTTCATCCAAAGATAATGTCATCAACATACACTACTACTATCAAGATTTTGTTTCCTTCAATCTTGAGATAAATATTACTATCTTTGAAGCCTTTGCAGAACATTTGCTAAATCAAATACATGTCCAACCTTGCATACCATGCTTTAGGAGCCTGTTTGAGTCCATATAGTGCCTTTTTCAACTTATAGACCATATTTGGTTGATCTGATAACTGAAATCCTTCTGGTTTTTCCATGTAGACTTCTTCTTCCAATTCTCCATTTAGGAATGTAGACTTAACATCCATCTGGTATACCTTGAAATATTTGTAAGCAGAAAATGCCAAAAACATATGAATGGCCTCCATTCTTGCCACCAGAGAAAATTCTCCTCAAAGTCTATTCCTTCAACCTGTGAATAACCTTTTCACACGAGCCTTGCTTTGTTTCTCACTACTTCACCATCTTCATTCAAGTTATTCCTGAATACCCATTTTGTACAAATTACATTTTTGTTTACTGATCTAGGAACCAATTCCCATGTCTGATTTTTCTCTATCTATTGTAATTCCTCTTTCATGGCTCTAACCCAATTTTCATCTTTGCATGCTTCACACACTATTTTAGGTTCTATCTTAGAAAGTAGACACAAATTGACCTTAGTTGCTACTACTTTGCTACTTGTTGTTACACCTTTGCCTTTGTCTCTAATTATTTGTTCTTTTGGATGATTTTCTGTGCATATTTTGGAGTCTTAGGAGCAGGTTGCAAAGTATCTTATTCTTCAATATGTTCTTCTTCTTCCTTATCCTTCTCTGGCTCTTTTCCACGAACAGGTTCATCTATTTTATTTTCACTTATTTCAACTAGACTGCATATATTTTCATCAACTTTCACATTTGCACTTTCAACAATCTTTTTCAATCTCTTATTGAAGCATCTATATGCTTTTCTTTTGATTGCATATCCAAGAAAAATACCTTCATCACATCTTGCATCAAAATTTCCTAGATTCTCATCATCTCTTTTGATATAAAATTTTCTTCCAAACAACTTAAAGTACTTAATAGTTGAAAGGAAAAAAAGAGGTGTGAAATACGCTTTCCTAACACTAAAACCACATAGGAGAAGTGCAAAAAAACTTTATTTAAAACTTGCTTATGTTTGGGATGCACATACATAGTAAGACAAGAGCAATAGAAATAAAACATACACAGAGATAACACCAGATATATGTGGGAAAACCCTTACGGGAGAAAAACCCACCACACCAAGAAAAGTCACTATGTATTACAGTAAGCAAATTATATACAAAGTTATAGACTTCACTTTCTAATAGTTAGCTCACAGTAGCGTACTTCGGTTTGAACACCCTCACTGTCCCAATGCTATTACCACATACAATGAATCACGGTTCTCACTGTCACCTTAGTCTCTATGCCTATCTCACTCCAACAACCAAAGGGGGAGCCAATTTAATTCCATACTTCACCGACAAGCAACTAGATCTCTGATCAGATCGCCCTGCAATCACGCATCGATCCGCCCAAGAATTTAATTATGTTACATAGAATTGCCTATATTTGGATGCTATCAACCACCGAATCAGATCTTACAATTAATGCACATATCGCTTTCACAGATTTAAACATTCAACCAATAACAGTTGATTTACAACAGTGATGTAAAATCAACAAATGAGATCGTGCCATGTGTCATCACGCCATTCATCCATCGCTTTGACTATCAAAATGGTCAACTATGCCCCGAGATTCTCCTACTGTGCTACCGCAGTATGGTGATAATCGTCTGATCGCCAGACCGCCAGAGTCCACCAAGACGCGCGTGCACATCTTGTGCAATTTTGGGGAATAAAAAAGGCATCTAAAATATTCCCAATAAGTTTCTCTAAAACAATGACACATGTTCAAATCCTACACACCTTGCATGCCACCAAGTTTCAAACACTTAGACAATTCCACTCGGTTCACAAGAGTTCATCAGTACTCTCCTCAACTGAGCGCGGAATAAAATGAGCACTGTTTGATTAGTCAAATCGCAACCGTAGATCAAGATCCCCTCAATACACTATATTGTGGTCCCCACTGTTGTCAGAGTCCAAAACACTTCCATCTGCCATCGGTCCATCGACGTAGCCCGATGAGGAGTTCCATCGATGACCCCAAGTCACAAAAACAGAGCTTTTATCGCATATCAGTGAGACAACACATTGTCACTCATCGATATGTGACCATTCTACCGATGAAGCCAAGGTTCATCATGCTACTGCCAAAGAGAAGGAAGGACTTAATGGTATGGAGGGTAAATTCATCAAGTCCTTAACAGAGGTTCAAGCCAGCAAGTTGAGGCACATTTTCCAACAATAGTAGGATTTTTTCCATACCATGGTTTATAAGGAGTCTCTGTGTTGTTGCCTTTGATCTGAACTTTGTTGAGAATATAGACAATAGTGTGAATTTATTATCTCCAGTATACCTCAAGAACATTTTCCTCACTCATCATAGTCCTTGTAACTTCTTGAACTATTTGGTTCTTCCTCTCAACAACTCCATTCTGCTAAGGAGTTCTAGGAGAAAAAAGATGCCTCTTTATACCATTCTCTTCACAAAATATATTAAACTCATTGGAGGTGAGTTCTCCACCTCTGTCAGACCTTAAGCATTTGATTTTCAGATTCACTTCATTCTCTACCATATCCTTGAACACTTTGAATCTATCTAGAGCTTGATCTTTCTCCCTAAGAAAAGTAACCCATGTCATTCTAGAGTAATCATCAATGAAAAGCATAAAAAACCTGTCACCATTAAGACTTCTTATCCTTGTAGGACCATAGAGGTCTATATAAATCAATTCCAACATTCTGGTAGTTGAGTTTTCTTTTCCTTTAAAGTTGCAACTTGTTTGTTTTCCCAACTGACAACTTCTGCAAACAACATAGGTAGGATTTGTGATTTTTGGCAAATCCCTAACAACTTCTCTTGAACTAATACTGATTAGGTTGTCAAAGTTTACATATCCCATCCTCTAGTGCCATAGCCAACTTTCATTAACTTGAGACATAATCTCACTGACCATCAGCTCCCTTAAGTTGATAAATGTTTCCATATGTTCTTTTTCTTGCAACTACCACAGCTCCAGACTCTTTTTCGATCTCACAAGTATTATCCTAAAATGCAAGCTTAAATCCTTTGCTACACATTATTCCAACAGTCAAGAGGTTACGCCTTAAGCCCTTAACATAATATAAATCATTAGTATTGAGTTTTCCATCAAAGCTAATTATTCATTTTCCAAAAATCTTTGCACCAGAATCATCTCCAAACATGACTATTCCTCCATCATACTTTTCAAGTTTAGTAAACTTACTTTTATCTTTGGTCATGTGATTTGAGCAGCCATTGTCAATTACCCAATAGTATTTGTATTGTCTAGCATGAAAGGCAGAAACCAAAGTGCTTTCCATCTCTTCCTTCGCATTTTCCATACCACATTCCCTTGCACATCTTCCATGGTACGTAGACATTGATTTATTCTCTAAGTCTAGAAACATGCATTCATATTTATCATCCTCAATATCAGATTCATCATCAAAAATTATAGCATCTTCTCTAACATAATACAATTTCTTGAACTTTTTGTCTTTATTGTCTTTTCCATTCTTGTGTATGGCTCTATTTGGACATCTTGAAGCATAGTGACCAATATTTCCACAAATAAAACATTTGAAGGGCAACATACCTTTGTACTTACTGGTACCTTTCTTCAACTTCCTTGTAAAATTTTCTTCCAACTCTTTTGAACCTTCACTACCTGGATCATCTTCTGACTTTGTTGCTTTGAAGGTTGTTTCCATTTTCTCCTTTTCTTTTCCAAACTTCCTCATTTCAAATGCAATCAAGGTGCCAAATAGTTGTTCTCTAGTGAATTTATTTGGATCATACACTTCCTCAATGGTTTAGACCTTGTCACTGTAACTCTTCGGTAGGGTCATCAGAATTTTCTCCATTACATATTCATTTGTCAAATTACCACCTTTATTTTTTACTTCATTTACTGCAATATCAACCCTCTGAAAGTAGCTTGCAATATCCTCTCCTCCTTCCATTTTCAAGTTCTCATATTTTCACTTAGCTATTAACTTCTTTAATAATTTGACTCTATCATTTCCTTCATAGATATATTTCAAATTTTCTTAGACTTCATAAGCAGTGCTTAATGAAACAACTTTTGTCAACTCGGTCTTAGATAAAGCACTACAGATTGCATACTTTTCTTCATAGGCAGCAATGCCATCGACAGAAGAAGGACCACTTGTTGGCTCAACATATTTTGTCTCAATAGATTTCCAAGTCTTGTAACCAAGAGAGATTAGGTAACTTCTCATCTACACTTTCCATACATTGTAGTTAGATCCATCAAACTCAGGGATTGTCAATTTTTGTTTCATCGGATCTACTTCAAGCGATTAAGCTCTTCTTTGAGGAACCAAAGCTCTGATACCAATTGTTGAATTGCACAAGACAACTGAGAGGGTGGGTGAATTAGTTGTATCTAATTACATTCACCACAGATCTTAAACAAATCCACATTCACTTTAATCTATTATTAAGCATAAACATGAAGTGCAGATAACATAAAGTAAAAACAACAGACACTATATTTACGTGGAAAAACCAATGAGGGAAAACCACAGTGAGGGTTAACTTACAACATAAGAGTAATTTCAAAATTGATTACAAAGGCTCACTGCCAAGGGGCTAATTGTCCAAATAGGACTCACTACCTACAAATACAGAAACATAGAAAGAATAATGTTACATAGAGAACATTTTCTCAATGAAATAGAAAATCCACCCACTACAACTCACGCACATTCGTAGCCTTGATCAAAGAATTGAAAACACCATCAACTCACTACCTTCAGGATTCTAATGTAAATTGAATTTCTCACTGCCTTAGATCACTTTCATAGAATATTTTGCATCTACTTCACTTCTCACACTTGTGTCTTACAAACCTTAACATCTTTCCTTGTATTTATACCATCTTCGATCTTAGAAACTTTCTCCAAGGTTGGCTACACACTCTTTATTTTACAAATTCAAATTAGGTTGATGACTCAACATTCCCATGGTGGATAAGAATGAGATTGGACCAAATTAATACTTGACCAAGACCAAAAAAAAAATATTGGATCAATCACACACTTCTTTATTTGATACTTGTCCTTCGTATAATGTGTAAACACCAGGTTAGCCAAACCTAATTAAAACACCAATGAACTTTGAATTATTCACATTCACAACAAGAAGATAATATGTGGACCACATAACACACTTCACCATACACTGGAACACCTCTTAGATTCCCTCAGATTCATCCATAGCAATAGCAACAACTTGCATCCACAAAACACTTTCCATCAGTCCATCTAAACTATACAAACACACATAGTAACTCTAGAATGAGTCTTCTGAAGCACCAAACTACAAAAAAAAATTCCACAACACAGATAAAACCATTATAATCCTTCCTCTAGATCTACAAAATCTGAAACAAACTAGTAGAGGACTACAGAGTAGAAACATTTCTCCCAGTCTACAAACAAATAACTCTGCCAGACTAGTTCACAAACTAGTGAACAAAACTTTCACTCTTCATCAAACTAGAAGCTATAATCTAGGATATATTACCCAAGGATGCCCATAAATAACACTAAAAATCTGCACAAGCATAGGATCAACATAGAAGAAATGCATAGCACATTACCAAAGCACATTCTAAACAAACACACAATTTTGTCTTCATTGTTTATTAAATTTCTCAAAATCACTTGGTAACTCATCATATCATCACACCTTCAACACCATAAATATAGCTCCATTTACTCACAAAATCTCTACATTATCTCAACTATACATGCACCACCTGCATTCACTTGATTCCTTTCGCTGCAACAACATGTACTGTGTTGACATCAATGACAACATTAATGACAACACCACCATACTCATTCATACTTACAAAAAATCTATGATCAAGAAATCCTAGACCAAATACAATCATGAATTTCCCATTGCCTATCATGCCTACTCCAAAGAATCCTATTCAAAATCCATTACCACCATGCCAACATTTTAAGGCTATCCAAGCATCCCTTGTTCACATCCCACTATCAAAAGCATATCTATGCCAAGAACACAATCCAAAGCATAAGAAGAAAGATCTAAAATGAATCAAGATAATGTTACCCAAATCCTCCAATCTCATCCTATCACCAATTAAGATCCCACCTCTCTAGCATTCCATAAAGATCAAATCAACCCTTTCCATTCCATTCATGATCCCAAAACAAAATTTGACCCCATCCATATCCCAATAACTTTCAATTTCACAAATGAGACACTTGATTCCACTGGACATGTAGATACCCTAAATTATCCTGACCTGCGAACACCACTTTTTGACTAAGTTTCACCCTTCTTCCCCTAAAATGATTAAATAATACCTAATTATTTAATTTGGCCAATTTCCATATTTTTCTATTAATTAAGCAATTTAACATTATTTAATTAATTCATCCTCATTCATCATTTTGAGTTAATTAAATAAATCATATTTATTTAATAAAGTGATAATTTAACCTTATTCCTCCTCATTAATTAAATAGTTATCATTAATTATTTAATTAATCTAATTTCCCTCTTCTAAATTAAATAATTAAATTAATTATTTAATTCTCTAATATTCACTCAATATGATCTATTAATAAATAAATTTGTATTTATTAATTCAACTTCATCTTGCATGTTCCTCTCAAGATTAATCAATTAATTACCCTCTCAACATTGACTAATCAATCTATTCAATTGACTAATCAATCTATTTAGTTGACTAATCAATCTATTTAGTTGACTAATCAATCTATTTAGTTGACTAATCAACCTTACCATTGATTATTTAATTTCTAGTTAACTGTCCAATCAATTCCCTTGATTGGATCGATCAGACCAGTTAACTCTTCAATCCATTTCCTCTCAATAGACCTTGACCATTGACCTTAATCTTTTATCTTTGAATCCAGATATTCATCTGAAACCAACATTTCTATAAAAACAAAGCCTCATTACATGATGATGGCTAACCATGAATTCTTGATATTTGACATCCTTTATCATTCAACAATAATTGAAGCTTGAAGCAACATTTAGCATACAAAACCTAAGAGCAATATCAAGGATACATTTGGAGAGAAACAATGAAGGTGATTCAAAGGTAGCATAGAAAGGAAGGTATAATCGTATCAGTTTGTTATCTTCTATGTTGCATTTTTGCTTGATTGAGAGATTTGATTTGAATTAGTATTGAATTCATAGTTTAATGGTTACCGTCATTGACTCATGCTTTATTTTTATTATAACCTCAATTTATAGTCTTACAAGACACAAAGATGATCTCCCCCTTGTTCATCCAGAACAAGAGTCTTTCTATTTAGACATATTTGAAAATTATGAAGCTATAGTTGATTTTATATGAATCCATGATGATATTACAAAAAATTACCATGAAGAGGGTTTTTATATCGACTATGGGTCCTGTAGACATGGAAAAAGTACAAGCTCGTCTTGACACACCTAATCCCAATTACTAACAACGTTTCCTCTTACATCACATTCTCAGCATTTCATCACATTCTATCTCTTAATATAATGAATCATTATTCATTTAATTAAGTCATTCTCACCTCCTGTGATTAAATTAATCAATTTAATTTAATTAACCCTACATTGCTGTTTAATTAAATAAATCATTTTATTTAATTAAAGTCTCTAAAGTCATCCTATTAAATTAAATAAACCTTATTTGATTTAATCTAACACATTCCTTCTTTATTAAATAAATCAAATCATTTATTTAATAAATCATTTCCTCTCAATTTCTGACTTAAATCAATTTATAAATCTAAGTCTAAATTGTCACATCTCCTAATTACTCATTAAATTAATCAAATCCTTGATTAAACTTAATCCTTCTCACTAAAATCCTCTAGAGAATGCAACTTGCACAATAAATCAATTACTTTGATTTATTAATTCTCCTATTTTCCCTCACAAAGCATCAAAAAGGGAATATTCCTCTTTTGAATTCAAAAAGTCCAAGTGGACTTGGTCCTTCCAACAAGGCATTAAAAGCCTCTTACATGTCCTTGACCTTGAGCCAAGTGACAATAACTTCATTCCTTTTCCCTCTTCAACATGTCATTTCTCAAGTTTGAAATGCCACCTAATTGCATTTATTGGCATATTGGCCAAAACTTGCACATTCCTCAACCAATCACATTTGGACAAGTGGCACAATGCCATTGGACTATCTTTTGTCCCACATTGCTTGCTTCTACTATCTCTTCCAAGATTTGAATCTATAAATTGGAGACTCTTCTCCTCAATCTTCATCCACAACTCATATGCAAAGTTACTCTCTTCAAGTGAGAATTGATTTTGCTATTTTCATCCACACATTCACAACATCAATCAAGAAGTACCTTGCACCACATCAGTCATCACACCAACCTCCCTGAATGTGAACAAGGGGAGTACCATGTTCCAAGAATTGCAAAAACACCGCCTTGTGGCTAATAAAGAAGTAATCATCACCCCCACACCGGCTGCATCTATTCCAGAAAAACCATCTCACCCTTACATCCCACTCACATTTCATAATCCCGTTGGTTCATCCTCATTTCACACCGCACCAGCCTATCAATTGAACATACCAACTGCCCCACCGCATGAGGAAGTTGGCTTGTTTGGAACGATGGAAGCTATCAATCCTTTCTCTTTCCAAAGTGGTGCATCATCCCTTCCCCTGCTTCCTTTTGCATCCACATCACCTCTTGGAATAGGTCTTCCACCTTTTACCCATCAAAAATTTCTCCAATCCAAGCAATCCGACCACCACTTTGAACCCACTTCTTTTGCCCATATCCTCACAACAAATCACAACTATTCCTGTCACCATGGTTAATGCATCTATTGGTCCTCAAATCTCCCAAAGCATGCCTCCTCAAGGACCAATCGTCTCAAACACCCCTCCGACAACCCAAATCACAATCACCACCACAATCCCTCCACCCGCCATGACAGTTGGCATGATTCCTGTTCTGCCACCAATCCCACTGAAAGCCAACACAACAAATTCATTCACCACTCTAATCCAAACCCTCCAAAAAGCCATCCAACAAAGAGTACTACAACAAAAGCAACAAGCTCAAGCGCAAGCACAAGCTCAAGCTTAGGTGCAAGCTCAAGCCCAAGCTCAAACCCAAGCCCAAGCTCAAGTGCAAGCACAAGCTCAAGCTCAAGCGCAAGCTCAAGCCCAAGCTCAACAACAGGCACAAGCTCAATACCAAGTGCAATTGCAAGCAATCCACCTACAAGCCTACCAACAAGCCCTGCAAGACTTTTAGGCACATCACCAAGCTAAACAACAAGATTTATTGGCACAATAGCAGCTCGACCAACAACAAGCATTATTGGCGCAACAACAGCTAGACCAACAAGAAGTGTTACTAGCTCAACAGTAGATTGACCAACAACAGGCTTCATGGGAACAACAACAGATGGACCAACAACAAGTGCTATTGGAATAGCAACAACAAGATCAACAACAGGTATTGTTGGCACAAATGCAGGCTTACCAACAAGCCTTAAACGCACAACCAAGCTCACAGAAAACACCAACCAGTACTCTCCCCAACCATCAAACACCTCCAACACCTCACCACTCATTCATCCCACCCCCCGACCCAAGCAAGGATGTCGCAACACAAATCAAACTGCTTTCGCATCAGGTGTTGGACTTACAAGCAGGAAAAACCACAAGGACACCAGGCAACTTGTGCCCTTATCCGTTCGATAGAAGTCTCACCATGGTACCATTCCCAAAGGGATTTGAGACCCCCAAATTTGATAAATACAATGGAATGGGCAACCCTAAAAACCACATCAGGGAATTTCAGGTGCATTGCTTGGAAGTCGCATATGATGACACGTATCTGATGCGGCTCTTCCCCCGAAGCCTAACAGGTCTAGCTATGGAATGGTTTTCTCACCTACCCATCGGCATTAAAACATTTGAAGAAATAGTGGAAGCTTTCCTTAAAAATTAAGCTTTTAATATGGGTGCGGATATCAGTTTAGAGGAACTATCTACACTCAAACAAAGAAAAGGAGAGCTATTCGCATCCTTCTTGCAAAGATGGTGATCCAAGGCCAATCAGAGCAAGTGGACCATGCCAGAGGAACAACAAATTTACATCATCATAGCCAATCTAGATGAAAACTTGGCGTTCTACCTAAAAATGTAGTGCATCACATCTTATGATCAACTAATTCCAAAGGCGCTCAACATCGAAAGAGCCCTTACTGGGCGAGGAGGCGCACCAACATTCACTCCACCGCAGGATAACCGCTCGTCTAACAACTACAATGATAAACCTCGAACATGGTTGAGGAACAAAAATATCATGAACGACGGTGTGGTCGATGCTAAGGTAGTCATTAGTGCTCCTAAGCAAAATACCCAAAATCATCATTGACCGCAAAATCGTAATCACAACAATGTGCAGACTAATGCGGTAGTAGCACAGTCACAACCACCTTCCACCAGTCAAGTCAACAATGTGGGTAATCAAGGAGGACCACCTCCCTGCAACAAGTTTCCCCCAAGAGGAAGTTCATAGCCCTTGGCGAATCGATTGAGTCTTTCATGAAGAAATTGGTCAAAGAGAACCTAATCAAGATCTCTAACTCCGAACAATACACGGAGCCCATGACCAAACCACCGCGGTACAATGAGAATCTCCTATGTGACTTTCACAAAGTCAAAGGACACACCACCGCCAACTGCATGAGACTCAAAAATATCATTCAAGACCTCATTGAGGATAAGGTCATCAACATCAAGTAGCCAACCAAAAACCAAGACCTGAAAATCTACATGAATCCGATGTCGAATCATAACCAAGGGAACAATCAGGGAAATAACCAAGGGAATAATAAGGGTAAACAAAAGTATGCTAGTGCTAATCTAGTATACAAGGAGATAGTCGGATGTGTCGACAAGTTGGTCATCGTCATAAATATCAAGGGAGCCAACAGTGACTGCGGAGTCACCACACGAGGTGGAAAGGTTACCATTGTTGGGGCACCTGCTAAGACCCCCATTACCAACACAAAGGCCGTCCCCTATGATTACAATGTAATTGACCAGCTGAAAAGAACACCCACACAAATCTCCATCATGGAATTACTAAAAATCTTCGCCGCCCATAGACAGATCCTGGATGAAGCACTAGCTGCGTCTACCATTGCTGCTACCCTTGATATAGAGCAATTTTAGGCTATGGTGGGTAACATCGTTACCCCAAATCTCATCACATTTTCAGACCAAGATTTCCCCCCGTAGCCATCTCATAACTGTGCACTCCACCTCCAAGTCCTAATCCATAAAAAGAAAGTCAAACGAGTCCTGGTAGATGGTGGTGCAGGTCTTAATATTTGTTCGCTAAAACTCATAAAAAAACTGGGATTCATTGAGGATTCCATCAATAAGAACAAAAGCATCACGATAAGAGCATATGATGACCAGGAAAGAGTGTCTTAGGGCACTATCAAGATCCCCATCCAAGTGGGGCCAGCAAACATGGAAACAACCTATCAAGTTCTTGACCTTGATCTACCATACAACATCCTCCTGGGATGCCCATGGATACACGGAATGAAGGTAGTGGCCTCAACCTATCACCAGTGCATTAAGTTCGCATATCAAAATGAGGAGGTTACTATACATGGGGATCCCGAACCTTTTGCCTATTGCAAAAACTTGGAAGCCAAGTTTTACAAGATCCCTCAAGTACCTAAAAATGATGAAGGACCATCCACTTCATACATAGACCCAGCTAATCTCGCCTCCACTTCTGTGACAGAGACACCCACCATCCCCGACATATTTGAGATCAAAAACATGATACAGGACAATGTATGTGGTGATTATAGAATGAAGAGAAATGCTTTTGTTGTAGGAGAGTTACCACAATCTCCTAGGTCACATGGGCAACCACAATTGATTCAAACACCTGACTGCACTAGAACGGAACCCTCTGGATTTCACAGTTGGGGGGATCTCATTCAAGAGAATGTGGATGAAGAGGACATCACAAACACCCTGTACCAAGATGAAAGACCCACTCCCACCTTACCCATGGAGGAAACAAACAGAGGGTTACAAATGATGTTCAACATGGGCTTTAACAGGAATGAAAGCGTAGGAAGAAACAGTGATGGACGGTTGGAGCCCATCATTGTAGAAAGAAGAATGTGGAACCTTGGCCTCAACTGTACCCCTCTGAGTATAACTGTGCATAGCAGAAGTGTTCCTAATAGGGCAGTCAGGTCCTCCCCTCGGGTCTCAGCAACTAACCTTAGATTAACCGTGTCCACAGGCCTACCTCTCGATAACTTCACATTTGACATAACTGAGGTTTGTAGTAGCAATGACGATGATGACACCATAGGTGGCTTACCTAGGCTCTTTGAAGATTCCACCCTACTGATAATTAGTGCCTTACCTGCTGAGCCAATTCAACGAACCCACCAAATCCACTTAGTGTACCCCCAACTCATCGATCACAACCAACGGGGACCGCCAATTCTAGACTCATTCGAAAGCAATGAGGCCCTCTTGGAATTCATGGGACTAAGGGATATAGTTCCGTATGGAGATCACAAGGCTGGATTCAACATCACACTGGACACACAAGCATACTATGGGGAGACGATTAAGTCCTTCAATCGCAAAAGAAAAAGATCGAGAATAAGCTTGGAGTTATTGAGTGAAAACCACACTGTGGCACTCTCTAACCTTAAAATAGTAAAAATAAAGGACGCATCTAATGGTGAAAACCTCTCTGAGGCACTAGAGGATGAAGGGTTCAGTCTCCCCCCTACTGCTCTACATCAAGAGAAATCAGTAATATTGGCAGAATAGTGCAACCCGGTCAACTTAGGAACAGAATCAGAACCACAAATTACCTTCTATGCAGAATCCCTCCTAGTAGAAGAACAAGAACTATTGGCAGCATTCCTAAAGGAGAGAAAGGTAAATTTTGCATGGACCTATGCAGATATGCCAGGCTTGGACCTTGAAGTAGTAGTTCATCATTTGGCCGTTTACCCCAGAGCAAAACTAGTCAGACAAAAGCTAAGGAAGATGCACCCACAAATAGCCTTGCTTGTAAAGATTGAGCTGCAGATACTTCTAGATGTTGGCTTCATACGCCTGATCGACTATCCAAAATGGGTATCAAATCTCATACTAGTCTCAAAACCAAAAGGGGGCATCCGCATCTACACTAACTTCAGAGACCTAAACAAAGCATGTCCCAAGGATGACTTTCCACTACCCAACATTGACATGATAGTGGATATGATGGCCGGACATGAGATGCTTTCCCTAATGGATGGCTTCTCGGGGTACAATCAAATAATAATCACAAAAGAAGACCAACACAAGACAACATTCACATGTCCTTGGGGCACCTACTGCTGGAACGTAATGCCATTTGGGTTGAAAAATGCAGCAGCTACATACCAAAGAGCCATGACATTAATCTTCCACGACATGATCCATAAAATAGTCGAAGATTATGTAGATGACATACTAGCTAAATCAAAGAAGAGACAAGACCATATAGCAACTCTAAGTGCTATCTTTGACAGGCTCGAACAATATAAGGTTAGACTCAACTCGAAGAAGTGTGTCTTTGGGGTACAATCAGGAAAGCTGCTAGGATACATAGTTTCAATGAGAGGAATAGAGGTGGACCTTGCAAAGGTACAAGCAATCCTTGAAATGGAAGCACCAAGAATTTTAAAACAACTAAGTGGATTGCAAGGTAGACTCCAGTCCATCCGAAGATTCATAACACAATTGGCAGATAAACAGATTGCCTATTCATACCTACTTCACAAGGGAGTAGCTTTCAGATGGGATGACAAATGCGAGCAAGCATTCAGAAAAATAAAAGAATATCTACTTACACCACTTGTGTTGATGCCACCAATTGTGGGGAAATCATTAATCCTATATATCTCTGCAACAACAGCCACCTTGGGGGCCCTTTTAGCCCAACATGATGAAAAGGGAACTGAGCGGGCTATCTACTACATCAGCAGAACAATGGTGGGACACGAGCTCAATTACACGTCAATAGAAAAAGCCTGCCTAGCACTGGTATTTGTGGCTCAAAAATTCAGACACTACATGCTAGCGCACAAAATCAAGTTGATTGCCAAAATAGACCCTCTAAAATACCTATTGTCAAAAGCAGCGCTTACGGGTAGAATGGCTAAGTGGGTAATGATATTATCTGAACATGATATTGAGTATGTAGAATGAAAAGCCATAAAAGGGAAAGTCATTGTGGATCAGCTGGAAAAAGCTCCCCTCTACACAGATAACCCACTCATATCAGAATTCCCAGATGAGTCCCTTTTTAACCTTAGTGCAGCAGACCATTGGAAGTTATACTTTGATGGCTCTCACACACAACATGGATCAGGAGCTGGTGTGTTCTTCATCACGCCGCAAGGAGACTGCATTCCTAGATCATACAAGCTAGCATTCCCTTGTACTAACAATATTGCAGAATATGAGGCTTTGACCATAGGTCTCAAGATTGCAGCACAATGGCGAATCATGGCACTAAAAGTCTATGGGGACTCGCAACTTATCATCAACCAAGTCAACGGTGAATACCAAACAAAGGATGATAAGCTTGCACCATACAAGAAGGTGGTAGAAAGCCTCAAGGAATCTTTCATTGACATTACCTTTGAGCAGATACCAAGGACAAACAACAGAGCGGCCGATGCAATGGTGACAATTGGATCCTTACTAGACATCCCTCATAACGTCTCAAAACATGAATTCCTTGTAGAGCAGCTTCTCGTACCCACATTCAAGGTACCAGAGTCAGAATACGCTTGTGAACTCGTTGGTCCCGGCAATCTTTGGTATCATGATATATACACCTACCTAAAGTTAGGAATCCTCCCCACTGACATCACTCCGAACCTAAAATGCACTTTTGTCAAAAGGACTTCACGATTCGTCATCCTAGGAAAGACCCTCTTCTGTAGGAGTACCGACGGAACCTTGCTACGTTGTTTAAAACCCGAGGAATCCTTGACTGCTCTAACTGAGGTACACAATGGCATGTGCGGGTCACACTCAAGTGGTATGACCTTGGCTAAAAAGTTGTCGAGAACAGGGTACTACTGGCCGACGATGGAAAAAGACACACACAACTTTGTCAGAAAATGCCTACAATGTCAACAGCATGGAGACCTTATTCATGCACCAACTCAAGAACTGCATCCCATTGTTACACCTTAGCCCTTTTCACAATGGGGGCTCGATCTCATTGGTAAAATATCACCCACCTCATCCAATGGCGATAAGTTCATTATCACCGCCACCGAATATTTCACAAAGTGGGTCGAAGCAATTCCCATGACCTACATCATGGGAAAAAAAAAATCCAAGTTCATCCTGAATTACCTCATTTGCCGATACGGTGTTCCCCAATCCATTATCTCTAATAATGGGACGCCCTTCAAAAATCAGGATGTCTGTGATTTGTGTGAAAAATTCAAAATCCAACACCGTTTTTCCACTCCATACTATCTGCAAGGCAAAGGTCAAGCAAAAGCTACAAATAAAACCATTTTGAAAATCCTCAAGAAAATAGTCAATGACTCTGGTCGTGACTGACATCTACAGTTAAATCCTGCCTTATGGGCCTATCGCACCAACATCCGCACACCAACAGGTGACACCCCATTCTCCCTGGTCTACGGATCAGAAGCCATCCTCCCTATCGAGATCGAGCTCCCGTCACTAAGAATATCATTGCAGAATCTCATCACAGATGAGGAATACAGGGTTACAAGACTGAATGAGCTGGAATTACTAGATGAAAGGCGCATGGATGCCCTTAATCATCTACAAGTGTACCAGAATTGCCTAAAAAGGAGCTACAACAAGAAGATCAGACAACGCACTTTCCAAGTTGGTGACCTCGTGCTGAAAGAAAACCAAAAGAACGTGCCAAATCTAGATACAAAGGGAAAGTTTT
Source organism: Sequoiadendron giganteum (assembly GCA_007115665.2). Classification (NCBI taxonomy): domain Eukaryota; kingdom Viridiplantae; phylum Streptophyta; class Pinopsida; order Cupressales; family Cupressaceae; genus Sequoiadendron; species Sequoiadendron giganteum. Next base: position 346,298,500 of record CM021109.1, on the reverse strand, counting down.
AGCCCAACTGGCTGGGACCCTTTATCATCACTGCAAGCTACAAATCGGGGGCATATCAGTTGTCGACACCAAAAGGTGAGCCCCTGCAAGAGCCCATGAACAATTCACACCTCAAAAAGTTTTATGCCTAAATCTTGCAAGTTATAGAACCAAAAAATATAGAAAAACAATCAGAAAAGGTCCTAAAAAAATGGTTACCTTGATGAAAGCCTGGAAAACAGGTATCTTGGCGACAAAAAAAATAAAAATAAAAATTCATCCTCTAGTGAAAACCACTTCGATGGCGCTTTGGGCAAGTACCTTGGTGAAAATCTGGCAAACAGGCACCAAGTGTAAATAAAGCACCTTCCCCATCTACCAGGATCTGCATGACTCTTTCCATCACTCATTCATCCACTCATCCGCTCGCATCCATACCATAGCCTGCGTTGGTGTCTACACCATATTCCACCATGGAACTACTTGGCATTTCTAAGGTCAGTCTGTCCTGCCTTTATCAAAGTAGTTTTTCACACCACACTGGGGGCACGTTCTCACAACATCGGATCGGATTCGTGTATATTCTCGTGATCTTTTTCAAAATTTCATCAGAAAAAACCAAAAACATTCAAAAAATCCATCAAAAATTCAAAAAACATCCAAATCATCCAAAATCCAAAAACATGTCAAAACATTCAGAAAATCTTCAAAAACTTCATCATTGAGTCTTGTCAGTCTTCCACCTTGTTGAACTACGTCGTCTCTGAGCTTCAACGTAGGCAAGGTTGATCTTTGATCATCCCCCAAGACAGTAAGAGTAAATCCTTAGGCATCCGTCACATTGGCAATATGTTTGCCCATCTAATCTGCATCTTAAGTCAGTCCTTTAAGCAATAAAATGGCAATCCATTTGTCCATCTTATCATCAAGTCAAGTTTGTTGTCAGTTGAACTACGTGGTCTTTGCGTGTATAACATAGGCAAGGCTAATCTATGGATCAGCTCCCGAGACCCCTAGGGTAAGTCTTCAACTTAGTTTGTTCGTCAAAATTTAAAAAATACCAAAAACAGCCTCAAAATATCTGAAAAATCCAAAATGGTGCATCCATCTCATCTCGCTTTCACCCGCAATCTTCATCACTCATAATAAAATCAATCATCGCTTTCACCCTTTGGTGAGTCAATCAAAAACAAGTCTAGCACATTCAGAACAGAACACCTTAATCGTCAAAGTCTCGAAAGTCTAAGTCAGTAAGTCAGCAAGTTGGTCAACTCAGAGTATCAATAGCTTATCACGCAATCAGTCTCACCAAAACCCTGATCACTACATGTCCTAGGATGAAGCTTTCCTACGATGGACATAAGCATCAGGTACCCCTCACAGTAGTTAGTCTTGGCTAGCGGTACGAAGAACATTAACTTGTTTATTTACTTTATTTTGGTCTTGTTTAGACTTATCTTATTGCTCATTCCAAGGACCTCTCGATGATGCCTAAACAAAAAACAAGTTTAGAGAGAAAGGAATGGGGCGATGATCATTATCTTTTATCTGCTATGCTTGTGGGATACGCTTGTAAAATAACTTAGTTATGCATGTTTTGTTTGGTTTGTAGGGAGGATATTTTAAGTATCTTGTTGACCACATAGGAAAGCTTGCTTTTCTGTGTTTTGGTCTGAGATATTTAGAATGTCTGAGCTACATCCTAAATAAAGTATGAATGCTAAGTGTGAGTAAGAATACTTCTATCTGATTTTCAAGTCAAAGTCCATCACACTAGGTACCACGCCATCCTGGTTCTTAATACCTCAATGCATCGTACTTATGTGTGTTATCAAACATAACGCAATTGACCCTTTGAAAATCCCAATTCCTATATGCAAATGTAAAATCACCATCATCATCATGACTAACTCATTAACTCTGCAATTTTTTCTTCTTTCCACACTAACAGGGTATCATAACAGTAATCAAAAACATCGCTTATGCATACATCTTGCATCCACTAGATAGTTAACATCAGAAGAGCATTATATCATATCAATATCTTGAGTTATGAGGAATAATAAAAATTCGTTATTCTAAACATCTTAAGACATCATTATCATCTCCAACCATTACCATTACCATTTGCATCCATTACCATCATTAATACGCATTACATCATTTAAAGCACGGAAAATACAAAAAGAAATGCATCCATTACATACACTGCATCACATGAACCATAAGGATAGAAACATCTCATAACATCACATATCTGCATTCACATATTTGCATGTACATCAGAAATGGGTAAATCATCTCATATATACATCATCAAAAATACTATTATGATACAAATCAGATCAGGTGTCCATCAGATACATAATACAATAAGGCCAAATACTGCAGCCCGTATATCAAAAATTAAGTACAAAACTGTCCTGTGATCAAGAGAGGGGCGGGCCATCCTGGTTGCTACCCTCCCCATCCCGTCTCTCACCACGTGCCTCTACTAGTTGCCTCCCTGTCTGCTAGGAAAAGTCTGGCACTCTACGGTTAGATGGTACTACCTGCTGGTAATGGTGCCGATAGTAGTCAGCCTCTTTGATGGCATCCCTATAATCACGGATATCGATTGATCGGCCCTGGGATGTGGAAGCAACACTCTCTAACTGTCTCCACTGACCTATCTCCTGATCCCTCTCAGATCATGCCTGGTCTCTCTCTGCTGTCAGTATGGCAACCCGCTGTCGAGCCTCATCCCGCTCAGCTGTCAGAACCTATGCCTGCCCCTGTAACTGCTAAATGAATATGTCACAGGCATCTGGCTGCCCACCCTACCCTGCTGGCTGACCTGTTGGCTGCCCACCATGCCCTACTGGCTGCCCACCCTGTCTTGCCAGTTGTACTACTGGCTACTGTTGTGCTGGCACATGGGGCTGCCCATCCTGTCCTATTGCATGCTGTGCAGGATCCCTCGGAGGTGACTGCTGAGGAGGAGGTACACCTCCCCGACCCTTGCCTGCTAACCTACCTCTCGGTCTACAAAGTGGAAGCACTGTCCCCGGAACTGTCAATCTCACTGGCAGCTTGAACCAGGCCCTAAACGCTGAAGTCACCCCTACATCTGCTAGCCCCTGATCGTATGCCCAAGGCCGAGCCACTAACTGCCTAAAAGAGGTCACTGCCTCATCTGCCGAAATAGGTTGTCCCCACGTTGTCTCTCTGGTCGAGTGAGCAAAGATAGTCGTGTATTGAGCATCAGGTATATCCTGCACCTCCCCGAACTGTCTGACCACTCTATCTGGAAGATATCTCTCTATCATCGTATGCTCTCAATCCTACATAAGTCTGTCCTGACAAGCAAAGAAAAGCTGCTCTGCATCGTCCATCCATGGGCCCATACCCATATACGGCATCCAGATAAATACTGTCATCTCATCAAGAGCCCGTCGTCAGTGAGCTATGTCGTCGGTACCCATGTGAGTGAAACGAATCGTCGCCTCACCATACCGCCACACTAAAGGATCATCAATGTCTAAGGCAACTAGTATCACAAACGGACGAAGCACTGGAATCCGCTCAAATACCCAAACATAAAGAAGAGTCAATCCGGCCCCTAGAGCCCGACCCTCCAAGTAAGCAAACTCATGCAAGTCCCTGTATAAGGAGGCCAGTAGCACTGGTCCCCAAGCATAACGCACTCGGCGAGCGTACATCTATTGCCATGCTAATCCCCAACCTGGATTGAAATATCGGCCGCGCCGATCAGGAGCTACAAGACCAGAAATAATGGCGGCCACAATCAGGCTATAAGTAGGGGCTATACCCCGGTACCGCTCCAAATCTATCTGACCGTCATAGAGCATAAGCTCCTCCACACCCATGACACTGAAGCAGGCATTCGTCCCCTCATCCATATCATAAATCACCTGCTCTCCATGAATAGGTAATCGTAGGATACGCCAGACATCCTCGAGGGTGATAGTGGCCTCACCAGTGGGAAGATGGAAAGAGGAAGTCTTGCTATGCCACCACTCGGCCAAAGCGTGCATCATACCCAGGTGTGCCCAAATGGGGGGGACATGGGCAACAAACCATAGACCTAGCATCCCAAGCTACTCCTGAAGGAATATGTGTATGCCCTGCAATCTCTCTAGTACTGGCCATCGGTGCTCCCTCGAATGAATAACCTTGGGTGCCTCCTACACAAGGAAAGTACCGCGTCAGTTCCCTAAAAAAATTCTGGTGTTTGTGTTACCTTTTGCCTTTTGAAACGGAAAAAGTGGTGTTGTTTGCAAAGGCGGGGCAGTTTGGATGTCTCCAAACTGCGCCGCGCGGTCGAGTTAGATAGCAAAAATTTCCAAAGTGCACCACGTGGCCAAGTTAGATAGCTCCTGACCCGTGCGGTGCTGTTTGAGTGGGCGGCCAACTTAAGAGGTTGAAATTCCATAGTTCTTAAACTTTGTCGCGCGGTGCTCAATGCACCTGCGGCCCTATATAGGACCGTGTGGGCCAGTTTGGAGAGTTGTCGTGGTGAAATATCGCACCACGTCGACTCAACCATACCTAAACGCTATTAAATGCGCGTAAAACAAAAAATAAAAAGTGGGATAGGGGTACATACCGCAGGTCCTACGGCGACTAGTCACTAGAATACTCGTACTCGCTCTGACACATGCAGGGGAAGCTCTCGTTGCGCCATGGTGTCTAGAACTCAGAGCTCAAATGTCAAAATCTTCAAAGGTAGGAGTGCAAATGTTTTGAAAATGACCCCTTAGGGTCTATTTAAGCTCAAAAATTAGGGTTCCTTTTGACCTAATTTGACTTTTCAGAGGGGGTTTCTTGCCCTGATCCCATTTTCACCTAACCGAAGGTCATTCTTCATCCCTTCTAGCATTTTAGTGCATTTTTGGGCATTCTGGGGCATTTCTGGCCTGTTGGGCACCTTGTTATCTTTTTTCGCGAGATCACCCAAAAATTCAAAATTTTCATCCGATCTCTCGAGGGGGCAATATCCACCAATATCCTTCCACTGGGACAGTAGTGGGGCATCTAAAAATCAGGAAATTTTGAACTTTGATCACAACAGTTTATTCTTTGAATCAATGCAACAAGTACATCGCTTCAAAGAGGGGCAAAATGTAGACATGGAAAAAGTACAAGCTCGTCTTGACACACCTGATCTCGATTACTAACAATGTTTCCTCTTACATCACATTCTATCTCTTAATCTAATGAATCATTATTCATTTAATTAAGTCATTCTCACCTCCTGTGATTAAATTAATCAGTTTAATTTAATTAACCCTACATTGTTGTTTAATTAAATAAATCATTTTATTTAATTAAAGTCTCTAAAGTCCTATTAAATTAAATAAACCTTATTTGATTTAATCTAACACATTCCTTCTTTATTAAATAAATCAAATCATTTATTTAATAAATCATTTCCTCTTAATTTTTGACTTAAATCAATTTATAAATCTAAGTCTAAATTGTCACCTCCTAATTCCTCATTAAATTAATCAAATCCTTGATTAAAATTAATCCTTCTCACTAAAATCCTCTAGAGAATGCAACTTGCACAGTAAATCAATTACTTTGATTTATTAATTCTCCTATTTTCCCTCACAAAGCATCAAAAAGGGAATATTCCTATTTTAAATTCAAAAAGTCCAAGTGGACTTGGTCCTTCCAAAAAGGCATTAAAAGCCTCTTACATGTCCTTGACCTTGAGCCAAGTGACAATAACTTCATTCCTTTTCCCTCTTCAACATGTCATTTCTCAAGTTTGAAATGCCACCTAATTGCATTTATTGGCACATTGGCCAAAACTTGCACATTCCTCATCCAATCACATTTGGACAAGTGGCACATGCCATTGGACTATCTTTTGTCCCACATTGCTTGCTTCTACTATCTCTTCCAAGATTTGAATCTATAAATTGGAGACTCTTCTCCTCAATCTTCATCCACAACTCATATGCAAAGTTACTCTCTTCAAGTGAGAATTGATTTTGCTGTTTTCATCCACACATTCACAACATCTCACATTTTGCATCAAGGTTATGCTCAAATCTCTTTGGAGATTTGACCATTTCTCTCATTCAATCAAGCATTTGCAATTAGGAATTGGGAAAGGGCCAATTGCAACATATCATTGGCACCAATTCCCCCATAAGATCTTTAACTTATTTGCTTAATTAGGATTTAATTCAATTTTTTTGCTTCATGTTCTTCATTTTCCTAATTTTAGCTTAATAGGTGGATTTCATGGGGAATTCCTCCAATCTTTATATGCATATGTGATCTAACACTAACAATGTTTGACTTCCTTGTGCATTTGCAGGTTTAGGGGTTCACAGGTCCAATCAACATCTCATAGAATGATGAAGTATTCATATCCTATCAACTCATACCACTCACTTTTTTCAGAGAAAGCTTCTTATTGATGAGAAGTCAACTACCATTGATTATTCCAACAACACAAAGAAGAGTTATCACCTTGTTCCCAACACAATACATATCCTATTGCAAACATAATTTTTTGATAGATGTTGTATCAAGGAAAAGGATCAGGCCTAAATGAATAAGGTATTTTGGAGCCAATAATTTTTTTTAATAATCCTAAATATCTAGGTCTTGGTTTTCCATTGATCAAGAAATCTAGTGATGTTATTGGTACCTCCATGATATCGAGGGTAACTTTATCTAATACAAACATCAAAATAGGGGCCATAAATAGTCTTTATAATAAGTTTGTTACCAACACTCCAACCATCCACATCATAAACCATCATTCCCAATTCCTTCAATCCACTAATTGGGACCAACAAAATAAAAAACCTTACAAAGAAAAAGATCAAGTCAAGTTGTTGAAGCTAATGAACCCAAAAGTCAAAGTGGACACATAAAGTTGAAATAGATCCCAAGGAAAATTGGATCATGTAAAGCATCCAATACAAATCCAATAGTCAATGAAACTATGGAACCACATCAAAAAGGGCCTTCCATCTATTATAAGTATCCACCTATTTCAAAAATAATCAATACCAACACACAAAGTGTATAAAATTGTTGGTCCCAAATACACTCGAAATATCTCATCCACCTCCATTTCCCACCATCCCAAGTTTGGAAAATAAAAATACTACGTTCAAACTATCTAATAATTCATCCACATCTCATATCCCCCATCAACATCCAACATCTTGCTTAAAATCTAAAAATCTCAAATCCCACATTCATTGTGTCTTAGCATCAACACTTTATCATAAGGACTCTAATGGAACTCTATCATGATGTGCATATTTAGCTAAGGCCAACCCTAGTGTCAATAAGGATCAAAATAGTATATGTGCTCTATATACAAGTTCCCTTATCTTGGAAAAGAAACTCCTCAAGGAAAGACATTATTGACACATTATGACAACAACATCTACATCAACGCCACCAAGTGGTCCCACATAGTTGATGATCATTTAAAAAAATTTAAAAAAAAGAAGATAAAAAGTAAAGATAAAAATCATCCTCTGGTGAAAACCACTTCAGTGGCACTTTGGGAAAGTACTATGGTGAGATCTTGGCAAACATGCGTCATGTGTAGTAAAAAAAGTAAAGATGAAAAATCATCCTCTAGTGAAAACCATTCTTATGGCACTTTGGGTAAGTACCATGATAAAAAAAAATATATGGGCATTAGGTGTAAACTCAATCATCTATGTGTACAAATTCACTTGGAAGCATCTTATCTCATAAATCATGTTATTTTATCCTAACACCACTATCCATCCAATCCATTCCATTTTCCTCCATCTTCCCTATCCAGCTTGATCTTGACAAAGACTAGGAGCATATACCTCAAAACATGCTTTTGGAAAAATCTTGATATTTTCATTTCCTTTGACTATATACTATCCCATGTCATACCATCACCTACATATAGCACTATCCTAACAATTAGCTTGGGTAAAACATGTTATCCCATTACGAGATAGTCCTGAAAGTAGAATCCCTTATCCTAGATATATTTGCATAACTCCTATTCTCCCCATCCTTTGCATATCCATCCATCATGCTAGTCCATTCATCCACTCATAGTGTCCCATACATTGCTAGACACTGGGGAAAATAATTACATCCTGCTTTTGAATAAATCTTGATATGTGTCTTCTAGCTCACTTAATGATCTGAACACCTTCCAAAATCTAAAAACATCCAAATATTTCAAAAGTCCAAAAAAATCCAAATATGTAAAAATCAAAAAACATCCAAACATTTCGAAATCCAAAAACATCCAAATAGTCAAAAAATACAAAAACATTCAAATATTGCAAAATAAATAAAAAATAGATATTCCAAAAAGATAAAAAAATAGCCTCAAATATGTTGGAATATGAAGTCAATTTTATTGTTATTCCACCAAGTGATGAAAAGTCGACATTGACATCTATTCAACTGAAGTTTGAAGTGACGAGGGGTCCCAGAGGGGGTTTTTGTAGCCCCCTTGGATGTCGAATGATGTTCACATTGAAGGCGACATTGAAGGCATTTCCAATGAAGCCAAAAAAAATTTGGGACTCTATCTTTGGTAATTTTCACAAATGTTTGATATTTAGTTTGCATGAGTCACACTTTCTACTTTTGGAAAGTTTTGTTCGATAAGGACTTTGCAACTCATATTTATTATACTCTATTGAAGTCATGTTTTCTATAACTTTTGAAGGTTGTTGTAATTGTGAATTTCATGAGAAATAAAATACAAAAGATCTTTGCCAGTGGTTTTTTCCTGGTATAATTTTATCAATTTTTCCATATAAATACTGTGTTAAATTTGTGCTTATTGTTTTTCTCTATTATTTTTTACTATATTTTTTCTTACAGTTGGTATCAGAGCCAATTTGTTTGTGTAGTTGTTTTCTTAGAAGTAAACAATGGCAAGAAGCACGATTATCAAATTTGAGGTACAAAAGTTTGATGGCTTTAATTTTACTTTATGGAAGCTAAAGATTGAAGCTTTATTGGTGAAGGATGGATGCACCCTAGCTCTCAAAGGGGTAGTGTCAAAACCTACAACTATGATTGAGGAAAATTTAAATGAAAAGGATAGTATGGCCAAAGTTGTTAACAATCCAATTATCTCTAGCAGATTTAGTACTATTTAATGTTGCAAAGGAGAAAACTACACATGACTTGTGGCCTAAGCTCAAAAAGTTTTATGAGGAAAATTCATTGGAAAATAAAATTATGTTATGTAGGCAGCTTTATAATTTGAGAATGTGATACAAGAGTATCTTGAGAGTCTGTCAATCCACATCAACAATTTGTTGTAATATGGTTTTTTAATTTTGGTTTGAGTTTAATTTTTTTTCTTGTTTTTGTTCTTATAGAATGTAAAATTTAAATTTGGGATAGAGCTTTAGGAAGAAATTTTGATTGGTTTGAATTGATATTTAAATCAATTGTGATCACTTTTGATAATGCCTAGATTGGAGGTAGATTAAATGTTTTAATATATCTCTGTGTGTGTGTGTGTGTGTGTGTGTGTGTGTGTGTGTGTGTGTGTGTGTGTGTGCAAAAAAACATATATTGGTAGGCGTAGCAGCAACAAGAATGTTTTAAAAAAAATCCATGTGACAAAAAAATTGCAATTGGAGATATTTGTGGCAAGGAAGGAGAAGGGATGGTTGGTTTTGGAAGTTAAGGAGGCACTGGGTAGAAAGTAATGGAACATGAAGAAAAATAGTAGCAAGAGAGAGGAGAGCATGTGGAGTTTGTAGGGGAGAAAAATAACAAAAATGCAAAAAATGCAAAAAATAAATAAAGGGGCAATGTTGAATGAACAACACAAACAAAAAGAAAAGTAAGAAGAAATCAATTTTGGAATAAGGAAGTATAGGTAGGAATTGAAAAATCCACCATGAGCAGAACAAAATTAAGAAAATTGGCACAGAGAAAAAGCCATGCAAGGATAGAGATTAAACTAAAGTGCAGTCAACGCTGGAACTTAGAGGGGATGTGTGGAAAATTTGAGGAAGAGAGAACTAATAAATAAAAATTGTAGAGGGTGGTGGGCTTAGCTCAATTGACTAAAGCATCTTGTTGCAAGCAAGAGGTCACAAGGTCTAGTCTCCCCACCGTCCTCTGAAGGGAAAAACGTGCATAGATCTAGAGACCCAACAGTGCAGAATACATTCCCTTAACACTAATACAACAGAGGATTAAAGCATAAACCAGTTCCAATAGCTTCTAAAACTACTTGAGAAGAATACATGCAAGTAAAATAAATATTACACAAAGAAGAGCATTCACAATTGACACAAGATATACATGGGAAAACCCTTTTAGGTAAAAAACCCACCACACAAAGTCCAAACTGATTGTATTACAATAAAAAAATGGTTACATATAATTTACAGTCATCTCTGTTCAGCTCACAGTAGCACTCTCCAATTCTCCCTATTACAATGTTGTCTCAACACAACATACAGTTCGAACTCTCTTTTTGCAATCACATACTTGACTTACATAAGTCATACATTGCAATCAATACTGTCAAACAACTGTCGATCACAAAGTATAATCCTCTCTGATCAAATCACACCAATGATCTTCCCATGTTGATCTTCCTGCATCGAGCCACCCAGGCCATTACTAGCATTACCCAAATCAGGTTCAGTTTTGCCACCCTGAGTTGACCTGCACCTGTTGTAATTACTGCATTTTCCTTTAGCCAATAATCGCATGACACTGAGCCACGTGTCCTCTGGGTATTCGCTATTGAGTTCTAACCTGAGTCCAACTCAGTCAAACCAGGTCACCGAGTTCACTGAGCTCTTCCACATCCTCTACCGCGTTACTGTTGTCCATCCGAGCTCACCCTGTGGTATGGTGGTAAGCATACCGAGCTCACCACTTACCTTACTGTGCTACCGCGGCCTTCTTGTGATCTCCCTACAGTATGGTGGTAGGTAGTCAAAGGGACCATTGACGGTCTTACCGTGCTATTGCGGGAGCCGACAGGTCACCCCGCGGTAGGGCGGTAACTGTCAGCCTGATCGCAGGCGGTCTTACCACAGCCACCGCAGTCAGGCCTTAGGTAGGTCGTGGTGCCGCGATAACCGCTAGCCAAACGGCTGGCGATCTTATCGCGGCCACTATGGTTGGCCTCTTGGCTGGTCGTGGTACAACGGTAACTGCTAGGCCAGCAGTAGGCGGCTTTATCGCGGCCACCGCGGTCGGCCTCTTGGCTGGCCGCAATACCGCGATAACCGCCAGGCCTGTCAACGCCCAAGCAAACCGTAGCCGCTGCAGTAAAGCGATAAGGGGTAGAATTAAACATTTCCATGCCAAGACATTAAGGGCGGGGCTTCAAGCTGGAAGTTGAGACATAATTTCTCAACAAGCTCCCACTTGGTGAACACTTCCAGCCAACCCCAAGAAAACAAAAATTACTATCTATCATAGGCCCCAAGGCCCATCGATTCGGTGCACCATCTTAACTTTTCTATACTCACAGGCTTTGTCAAGGCATCTGCAACATTCTTCAAGGTGTCCACCTTTTCCAGACTGACCCTGCCATCTTCAACCATATCCCTCACAAAGTGATACTGCACATCAATATGCTTGGTCCTAGCATGAAAAATCAGATTCTTTGCCAAAAAAATGGCACTTTGACTGTCACAACAGATTGTAATCTGCCCAGCATCAAATCCAATATCTAAACACAAACGCCTCAGCCAAACAGCTTCCTTACAGACATGAATTGCAGCCATGTACTTTTCCTCTGTCATGGACAAAGCAACTACAGCCTGTCACTTGCTCATCCAACTGATAGCTCCACCATTAAGCATGAAAGTGTATCCACTGGTGGATCGCCTGCTGTCAATGTCCCCTGCCCAATCTGAATCAACATAACCATGGATGCTGAGAGATCTATGTGAAGCAACCATATTGCCATGGTAACACAATGCAAAGTCTGAAGTCCCCTTCAGATACCTGAAAACTCTCTTCACAGCATCCCAATTTGATCTTCCTAGATTTTCCATAAATTGGCTTAGAACTCTCACTACTTGGGCAATGTCTGGTCTGGTACAGACCATAGCATACATCAAACTACCAACAACACTTGCATAGGGCACACTGGTCATGTCCTCCATCTCAGTAGCAGACTTTGGACAGCCATCAACTGACAGCTTAGTTCCATGCATGATAGAAACAACAAGCTGCTTGTAGTCATCCATGCTAAACCTCTCCAGAACCGTCTTCACATAATTACTTTGACTAAGCCAAAGTTTTCTGCTTGTTCTGTCCCTGGTAATCTCCATTCCAAGAATGTACCTAGCTGCACCAAGATCTTTCATCTCAAACTTTGCAGACAACTGAGATTTAGGTTAGAAATCATAGTCTTGCTATTTCCAATAAATAACATATCATCCACATACTAGGTGATAACAAGCACACGATCATTCTCAGATTTTGATCTCACAAACCCAATTGACAACACAAATGTGTCAAATTTATGGTACCACATTCTAGGAGATTGTTTTAAACCATAGAGAGATTTATTTAACTTACAGACCAGATTTTGTTTACCTTTTTCAACAAAATGCTCAGGCTGGGACATGTAAATTTCTTCTTCCAGCTCACCATGGAGAAATGTTGTCTTCACATCCATTTGCTCAATTTCAAAATCATATACAGCTGCTAAAGACAAAAAAAATCTGATGGATGTCAACTTTGCTATAGGGGAAAAGATCTCTCCATAATCTATTCCCTCTATTTGAGAAAAACCTTTTACAACCAGTCTAGCCTTATACTTCTCAACACTGCCATCAAGACCTGTCTTCTTTTTTAATATCCACTTACAACTAACAAGGTTTCGCCCCTTAGGTAGTGGTACCAAATTCCAAGTGTCATTCTTTTTCAAAGAATCTATTTCTTCATTCATTGCTTCCAGCCAAGACTTAGAATCAGCCATGTTGATTGCTTCTTTTACAGTCATAGGCTCATCATTGCTCATAATTAATGCATAGACACAGTTTGAATCTAACATAGAGAACCCATACCTATCAGGTTGCCTCTTTTCTCGAGTTAATCTTCTCACAAGCTGAGGTTGATCTTCATCATCAGAACTTCCAGAGCTTCTTAAACTCTCCTCAGTCTCAGGTACACCATGTAGCTCTTCCCTTTCTAGAGTTTGGGGAATCTCAACTGCATCCTTCTTCTTGTCACTTTGATTTGTCCCAAGCTATTGATCACTAACTAAAGGTTTTAGCTCATGAAATATCACGCTTCTGTTGTACAAAACCTTCTCAGTATCAGGATTCCAAAGCTTGTATCCTTTCACACCAACTCCATAGTCGATGAGAATACATTTGATAGCCTTGTTATCCAATTTAGATCTTTTTTCATTTGGCACATAAACATATGCCTCACAGCCAAACACACGGACATGCCTCAGAGAGGGCTTCTTACCAAACCATGCTTCCAAAAGTGTCTTGTCAACAAGAGATGAACAAGGAGATCTATTTATTAAATAACATGTTGTAGCCACAGCCTCAGCCCAGAACTTTTGCTCCAGACCAACACCACTCAGCATACTCCTTGCCTTTTCCATCAATGTCCCGTTTAACCTTTCAGCAACTCCATTTTGCTATGGAGTGTAAGGCATTGTCTTGTGCCTTTTAATTCCATGATCAGTGCAATACCTTTCAAAATCTACATAATAGAATTCACCACCATTGTCTGTCCTCAAACACTTAAATTTCCTTCCAGTCTGATTTTCAGCCAAAGATTTAAATTCTTTAAATCGACTGAACACTTCTGATTTACTTTTCATGAAGTATACAAATTCCCTTCTCGAACAGTCATCAATAAAAGACACATAATATCTAGACTTCGATAATGAAGGAACATTAATTGGACCAAACACATCAGAATGAACATAATCCAATATACTAGAAGATTTGTGAGGACTAGAATAAAACGAAACATGGTGTTGTTTTCCATAGATACAATGTTCATAGAAATCGAACTCAAGGTTACAATCATCAAGCCCTTCTACAAGATTTTAATTCTTCAAGGTTTTTAAACCTTTCTCACCAATGTGACCAAGTATATGATGCCATAGCATAGTCTTCTCAGCTGGAAGTTTTACCTCCATAGCATTTGCAGCTAGAGAAGAGTCTTCATCTTTCTCTATAGGTGCAACATTGCATGACTTTACAGAGGCATTGTTACAAAGAACAAGACATGAATCCAGCTTGTACAGAGTGCCAGTATGAACACCCTTAGCCAACAACATTGCACCTCTAGCCATTTTACACCCCTTACTAGAAAAAGAAACTTCTACCCCAGCATCATTTAACTTACTGATAGAAAGAAGATTTTGAGCCAAACCTGGTATGTGAAGTACACCACCAATACCTTTGACTCTCCCATCAAGAAACTGAATTTTGAATCTTCCTCTGCCAACTATCTGTAGTGTTGAATCACTTGCCAAGTACACCTTTCCACCGTCATACTTCTGATACTTTGAGAACCAATCTCTATTGGACGTCATGTGAAATGATGCACCTGAGTCAACTAGCCAGACATCATCAAATGTTTGAGTTGTCATGGCTTCTGCAACGAAAGCTTCTGCATCACTTTGAGAAGATTCATTGTCAGAAGCATTCTTCTTCTTCTTCTCCTTGCAGTCCTTCCTGATATGACCAGGTTGCCCATAGTTCCAGCATCTCACCTTGAACTTTTTACCAGGAGACTTTGATCTCCCTACAGATTTGGATTTTGACTTCTTTTCCTTCTTCTTGCCTTTCTCCTTTGGTCTTCCTTGAACAGCAAGAGCCTCTTTGGCCATCTCTAAAGACTTCCTCTGCATCTCTTCAAATAGCAAGGAGGCAACAACGTCTTCCATCTTGAAAGTAGCAGTAGTGCTTCCAATGGCCATCACAAGATGATCCCAACTATCAAGTAATGAACACAACAGGAGCATGCAATGATCCTCCTCTATCTTTACACCTACAGATGCCAGCTGAGTGACACTCATATTAAATGAGTTCAGATGGTCTAAAACAGATGCACCTTTGTCCATCTTCAAGGATTACAACTTCTTCCTCAGGAATAACTTATTTACTACAGATTTTCCCTGATAAATGTCACCAAGCTTCTTCCACAAAGAAGTTGCGGACTGCTCCTCATGAATGTTTAGGAGAAAAAAATCATCTAGACTCAGTCTTATCAAACCTCTTGCTTTTCTATCAGCAAGATCCCAAGCTTATTGCATTGTACTTTGTGGTTTAGTTCCAGAGACAGCAATCTAGAGGTCTCTATCCACAAGCAAGTCTTCTATCTTGAGTTTCCATAACTCAAAGTTATTGCCATTGAATTTTTCAATATCAATTCTACCAGATGTACTCGTCATCTCAAACAGAAACAAATATCAACAATTCAAGACTCCAATTGAAACAGTATTAGAACAAAAAACTAATCTTTCCTACAAGGATAACCTAACTAGCCAAGCTCTGATACCACTTGAAGGGAAAAATGTGCATGGATCTAGAGACCCAACAGTGCAGAATACATTCCCTTAACACTAATACAATAGAGGAGTAAAGAATAAACCAATTCCAATAGCTTCTAAAACTACTTGAGAACAATACATGCAAGTAAAATAAATATTACACAAAGAAGAGCATTCACAGTTGACACAAGATATATGTGGGAAAACCCTTTGAGGTAAAAAACCCACCACACAAAGTCCAAACTAATTGTATTACAGTAACAAAATGGTTACATACAATTTACAGTCATCTCTATTCAGCTCATAGCAGCACTCTCCAATTCTCCCTGTAACAATGTTGTCTCAACACAACATACAATTCAAACTCTCTTTTTGCAATCACATACTCGACTTACATAAGTCATACATTGCAATCAATATTATCAGACAACTGCCGATCACAAAGTACAATCATCTCTAATCAAATCGCACCAATGATCTTCCCATGTCGATCTTCCTGCATCGAGCCACCCAGGCCATTACTACCATTACCCAAATCGGGTTCAGTTTCGCCACCCTGAGTTGACCTACACCTGTTGCAATTATTGCATTTGCCTTTAGCCAATAATCGCACGACACTGAGCCACATGTCCTTTTGGTATTCACTATCGAGTTTTGACCTGAGTCCAACTCGATCAAACCAGGTCGTCGAGTTCACCAAGCTCTTCCACATCCTCTACCGCACTACCGTTGTCCACCTGAGCTCACCTTGTTATATGGCGGTAAGCATACCAAGCTCGCCACTTACCTTACCATGCTACCGCGGCCTTCTTGTGATCACCCTGTGGTATGGCGGTAGGCAGTCAAAGGGACCACTAACGGTCTTACCGCGCTATCGCGGGGGCCGACAAGCCACCCCGCAGTAGGGTGGTAACTGTCAGCCTGACCGTAGGTAGTCTTACTGTGGCCACTGTGGTCAGGCCTTAGGCAGGCCGCAGTGCCGTGGTCACCGCCAGCCAGATGACTGGCGGTCTTATCGCGATCTTCCTCTCGGTTGGCCGCAGTACAGTGGTAACCGCCAGGCCAGCCATAGGAGGCTTTACCATGGCCACTACGGTCGGTCTCTTGGCTGGCCGCGGTACCGCGGTAACCGCTAGGCCTGTCAACGCCCAAGCAAACCGTAGCCACCACAGTATTGCAATAAGGGGTAGAATTAAACATTTCCACGCCAAGACATTGAGGGTGGGGCTTCAAGCTGGAAGTTGAGACATAATTTCTCAACATCCTCATGGTACTGGAGGGCGTGTCGTGCCAGTGTCATCGGTCACGTGAAATTTTTTTACCAGGTGCATTACAACTTATAGAGGGGTGGCTACCTGATTCTTATTCCTGTTGTCTAAAAAAATTTAAAAAATGAAAATTATAGCAAAAATCAACAAGCAGTTGGTGTAAAAAGGGAATAAAACAAATAAGATTTGAAGTGGGTAGAGGTTGTTTCTGGTAATGAAGAATGGAATGGACATGAGAATTAGGAAAATACTATGATGTAATTGCAGAGTTGTTTGAAGATAAATAAAATGATAGTGAAATATTTAATATTTGTTTTTTATTTTTTATTCTCCCATGATATGTCAAATTAATAGTAGAAAAAAATTACAAATTGTTTGAGCTATGAATTTTCAATAGTCTAGCAACTCTTAGAAATTTTATCTGCATAAGAATGTGTGAAAATTCATCTGTCACAAATCATCTGAATGAATTCAACACACTAACAAGCAAGGTGGCTTTAGTGTGGGTGAAAATTGAAGAAAAGGATGAGGTAGTAAAATTTTATTGTGCCCATTGCCTAAAACTCAGGATCAACTGGTTATGGCTCTTAGTAACTCAGCACCAAGTGGTAAATTGGTCTTTGAAGATGTGGTGATCACTGTAATTTATAAAGATTAAAGGTGGAAGAAATCTCATGTATCTTCTTCTAATGAAGCCCTAATTGCAAGAGGTAGAACTCAATAAAGAGGAAATATTGAGCATGGACAAACTAGGTCCAAATTCAAGGGGTAGAAACGAGTAAAATGTTGGAACTATGGAAAAATGGACATGTCAAAATGGATTGCAAGCTTCCGAGAGAAAGAAAAGAAAATTCAAGTTAAAAATCATCTAAGACAAACACAACATAAGTTCAAACACCATTGGAAGATGGAGAGATATTAACTGCTAATTTGAGAGGCTCTTTACTTCATGTTTGGATTCTTGATTTTGGTCCTTCCTTTCACATGACTCCACATAAAGACTAGTTTTTTACTTATCGATCATGTCATGGAGGTATAGTTTACATGGGAAATGATAAACCTTGTGAAGCTATTGGTGAAGGTGATGTAAGAATCAAGATGTTTGATGGAATGGTAAGGACTATTTAGCATGTCAAACATGTACTAGGATTAAAGAAAAATTTGTTATCACTTGGAGTTTTTGATGAACAAGGTTATCGATTTAGTGGTGAAAATATTTGTCTCAAGGTAACAAAGGTTGTGTTGGTTGTGCTAAAGGGATTAAAATTTGGCAATCTCTACAGGCTAGTTGGGGAAACTACGAGTAGAGAAGATGTAGTGGCATCTAATATAGAAATGGACTCAATATCAACCTGGCATCAATGGATAGGCCATATGAGTGAACGTGGTCTCAAGGTACTACTAGATATAAATCTTCTCCCAGGTTCCAAATGTAGAGATTTAAATTTGTGTGACATTGTTTGTTTGGAAAACAAAATAGACTGAGTTTTTCTTGAACTACTACCAGAAGTAAAGTTTTTTTAGAATTAATTCATTCAGATACTTCGGAAGCTCTTGTAACATCTATTGGGGGTTCATCATGTTTTGTTTTATTTATAGATGATTATTCTCATAAGTTGTGGATTTATCTTCTCAAGAATAAGTCTGAAGTGTTTTCTTATTTTAAGAAGTTTAAACCTCTAGTGGAGAATAAAAAGGGTGAGACTATAAAATTTCTAAGAAAACATAATGGAGGATAATTTTTTTTAAGAGAATTTTACCAGTTTTGTAGTATGGTATTGCAAGGAAATTGATGGTTGTTAGGACACCACAACAAAAAGGTGTTGTTGAACATATGAATCATACAATTATGGAGTGAGCTAGGTGTATGTTGAGTATCTCCAAGGTCTAGAGAAAAAATATTGGGCTAAGGATATTCTACAACTTGTTTCCTGATCAATAGATCACCCACTACGACTCTTGATAATAAAGTACCTAAAGAAGTATGGATAGGTAAAAATTTTGATTATTCCTTTCTTCATGTATTTGGTTCTGAGGCTTATGCTCATATTCCTAAAGAGAATATAAATAAGTTGGATGTGAAGTCCACAAAATATATTTTTCTTGGATATGTAGAAGGTACAAAGGGGTACAAATTGTGGGATACTGCTGCCCACAAGGTTATAGTTAGCCAAGATGTTTATTTAATGAAAAATCAATGCAAAGAGGTAAAGAACAAAAAAGTACAAAAGTTATTCCAGTTGAGGTGGAAAGTTATGATGATAAACTATAAGTACCAAATTAAAAACATCAAGATGAACAACAACCAAATGAGCCACAGGGTGATATATTATCCCTTGTAAGGAGATCCACTAGAGTATTCAAAGCACCTAAAAGGTACTCTCCTACTTGTAATTCTACTTATGCATTACTAATTAATCTTGGTGAACCTAGTTCATATTAGCAGGCTTGTGAAGCTAAATGTGCAAGCAAGTGGAGAGTTTTCATGGAAGAGGAGATGGAAACTCTTCATAAGAACAAGACATGGGAGCTTGTTCCATCACCTAAGGGGCAAAAATATATTGGGAACAAGTGGATCTTCAAATTGAAAAGGGACATAAATGATAATTTGGATAGGTATAAATTTTAGTTGGTGGCCAAGGGGTATGCACAAAATTTTGGTATTGATTTCAATGAAATTATTTCACCTATTGTACAGTTAAGTACTATTAGAGTTTTTTTAGCTCTTGTTGCTAGTCTTGATTTAGAGTTAGAACAATTAGATGTAAAAACAACCTTCTTGTATGGTAATCTCTTAGAGTATATTTATATGCAGCAACCAAAAGTTTTTGATGAAAGAGACAAGGAGAATATTGTTTGTAGGTTGAGAAAATTACCATATGGTTTGAAACAGGTGTCAAGGTGTTGCTACAAGCAGTTTGATTCCTTTATGATTAGTTTAGGTTTTAGCAGATGTGAGGCTGATCATTATGAGTACTTTCAAAGGTATGATGATGATAGTTTTATTATTTTTCTTTTTTATGTTGATGATATGTTGGTAACAAGTACCAACATAAATAAAATCATCCATTTGAAAGCTCAACTTGCTAGGGATTTTGAGATGGAATTAGGTAGAGAAAATAATATTCTTGGTATGAGGATACAAAAAGATAGAAATAATATGAAAATATGGTTGTCATAGAAAACTTATGTGGAGAAGGTTTTGTAGAGCTTCAATATACAAAATGCACAACTAGTTATTACTCCATTTCCTATTCATATTAAATTTTCTTCATAACAATGTCCTAGCTTAGAAGTGGAGAAGACACAAATGTCTCATGTATTATACTCATCGATAATTAGTAGTCTTATGTTTGCGATGGTGTGCACCAAACCAAACTTTGCATAAGTAGTGGGAGTAGTCAATCATTACATGGAAAATCTAGGTACTGAGCATTAGACGATTGTGAAGTGGATTCTCAGGTATTTGAGGGGCACTTTTGATGCTTCTATATGTTATAGTGAGAGTAGTCTCTAGGTTAATGGGTATGTGGATGCATATTTTGGTGGAGACAAAGATAAGAGAAATTATACTATGGGTTATGTTTTTGAGCCTTAGTTGGAGGTGTAATTCTAGGTATCAAAGTTGCAAACAATGGTGGAATTGTCTACTATTGAAGTTGAATATATAGAAACAACACATGCTAGTAAGGAGGCAATTTAGCTTCATAGATTTTTGGGTGAATTTCAGATAAATTTGGACAGCATGGTGTTGCATTATGACAGCCAAAGTGCTTTACACTTAGCACAAAACTCAACATATCATTCCAGAACAAAGAATATTGATATACAATATAAATTTGTACATGAGGTGGTGGAAGGAGGACAAATATCTTTGGCCAAGATACACACTAATGTAAACCCAGCATATATTTTGAAAAATCCCATTGGTAGAGAGAATTTCATCTAGGCAAAACTTCTCTTGGATTTCATTTTACTTAATGATTAGCAACATTGGCACAAGTCGTTTGGTATGAGGGTTTATTTGCAAGAGAGAAATTTGAATAGTCAACATTGATATCTAGCTAGTGCTTTAGGTATGCCCCCAACGCAACCGAAGGTTGAGATATTCTATCAAAATTTAAAGTGACGGGGGGTCCCAAGGGGTTGTCGCAGCCCTCTAGATGCCAAAGGAATTTCTGCTAAAGGCATTTTTGGCAAAGTTAGAAATTTTTTTGGGACTCTCTATATTTGGTAGTTTTGAAAAATGTTCGATATGTAGTTTGCATGAGTTACACTTTCTATTTTTGGAAAGTTTTGTTTGAAAATCACTCTACAGCTTAAATTTCTTATACTCTATAGAAGTCATTTTTTTTAACTTTTGAAGGTTTTTTTAATTATGAGTTTCCTGAGAAACAAAATATGAAAGATCTTTTCTTGGATTTTTTTCCTGGTATAATTTTACCAGGTTTTTCATGTAAATATTATGTTAAATTTGTGCCTTTTGTTTTTCTCTATTATTTTGCACTGTAATTTTTCTTACAAATATTCAAAATCCAAAAATAGTAGATATTCAAAAATAATAATCCAAAAACATTCATATATTCCAAAAATATTCAAAAACATCAAATACTCCAACAAAAATTTCAAAAACATTCAATTATCCTAAAAATTCACCAAAAAAATAAATCAACATAACTCGCCCATCCACAAAAATTATCAACTATAATAACCTATCATCAAAATCATCTCTTATGAAGTAATAAAAATAAAATGTGGCAATCATCAAAACCTCAAACATTCATGAAAAATTGCAAGCATCAATCATTGGTAGAACAAACCCATTACCTACATGTCAATTGCCTAAATCATCCAAATCATTGCCTTAATGGATATATCATTTATACAAAAGGAAACATCTCGGATAAAAACAAAAATCTCTTTGGCAAGAGATATGATGGCTTTGATATATTTTATCAATCGGTATTTTCTTTTGATTTATCTTTTGTCTCATTCTATAAATCTTACTTGAAGCTACCTCGATCTTCAATATCTTGGTGTGTCTAGAGGAGCATGGAATGGGGCATAGTCATTTCTTTTGTCTATTATGTTTTGGGACATTCTTGTAATACTATCATGGTGAATACTTGCCTTGTGTTTGTAGAGGTATATTTAGGAATAACAAACGATCGTTGTATAGCAGGTTCTTTATACCTTTTGTGCATAGGCCTAACTTGATTTGAGCTTCTAAAACAAGGTTTTACATATGTATGGTATGAAAAAGAATACTCCTATTTATTTGCAAAGTCAAATTCCATGCAATAGATACAATTCCACCTTGGTTCTTCATACCTTGGTGCATAATGTCTACTTGCTATATCAAAATAAGGATTGCTCTCTTTATTTTTTTAGCATAATCAAAAGAAAAAGAAAAATCAATTATCCCATCCTATTTTCCAATAAAATCAAAAATCATCCCAATAACTATAGCTTAAATTTATATTTTATCAACATAATTCATTATTCCATCTATCCATCTATCCATCATTATCCAAAATCTATCTATCAATTCATCATTATCCAAAAAAAAAAAATTATCCTACTCATCATACTAACTATTATATCTAGGTATCATGACATAAACAAAAAAATCCATCACATCATGTATGCACAAATAATTAGTACTGTCATAACATCATACATCCTACATACAAAAACACAACATCATTAGGATATAATATAATTAATCACAACATCAATCATAGTCATCATATACATCATCAAAAATACAAAATACTCATAGCATCACATCATGTCATCATCTACTCTAAGCATCATCATAATCCATCCATCATATATCATAGAATCAAATAGAAATCATTAGATGCATGCATTAAATCACATAGATATCCATCACATAACATCACATCATAGCCACATCAAAATCTCATCTCATAAATACATCAACAAAATATGTCATGATACATCGTCCATATATACAAATGTTTATATAAGGGATACCAAGAGCCATGAACATATATGTAAATTTTCCAATATGAATATAAAAAATGTTTTTCTACATCAAAATTCTATACATCATATATACAAATACAATCTACATGGAACTCCTTCTCTCCTCCTTCCGACCAGGAGAGGGAGGATGGGGAGGAATGACCTGCTGACCCTTGAGCCCTTAGATCCTATGTCATTGGTTGTGATAGATGTGGTGGAACCAATGGCATATGCCCTAGTGATCCTCCATTTGATGTCCCCACTGATTCTCCTTCCATGCTCCTAGCTAAGAACTTAGGTGCTCTCCTCTCAGATGGAATTGCTACCTTGTATAATGTATGATAGTAGGTGGCCTCTTGATTCAACCTCCTCATATCCTCCACATATCTATCCATAGAGGCTCCTTCACCTACTTATCCACCACGACCCACTGCCTCTAGCTACTAGCAGCATCCTCTTTATGTATCCCTCTTAGATGTCACATGTCCCAGTTATGTTGTCACTTGTGCTAGCAGTGCTATCATCTGTCCTAGATAAGTTTCTACCTATTGATGTTGAGTTGTCTTGGCATCTCCCTTTGCAAACCTCTACACTAGTTTTATTAAGATTTTTTCCCTCTCCACCCAATATTCATCACGCTCTCTATGAGTGTGACCTTGCTTTGACAATGCAACTCTAAGTTGCACACCCATCTCCTCATCATCATCATCTTCTCTCTCCCCCTTTCCTCTCTAGTTTTCATTTCCCTAATCCACCAAGCCACTTTTAATTTCATCTCCTATAAATCCCACCTCCCCCTTATCAAGTCCACCTATATCCTCCCTCCACCACCTCCACAACTGCTAGTAGTTGCCTCTACCTATTGCCTGACTCTATGAGCCCTAGCTAGCTTGACCTCACATTTGGGTCTCCTAATTTCCTCTCCATTTAGATGTGTGAATCTCAAGGGTTGCTACAATTCATACCATAAATTATAATTGGGGGTCATCCTTGCATCCTCCCCTACTACTATCTAGGCCCACTGAATGGGTGCCAAGTTAATGCAATCACCAATTGCAACCTGAGGGTCTATCATAGCCCCCCAATCACCAATCTCTCATTGAGCACAAGTGAACATATCCATCTCCTTAGGAACACCCTAAATCTCTCTGAATTACCTCCTAACCCTCTTTGATAGATACCTCTTATTAATATATGGTGTATGCCCAATCAGCCACCATGTTTGTCTACAAAAAGGAATATTGGTGTAGATGCACAACTTTAGCTATGCCATTGAATTTACAACTTCATTTGTGATTCAATCAACCAAAATTACATATAAATCAAAGAAACAAAATTAAAATTCAGTCAACTATGTTGTCACAAGAATACCATTTCAAACTAAATGTTATCTGCATTCATTTCATTTCCAATGAATTTTTTTAATCATACAAATTTTAATCTCAATTTACAAATGACAATCCAAATGTGCCTTCACTCTTCCTATTCTTATTTTCCCATAGGAATCCTCCTTGCTACTATTCTATGTATTCTATTTTCTAACTTCTCACAGGCTAATTTTTGTTACTTCTCTACAAAACCCAATCACCTTTATCTTTTGATTGCACCTCTCTATCTAATCTAAATTTTCTCTTTAAATTTTAACTCATCTCCCTATATAGACCTTTGTTCTTTCCAATGCATCCCATCATTCATCATTCCCTTCATAGTGTTCTTAGTTTCTTGGCTTCACATCTACCAATCTCCCTACAATTTCCATTGTACTTTTCTTTCTCCCTTGCGAAGCGTGCCACACAAATATTTTTTCACACATTTCTTTTTGTTTCAAACTACTCTTCTCTCATTCTGCATGTTCCTTCATCTGCCAATCCTCATTTTTATTAAAAAAATGCCTCTCTATCTCCCACTCTCGCAACCCTTCCATTCTCCCCTACAATTGACCCTTTCAACGGTTATTTTTTCTGTAATTTGATTTTAATTTGGAAGGCATCCCCTCCATCACTAGCAACGTGCCCCTTTTCAACTATATTTTAGCTTTGCAAGAAATTAGTGACTCCACATATGGGTGTGATCTCTTCTAATTCTATGCACTCATTCTAAATCATTAGTAGCCTTTATTTGTATTTTATTTCTATGCAGCTCCCCAAACATCCTTCCTATTACTTCTTTTGATATCAATAAAGATAAGGATTATATTCTAGAGTATTATCATTGCTAGATAAATGAAAATTGAATTAGATGCATATGGAATAGTTTTCTTGTCATCAATATGAATATTGATCAAATTTATCCATCAGTGATTTTAAATAAACCAAATGCAGATTGCATCCAATGGGTTTTAATTCGATAAATTAACCACACACCAAAAATGAAATATGAGGAAATTATTTTTGGGTGGTGCAGTATCGCCAATTCGCATGGGTGCTATTGCATCAAACATACTAGGTAAGTGAAATCTTCCATGAGTTGCCAAACTCAGGAACATTTAGAGATGCATAGAATGGTGGTTCCATGTTTATTCCTAGTCCATTTTTTCTCCTTATTCATGGGAGCCTTTCCTCTTCCATTTTTCTCTTCTTCATTAACTTCAATACACATACCAGTTTGTTGACTATCACATTCTTTTGGGTTGTTGTTTCCTTTTCCTTTACTATGTTGTTGCAACAAATCCAATCTACCTTCTCCTCTTGAACTTTTCCCTTTGAAGGTTTTCACATCAACATGGTCATTATTTTCCTTTTCCTCTCTATGCTCTTTTTTGGCACCACAACAAACAATGGAGTTTGATTTCTTTACTTAATTATCCTTCTCCTTCATAGAATTCAATACATAGTTTTTTCCATCTTTCTGGATAGTGTATACATTCTTTCTTTTGTCATAAATGGCCTCCCTGTCAAATTTCCATGGCCTTCCCAACAACACATGACAAACACTCATAGGCATTACATCACACAACACTTCATCCTTATAGGAACCAATCTGAAAATTAATCAAACATTGCTCATTCACAATCATCTCATGTTCCTTTTGCAACTAAGAAAATTTATACGGGCTTGGATGCTTACACCTTTTAAAACCTAGATTGTCTACCATCTCCTTTGAAACTACATTATCTATACTACCACTATCTACTATAACTTTTCAACGCTTACCTTTAGCCTTGCACACACTTCAAATGAGGCACCTTCTTTGGGATGGTTCCTCCTCAGCCACCTTCAAATTTACCAACACTCTCCTTATCATGAGATATTCACCTTCTTTGGGTTCTTTACCTTTTTTGGATGCATCACTTTTTTCATCCTCTTGTGCCAAGTGGTTTCTTGCTACACTCTTGTTCTTACCTTCTTGTATTTTTGGACACTCATAAGCATGATGACTAGCTTCTCCACACTAGAAACATTTATTGAGGAACTCTCTACTATTTTTACTATTTCCTCTTGTTGGAAACTCCTTTTCTTTTGTGCTTTTTCTCACTTCCTTACTCTATTTGGGCTTTGATTCCTCTTCAATCTGATTTCATTTGCTACAGGTCACTTGTCCTTTTTCTACTATAAATCTTCCACAACTTTTGGAATTATTTATTTTCCTTCTCATTAGCTTCTCCTTGGCTTCAATGCATATTGGTATGCTTCTTCCACCGAGGTAAACTTCAGCATACTCATTTCATCTTGAATTTTGAATCATAGACCATTCACATACCATATTATCTTTTCCCTATCAATTTAATTCCTTACTAATCAAATGGACAACTTGTAGAACTCCTCCATGGAATCCTTTACACTCATCTCTTTTTGCTTCATATCTTGTACTTATTAAATAACTCCATTTTATAATCCCCAGGAATAAAAAATTTCTTCAACTCGGTCACCATCTGATTCCACCTTGTTATTCTAGGGTCTCCATTCGTTACCCGTTCTCTTTGCAATTCTCTCCACCATAACACAACATGCCTTTTTAAATTTTTTTGGGCTGACTTTACCCTCTATGGATCTATGATTTCTTCCAATTCAAAATACTCTTCCATCTCTCTTATCCAATAAATTAATTATTCCAAATTTAATATTCAAAAAAAAAAAAATCACATCCATTTTGTTTCTCTTTGTGATTCTCGAAAGATCCCTCAAAAATATATCTTATCTAGCATCCTCTTGTTGTTCATCCTCTCTTCCTTGATATTCCAATTCACTTTCTTCTTCACTTGCATGATCTATTGTGTTTCTAGTAGCTATTCTTACCTCATTTCTTATATCATTTCTAACATTATCCCTTATCATCTCACAAAATCATTCCAATACCTCCTTTATTCTAGGCATTCCTCTTTGAGGTGGCATCTTGGATGTTTTTCTTATAAAAACCTCACATTCTACTCCCTGCAATAATCTTATCAAACCTTCACCCACAAGTCATGTTGTAAACTGCCTCGCATTCGACGGTTTGTCTACACACTCAAGACAGCCAACTCTGATACCATTTGGTGTAGACACACAATCTTAGCTATGTCATTGAATTGATAACTTCATTTTTCATTCAATCAACAAAAATTACATAAATAAGAGAAACAAAATTAAAATTCGGTCCACTATGTTGTCATATGCATACCATTTCAAATTAAATGTTATATGTATTCATTTCATTTCTAATGAAATTATTTGATCATACAAGTTTTAATGTCAATTTACAAATGGAAATCCAAATTTCCCTTCACTCTGCTTGTTCTTCTTTTCCCATACCCTCCCTGTTGTTGTCCTATTTATTCCATTTTTCTAACTTCTCACAGGCTAATTTTGTTACTTATCTACATAGCCCGATCACCTTTATCTTTTGATTGTTCCTCTCTATCTAATCTGAAATTTCAATTTCAATTTTAACTCACCTCCCTATGCAGACCTTTGTTCTTTCCAATGCAACCCACCATGCATCATCCCCTTCATTGTGTTCTTGGTTTCTTGGCTCCACATCTATCAGTCTCCCCTGTAATGTCCATGTTGTTTTTCTTTCTCCCTTGCCAAGTGTGTCACACATATTTTTGCACACATTTATTTGTATTTCAAACTACTCTCCTCTTAGTCCACACACCCCTTCATCTACCAATCCTCATTTTTTATTTAAAAAATTCCTCTTTTATCTCCCATGCTTGCAACCCGTCCATTGTACCCTACAATCAACCCTTTCAATGGTTTTTTTTTGAAATTTTATTTTAATTTGGAAGGCATCCCCTTCATCACCAACTACATGCCCCTTCTCAACCTTGTTTTAGCTTTGTAAGAAATTAGTGACCCCACATATAGGGGTGACCTCTTCTAATTGTATTCACACATTTTAAATCATTAACAACCTCTATTTATATTTAATTTTTGTGCAGCCCCCCAAACATCCTTCCTATTACTTCTTTTGATGTCAATAAAGATAAGGATCTTATATTCTATAATATTGTCATTGCTAGATAAATGAAAATTAAATTAGATGCATATGGAAATGGGTTTTCCTATCGAAAATATGAATAATGATCAAATTTAGCCATTATCTATTTTCAAAGGAACCAAATGTAGATTGCATCCGACAGTTTTCAATCCGTTAAATCAAACACACACCAAAAATGAGAAATATGAAAGGAAATTATTTTTGGGCGATGTAGGATTACTAATTTTCCTGGGTGATCCTATATCAAAGATTCTTGGCATCATCATCCCATAATTCACTTAACAACTATGGCCTCCAAATAAATTGATCCATGTCATCAATACATCACCTCCAATAATCAAGATCGCTTAAGCGGACATCAATCTAGCCTCATAACAATTCATATAGGGATGTCTATCTTGACGAGTAACATGTCCTAATGGATGAGTAACAACAATATGCTCTCATGTTCATACATGTAACAATGTGACTCCATATGATAAATTGCTTGCATGTCGGTAGATGACCTAGTGCATATCATGATATAAATGGGCCAATACACATAGCCCCCATGCATACACAACCCCATCTATAACCATCCTCTCTAGGACACTTCCCCAACCAACTAAAAATCCTCACAATCTATGATTAGGCACAATAACTCTAGATATCAACCCTCCTAACACTAAGGGTAGATCATCATATCTCCCCACACCTCACTTGAGATCCATCTCTCCATCCTAAATATTGAGATCATCATCATGTAAAATACATTGTAAAGCCTCTTTGGTAGTGTTGGTATCATATACCATGTGATCACCAATAATTAGGATCCTCAAGATCCTCCATACATCCTCAATCATGATTACAAACTCTCTAGTGAAAAATATGAATGTATCTCTCACTGTGCCACCTCTCTACGAGGGTGGTCATAAAATCCCTATGTGCTCTAATCTTAGGCATGGATGTAATGTGATATATAATTTCATTGCACTAAAAAATACAACATCCAACTCACTGAGATGGTCCATCCTTTGCAAAATGGTGGGACTTCTCTCCCTTGACATAATCAAGTCTAGAGAAACCTGTAAACATAGCGTGCACAACATTAATTTGTAAACAAATCAAAAAAAGTTCTAAATTCACTAGTCTTTGTTTCAAATGTGAGCTTGTAGGAAAAAAATGATATTTTCTAGTCATCTGTGACTTAAAAAATCATATGCGTCAAAATGCTAAATCATTTACAAGCCTTTTTTCAAAGGCATCACTTTACTACAATTATTTTCAAGTTATTTTTCAAAAGCATCATGTGAACGTAAAATCAAAAGTGTCACACTTTTGCAAATGCGAGCTGCCAAAAAATGCATTGTGTCACTCATAAAAAGCATTATATTGGGTTTCAAATGCGTTAATTCATGATTCAATGATTATGATTTTGGTTTCCTAACTTGTCCTAGTAATTAATGCACTCAAATTGATGACTAAAGACCTAAGGGCTAGAAACATACCACCCAAAGTTCTCTAAATGGCCTTTGGTACTATCACACTTGATCTCCATGATGAATCACCCATGGAACACCAGTCATATCTACAACAATTTCACATAAAATATCTCTCAGAGCTCTCAAATCTCTAAACTAGGAGTGTGCAATGAATAAAAAATAACACCCTGAGGCCTGTTTATAGATAATCAAACCCTAGATACCCCCTATCCCACCCACCCTCATCCCATTTACATCACACTTGACCTTTCCTAATCAGTTTTTTTGCCAACCTAAACTTGATTTTCATCCCCATCTTCATCGAACCTATCTCATTTACCTATCATGAGCCCGACTCGAAACATTTTTTTCTAGATGAACTCTCGTGGGGGTAACCTACCATTATTCCATCATCCCTTCGTCCACTAGGGCACAGTAGGGCATTTTATCACCAATTTTTTCCTAATCAACATGTCTTTGAAACAATGCAACAAGGTACATTATCTTAAAGAGGGGAAAAATGTAGGCACCTAAAAATATCTAACACATTCTTTTTAATTCGTCATTTCCAGACATCATCACTCATCACCCCTTTCATCACTATTAATCAAATAGTTTTTAATTATTTGATTAAATTAACCCATTTCTCACATTAATTGAATATTTTTTGATTATTTAATTATTTCATCATTTCCCTCCATTACCTTTAATTAAATATTTTTTTAATTATTTAATTAATTAATCATTTTCCCTCATCCACTTTAATTAAATAATTAAACTTTCTTATCCACATAATTAAATAATTCTTAATTATTTAATTAAATATCATGTATTCTTCTCATCCACATAATTAAATAATTTCTTAATTATTTAATTAGCTAATTATTTATCCAAAATTAAATAAATTATTTTAATTATTTAGTTTGCACATTCCTTTAAAATTAAATAAAATTATTATTTTATTTATTTTGCTAACTATATCATTTTTTATCTTTATTCTTCTAAACCCTAAATTTAGAAACCAAACTAAATTTTGTGATCATTCCTAAAAGTAGTGAACTCCCCTAAATTTAGTGAGTGAACATCACTTCACTTATCTCTCCATGCATCCTCATGCATGATCCTCCCGATCTCTCATTAATCTTCATTTGTCAATCTCATACCATTGATCCAATGTCCTAAAAACCTATAAATCAAACATCCTTTGATCATTCAATCCCTCCTCAAATCGGAAACCAAACTATACTCATTTTCATCTCATTTTTACTTAACAAGGTTATGCTAAGTTTATGAGCAATCCACAAATCAATTAAAAAATTAAAATTCTTATACTTTACAATGGAGTAAGGCTAGGCATTTTCGGTGGAGATAAAGTAGATTATATTAGGTTTGATTTACGTTCTTATTTGACTACTTTCATTTGAATTGTTCACACACTTCATTGGTAATAGGTATATTTGATCATTGGATTAGGGTTTTTTATTTGATTTCCTATTTGGATTGATTCCTTTGATCACTCGACATATTCCTATTTTGGAGTGTGGAGTTTTTCTCGCAAATTTTTTTTCCCATGTAATTCATTTTGTTATGGTATTTTTTATTAGTAACAATGATTGTGAAGGGCCACACCCTTATTCATTAATTCTAGACATGGGCATTTTATCTTGGTTCACACCAGGTGAGGTCATAAAGGGGGAACCTCATCCCTGCACCTAAAGTCCCTTATATCCAAAACATTAAATCCTATGAATGAGATACGTGGAAATCATGGCGAACCATTGAGGACACCATATCTATTGCAATTCTAGATGTTTTTTTCTCTACAGTTGGTATAGGAGCAAAGATGCATGTTGAATAATACCTCGTTTTTCTTCCTTTTCCTTTGTACCACTATCCAATTTTCCTTTGGAGCCCCAACTCTCTTAGCCTCATCTAAATTCTCTGGCAGTTTTTCCCCTCTGCCAAGAGACACAATTTTTGAGCTCCTTGTCTCATTTGCCAACTCCTCGATTGAATCCAGATCCTTTGTAGCCTTAATGCTAGCCCTCCCCATAGGAAGAGATCCATCCTTGGCCCTCAAAGTGGCCTATGATTTACTTGGTGAAACCTTAATATTTCCATCCTCAACAAATTTCTTTGGGGAAACACTAAGGGTTTTTCCATCCTAAAAAAAAAATATTTTTCTATTGAGTAATGATGAGGGGAGACATCTTTCCACCAAGTGGCCTAGATGTCAACTTTTCGCTTTGAACAATGAGCAATAATATGCCCAATATTAAAGCATCTACGACAAAAAAGAGTAAACCCACATAATCTAGCAACTGATTCCAACACTTGTCTATGGTTTTTAAAGAGATATCAGTCAAAAGATCTTTAGAAATGTGCATCTCCACCAAGATACAGATATATGTTGTATGCATATAATTTGATGAGCTATCATCTACCCCCAAAAACTTCCCCAATAAATTTCTAATAGCTTCAAAACAAGAATCAAACCAAAATTATAATGGAAGATTCATGAGTCTTGCCTAGATTGGAGTAACATTGAAAGATTCAATAACATGATTGAAAGAAGGGTGCCATAATTTTAGCATAAGAAGATACTGCTCACAAATCCATTGATAGTCACTAGGATTGTATTTCTATCTCAAACATTGTTGAGTACCACCACAAAAAACCCTCACGTGTAGGGATAAATTTGGATATCACCATCCAAAATGGGGTGCCATGCGGTCGTAATCCATTGATGCTGATGAGTCTAGTTTTTGGCCTAGTTAAGGGGTAGAATCTCTTGTTATTTGCTAAATTTACCATAGACTTTGATATTTTATGCTAACACTTTTATATAGTTTCTCTCAAACATAAGACATTTGGGATTAATTTCATTTCTGCCAGTTTTAATGATATTTACCTATTATGTGGACCATCTATATTAATCTTGCATGTGATTGATGAATTTTCTTAAAGGTGGTTATAGTTATGTAATTATTATGTGTACTGATATTGCCATGCAGACATGATTCAAATGCTAAGTTGAGAAATGCAGTCGCCAGCTAGTCAGGTTGAGGAGTCACGCGAAGGTCAATTGGGGACGACGGCAAAAGATTCTCGTGTCAACTGCATGTAACCACCTTGTACTGATATTTAATGGAATTTAGAATTATGGGCGTTACTGCAATGGTCAAGTCCATGTTTGGGAATGCATGTCCAAACGGATTCCCCTGCATGTGTAACCGCCCTTCCACTCTCTTCTCCGCTTTTCCTAAATGGCATCCTCTTAGTTAGTGGGAATTGATGGCCCTGTTTAGTTGGTAAAAATAAGGTTTGGATCCTCCTTCCTCAAGGAGTTAGCAAGTTAGTGAGTCGGCCACCAAGTTATTGTACAAGCTAATAATCAGACATATTTTTGTATTTACACTTTCCAATGAATAAAATGAGATTATGAGTTGAGTATCTAAGTTTGAATTAGTTTAAAGGATACTCATCCAAGGGGGGCCACTTGGTGAGTAATTTGTTCCTTTAGTTTAGTTAGATTAGTATTATTTTTTTCAGTACTTAGTTAATATTTTGGCATTGACTGTTCTTGCAGCCACTATAATTTCATTCTGTGACTATTCCTGCAGCCAAAGCGGGCAGAGTAGTTTCATGTTTGATGTTTAGATTTTTCTTCCTATTATGCATAATTAGTTTAGATTTGATTGAGTGATGTTCAACATTTACTTTTTTTCCTTTCATGCAATTTAATTTTAGTATTAAGTCTTTCTTAGTTATAGAACGAAGGTGACTACTTTGAAGTTCCTAGTGCACATACTATGTTGACCCATTTCAATTTCATGTCCTTAGGTTGACAGTTTAAATGTACCTTCATGATGGTTAAGATGGCTATTCAGGTCAGATGTCCAATCTTTGAATCATGGTTGTAAAGGCTGAGTCATTAAAATCATTGTAGGAGGCTAACATTTTTGGTTTCGTTGTTGGGGATGGTGTCAAACTAGGGAGTCCTTTGGAGTCATTGATAGTTTTTTTGTTGTAGTATTTTTGGAATTTTCTCTTAGTGTTAGAAGTTATGATCCACTATTTTTTCCCCACCCATTCTTTGTGTGATTTGGTTGATACTGAGTTGATACCGCATGCATGGAAGAAGAAGAGATGCTTATGGGAGATTCCTTCCTAATAATCCTGAGCCATTTCAGCTAGTAGAGCTTTCAAATCTACCCAAAAATGAAGAAGAAGAAGAGCCACAACCCTTTGCTAATATATTCCCTGACTTGACCAGTTCTGATGTTTCCCTTGAAGATCAAAATCATGTTGAAGAACCCTTTATTCTAGAATTCCATCAAGCAGGCATGGCTGATGCAAATGGAGATAGGCCTAACAGGCAGAACCAACCAGCTTTTCCTTTTCCCATTGCTGAATGAAATGAAGTAGATAACATCAAAAATATCCCTACTTCAGTCCTTCCTAAATTATATGGACTTGTTACAGAACATCCTGATACCTTCTTGTTTGAGTTTGATAGACTATGCCGAAGCTATGACTATACCACTAATGCCCACAAACTTAAGCTATTTCCTACTACTCTAAAAGTGGTTGTATTGAGATGGTTTATGGACCTTGGCAGAAACACTGTGCGAACTTGGGAAGATATGAAGACAAATTTTCTTGAGAAATACAAGGAGTATTACAGAGGTAGTGATATGAGAGGAGGTGACATTTTCATAATGCAGCAAAAGGAAGATGAGAGACTACAAGATTTCATTTCAGGGTTTATGTTTTGTCTGCAGAAATCTCCACATCATACACTTAATGAAGACTCACAAAAGTTTCTTTTCATGAGAGGAATTAGTGAAATTTTCACTGATGCCTTGGACCTAATGGCAGGAGGAGATATTACTCAAGTCCCTTGGGAGGATATCAAGAAGATATGCTAGAACTATTCTAGGGAAGCTTCAAAGAAAGGAAGAGTCTACCAATCCTCTATGGGTAAGTCATCCATCAATGGAGTCTCAAGGATGGAGATTACTAATTTGTTGGTAGATTTCAAGTAGGATATAATCAACAATCTAGCTACTCAGCTGGATACACTTTAAGCTAAGAAGAAACATGAGGAGGCAGAGGCAATGCTGACAAAATATTGCCCTCATTGTAGACAGAAGAAGAGGGACTGTAGATGCAAGGTGATAGCTAACATTGACAGTAAGTAGATTCCACCTGAGTTCAAACCAATCCAAACTGAGGAAGACCAATTCTACTTTGTTGCATAGAAAAGGCCATGGGCGTCAAGACAAGGTATGCCACCAAATCCATTATCTTTTAGCGGACCATATTTTAATTCTTATTCATCTAGTAACCAGTGGCAGCCACCCTGTCCATCCAACTATGGAGGATACCCACCCCAGTCTTGGAATAATCCTCCCAATGCTTGGTCCAATTATCAAAATCCCTCACCTCAGTGGTAGTAACCTCAAGGGAATTGGTAGAAATTTCAAGGACCTTGGCAACCACCTCTAGGAAATTGGCAACAAACATCCCAATGGAGAGGTGGTCAGCAATGGCCAAATCAGATAACCAGCTATATGCAACCATCTTCTCAACCCCAAAAACCTACTATAATGCCTCTTGCTAATCCAAGTGCAAATGTACCCAAACCTACCTAGCTACCAGCCCAACCCACACCAAACACAAATAATAAACCACAACAATAGCCTATATATTTTGTTGATCCAAATCAATTTCCTGCATATGTTGTGAGTTTAAGTGGCATACGTCTACGTTCAGGAACCACCTTGTCAGCTCTTTCCACCCCCATTATCACTGAGCTCCCTATGGAAGAGCAAGAAGAATCTTTGACTGATGCCATTTAGCCTTATGCAACTAAAAATCCTAAACCAGTTCCAGCTAAGCAAACAGCACAAGAACTATCATTCCCTTAGAGATTAGAAGTTGCCAAGAAAAAAGAAGACAAGGAGGAAACTAGTTTTGATATCCTAGATTGGCTAAAGCATATATGTGTCTAGGTACCCCTGTTCTAGGCCATAAAATATGTCTCTATCTATGGAAAAGAAATTAAGGAAACATGTCTCAAGAAACCGAGTAGGAAAAAGAAGGACCCAACTACAGTTCATGTAGTAGGCCAGCTTGTTGACATCATGCTTGGAAAAGTAACTATCCCCAAGTACACTGATCCATGTAGCCCTATAGTTGAAGTTTTTATAAACAGGATGAACATAAAGAATTCTTTGATTGACTTGGGTGCAACAATCAATGTGATGACTAAAGACATCCTGTAACAACTGAATATTGCAATCATGAGATCCACTCCTACTATCCTGCAGCTTGCTGATAGTTCCACTGTTAAGCCTGGTGGCATAGTAGAAGACCTTGTGGTGATTCTACACTCCTGGGAGTATCCTACCAACTTCATGGTTCTTTCTCCTAAAGCCACACTGGGAGGGTATCCAATTATCCTTGGTCGGCCATGGTTAGCAACTACAGACACTTATATTGGATTTTGGTCAGGTGACATGACCATTTCTGATGGCAGGAATACTAAAAAGCTTATTCTTTATCCTCCTGCTCAGCCATCCCATAATGAAGAAAACTTTGTATGGGCACATATTGGTGAAGAGGCCAAAGAATTCAACTCTGTGGCATAGCTCATGATGTTGGGAAGAATTCCTTTCTTGTAGCTTCAAGATGAAGATGAAGTGTTATCTAGTATCATTCAAAAATATTGTTAGATAGAGGAAGCATCACCTACTCATGCATCTAGTTCCACGGACATCGAACAAACACTTATGTCAATTTTGCATGATCTTCCCAAAATAACTCTTCCAAAAGATAGACTTCCTATAGCCACTCCTCCTGCAACCACTGTCTCTGCAAACATACTTCTTGTAGCCACTCTTTCGGTAGACAAAATTCCTACAACAATAGTATGATCCACACAATGCTGCCACATGAACTTAAGGTACCATGTATTAATGAAGAAACTATGATAGATCTAGTTACACAAGTACAGGTGTCTAAAGGACGATATCTAAACATCAACAATAAATTGAGTGAGGAGCAACAGTTGACATTGGCAAAATTATTGAAAGCCCATCAAAAATCATTTTCCTGGGATTTTCATGACATGAAGGTATTAGATCCAAATCTCTGCACTCATAGAATATATATTAAAGATGAGTGTACACCTGTAAGGAAACCACAACAAAGAATCAACCCTGCATTGAGAGAAATTGTCAAAACAGAACTGCAAAAGCTACTAGACACAGGATTTATCTACCCTATTTTAGATAGCCAATGGGTGTCTCCATTGGTGATTGTGCCCAAAAAGGAATGGAAATGGTGAGTTTGTGTTGACTATAGGGAACTCAATGCTGCCACTAAGAAGAATCATTTTCCCCTACCTTTTGTAGATCAAGTCCTAGACTCTCTTGCAGGAAAATAGTACTTCTCTTTTCTCGATGTATTCAGTGGATACAACCAGATTCAAATTGCACCAGAAGACCAAGAGAAGACTACATTTACATTTCCATGGGAGACATATTCCTATTAAGTACTTCCCTTTGGGTTATGCAATGCACCTACCACTTTTCAGAGAGCAGTCATCAGCATATTCTCAGATATCTCCCTTGACTGCATGGAGATCTATATGGATGATTTTACTACCTATGGTGCAAGTTTTGATGAAGCATTGGAAAATTTGAAGAAAGTTCTACAGAGATGTGAAGACCAAAATCTATCCTTAAACAGTGAAAAGTGCTTCATGATGATGCAGGAAGGTGTAGTTCTTGGCCACTACATTTCCCACCTCGAAATTCAAGTTGATCCTGCAAAAATTAAGGTAATCAATAATCTGCCTATACCTGCAAAATAAAAGGATGTTAGGAGTTTCTTAGGACATGTAGGCTACTATAGACATTTCATCAAGGATTTTAGCAAAATAGCAGCCCCACTATATAGTCTCCTGACTAAAGATGTTGAGTTCCAATGGATAGAAAGCTATGATAAAGCATATTCTGATTTAAAGACAGCTCTAACTCATGCTCCTATACTTAAGGGACCAAATTGGTAAATTACTTTCCACATCCATATTGATGTCTCATATTATGCCATAGGAGCGGTCCTAGGACAAAAAGCAGAAGCTATTGAAAATGCCATCTATTTTGTCAGCAAAAACTTGCAAGGAGCTGAATTCAATTACACAGTAACAGAGAAAGAAATGTTGGCAATAATTTATGCCTTGAATAAATTCAGGCACTATATAATAGGCCATCAGATTTTTGTGCACACTGATCATGTAGCCATTAGATACTTCATGAACAAACCCCTAATCTAAGGAAGGTTAGCCAGATGGTTGTTATTAATACAATAATCTGACATAACTATTGTAGACAAACTAGGAAAGGCCAACGTTGTTGCAGATTTTCTTTCAACGTTGATCACATCAGAAGATAGTCAAGCCATAGATGAATCCTCTATTGATGAGAATCTATTCTCCATTAGTGTGGAGACACCCTGGTATGCTGACATAGCCAATTACCTTGTGATAGGGAGAGTTCCTCTCACTTCTCCCCAAAAGAGAGGAGTGTTGATTGAAAAATCATTCCCTTTTTCATGGATAGTTGGATGCTTGTTTTATACTGGACCAGATCATGTTATGAGGTGTGTGAGGGAAGATGAGACCTATGAAATTCTACATGCATGCCATGATGAACCTTGTGAAGGAAATTTTGCAGCTAAAAGGACAGCAATGAAAATCTTGAACATGGGATACTATTGGCCTACATTACACAAAGATTTAGGAAGATATATAAGGAGATGTGATAGATGCCAAAGGATGGGCAGGCCAACAAAGTCAGATGAGATGCAGCTCTATCCCCAAGTAGCGGTCACTCCATTTGATAAGTGGGGATTGGACTTTGTGGGACCTATTGATCCTCCATCCAATGGTAAGTCCTATATTTTGGTGTGCACTGATTATGTAACTAAGTGGGTAGAAGTCAAATCCATGAAGCATGCAAGAGACAACAAGGTTGCAAAATTTCTTTATGAAGAAATTTTCACACGATATGGAGTACCCAGAGAAATAGTGATTGATCAGGGAACTCAGTTTACTTCAAAACTTGTTACAATATTAGTTAATGAATATAACATCAGGCACAAAAATCCACTGTTTATCACCCTCAAGAAAATGGACAAGTTGAGGTGACAAACAAAGAGATTGAGGCCATCCTCACCAAAATAGTGCATATTCACAGAAAGGACTAGGCAAATAGATTATCAGAAGCAATTTGGGCTTACAGGACCACCTAAAAGACAGTGACATGCTTCACCCCATTTGAGCTACTATATGGGAAGACAACCATGATGCCTATCGAATTCGAGCACAAGACTCTCAGAACTGTTGTGGAGTTGGGGATGGAAATTTCTGAGGCACAGAAAGAACGGATTATACAATTGAATGAATTAGATGAGATGAGGAAATATACCTTGCACCATACTGAAATTGTGCAAAGTCAAAGAGTCAAATGGCATGACAGATTTATCAAAGAAAAGAAATTTCAACCAGGTGACTGGGCATTACTTTATGATTCAAGGTTCAAAGATAATGTAGGAAAAAATCAGACAAGGTGGCCAGGGCCATATGAAGTTGTTGAGGTATTTCCCAATGGATTTTTATAGCTCACAACCATTGACCATGTCAAATTCAAATTAATGGTGAATGGGCACTGTCTCAGATTATATCACAGGCCAAATTCAAAAGAAGATTTCATGCAGCAGTTTATCCAGCATGTAGCACCCGAGCACAGTTCCTACAGCCAAGGAGTTCCTGCAGCCAAAGGCAGTAGACCTAGTGTCCCTCCTTCTGACTAAATGAGGTACGTACTTGTCATAATAAATATTTCTACTTTTGTAGAAATCCATTTCTTCACCCATCCGCCCATCTATACCACCTTTCTCTCTCTTCCATCATTTCATTTCACCTTGCACCATTCCACTTCATTGTCATTAATTACTCAATAATTTCATAACAACACAAAAGGTACTTTCTCCTCAATTGTTGCAATCAATCCTCTACAATCATGTTTGTACACACTCAGGTATGTGCACATTAATTGCATTCTTAATTATCTTTTAGAGCATTTCATTTAATCACTGTACGATAATATGGAGGTTCACATAATTTTTTAAACCCCCATCAAATCAACATTTCCATCTCACATGTGTGGACACATGTCCAAATTTAGGTTGGGGAGAGGGGTAAGAAAGATGCATAAATATTGCCACATGTTGGTACATGATTGTCTGTGTCAGCAAATCTTGTTGAGCTAATTCAAAATTTAAAATGAAAGATGACTCACATGTGTGATGTGACACTAAACTACCGCTGCCATTTCCTCTCATTATGATTCCCTTTTATTACCATTTCTTGCCATTATCAACCCTGTCATAATCTCAAAATGCAAATGGTAAGTGCTAAAAACAAAGTGAAGAAAATTCAATCGACAATTCAGCTAGCAAGCAAGCAGAAAATAATTCAAGAATTACAAAAGGTAATTTTGCAGAGGAATAACAAATATGGAGGAGACTTGATAAGTTGGGAGGATTCTACTAGAATCCCGATTCACCCACGACAAACATCGACATTGGACAGTTATCAATTACATACTCTGGGGCCTTAACCAAGCAGAAGCATAACTCTTCCCCTATTGGAGGACCAGCAAAATGTTAGGTTGGGGGGACTGATGAGTCTAGTTTTGGGCCTAGTTAAGGGATAGAATATCTTGTTATTTGCTAAAGTTACCACAAATTTTGATATTATATGCAAACACTTTTATATAGTTTCTCTCAAACATAAGACATTTGGGAATAATTTTATTTCTACTAGTTTTAATGATATTTACCTATTATGTGGACCATCTATATTAATCTTGCATGTGATTGATGAATGTTCTTTAAGGTGGTTATAGTTATGCAATTATTATGTGTACTGACATTGCCATGCAGACACGATTGAAATGCTAAGTTGAGAAACACAACCGCCAGCTGGTCAGGTTGAGGAGTCACGTGAAGGTCAATTGGGGACAATGGCGGAAGATTCTCATGTTAGTCGCATGTAACCACCTTGTACTGATATTTAATGGAATTCAGCATTGTAGGTGTTATTGCAGTGGTTGAGTCCATGTTTGGGCATGCATGTCCGAACGAATTCCCCTACATGTGTAACCGCCCTTCCACTCACTTCTCTGCTTTCCCTAAATGGCATCCTCTCAGTTAGTGGGAGTTGATGGCCCTGTTTAGTTGGTACAAATAAGGTTCGAATCTTCCTTCCTCAAGGAGTTAGCGAGTTAGTGAGTCGACTACCAAGTTATTGTACAAGCTGATAATCAGACATATTTTTGTATTTACACTTTTCAGTGAATACAATGAGATTCTGAGTTGAGTATCTGAGTTTGCATTAGTTTAGATGATACTCATCCAAGGGAGTCCACTTGGTGAGTAATTTGTTCCTTTAGTTTAGTTATATTAGTATTAGTTTTTTTCAGTACTTAGTTAAGATTCTGGCATTGACTGTTCTTGCAGCCACTAGAATTCCATTCTGTGACTGTTCCTGTAGCCAAAGTAGGCAGAGTAGTTTCATGTTTGATGTTCAGATTTTCCTTCTTGTTATGCATAATTATTTTAGATTTGGTTGAGTGATGTTCAACATTTACTTTGTTTCCTTTCATGCAATTTACTTTCAGTATTAAGTCTTTCTTAGTTATAGAACGAAGGTGACTACTTTAAAGTTCCTAGTGCGCATACTATGCTGACCCATTTCAAGTTCACATCCCTGGGTTGACAATTTAAATGTACCTTCATGATGGTTAAGATGGCTATTCAGTTCAGATTTCCAATCTTTGAATCATGGTTGTAAAGGTTGAGTTATTAAAATCATTGTAGGAGGCCGACAGATGCAACACAAAGAGGCTCGACCAAAACCCTCTAAATCTCTCAACCATGCCCAAATATGTGAAATACACTTTATTTTGAAACACTTCTCTTTTGATTTCCTTAGAGAGGTTGAGTCATTTGTTTGAAACCATAGACTAACCCACCATTTCCCTCTATTCATGCTTGTTCAATAGATATTGCCTTCCCCATCACCTTAGACTAAAGAATAAATCCCTATATTGTATCATCAATAATATATTTATGCACTCCCCACGTAATGCCCAATAGAGTTCTTTGTTCAAACTTGCAGTGGAGAACCCTAGCCTTCACAGGTGCTCATAGGGACAACATTACAGAAGCTCTATGTTATGGTATGTTGCTTTTGTATTTATTTCCTTGTAATTGTATGATTTGTTTATTTTTCCACATAGTTCCTCTCATAGATTGGTGTAGGAAGAATATTTTGTCAATTCTAGTTTCAAATCATAAATTTCAACTTGGACACCATCACATCCCACCTTCCATCTATCAATATTTTATTTTTCCCTTCTATTTCTCTTTAAGTGCACCTTTTTCCCCCATAATGTAGCATTCCCTTCAATCTAGTTTTAACAAACTTTACTTTATCAAGATTTAGTTTTTTCCTAAGTTCAAATTACTATTCTATATTATTTAGCCAATCTATCAATTCTCCAATCTATTCAAACTACCAAAATAACTAATAATCTCAATTACAAGTTTTTTTTACCAATATTTAAAATAAATTTAAATATTTTCACTTGATTTGGATCTTCAATGTCTTTATATTCTTTAGTAACTTTTTTATTTATTATTTTATTTTATTAATTACTTTCATCATTTCTAGGGCTATGACATTTTCTTCTATTTTCTTCAACAACATCCAATTAGATATGAACATTTCTCATCATCCCAAACATTTTTTAATTATTATTCATGCAATATAAACAACACCTTGACCTCTATCAACTCTTTGTGGAGGAATACTAACTTCATATTTAAAGCAAACTACTGCAAAATTAAATACTATTTACAACAAATTTCCCTTGATACTTCTACCGAATAGTATCAAAGGATACTTATATTCTTGTTTAAGACTCAAATACTTGCTTTGATACCAGTTGAAGCAACCATGGATGAAAGGTTTAGTTTAAAAAAAATCACCATATATCTTTAACACAAGACACTCAAAGATTTACACAACCTATGCATTAGAAATAAAATATTCACATCACACCTTTGTTAAAATAAAAGAACTTTATTGATTCACAATTTAAAATAAAATAGATTTTATTCTTAGGGCTTGTAATCAAAACAAGACCTTAATCTTAAATTACGATAAAATACAAATACAACAATGTAAAACACATTAAAACAATATCTTTTGAGTTGATACAAGATGACAATATTTGAATC
This sequence comes from Sequoiadendron giganteum, assembly GCA_007115665.2. Taxonomy (NCBI): domain Eukaryota; kingdom Viridiplantae; phylum Streptophyta; class Pinopsida; order Cupressales; family Cupressaceae; genus Sequoiadendron; species Sequoiadendron giganteum. The sequence continues at coordinate 346,255,496 of CM021109.1, read as the reverse complement.
CTTTAAATTCAATCTTTTGGACCAAAACAATTATTGAACTATCCTAGAACTCCCAATTAAATGTGAATTAATGATATTTTTATAATAAACTATGATGTAGTATATTGGTGTTGATCAATTATAGTATATTACCCTATCCATATGTAGTGAGGATCGTGGGAATGCTTCTTAAAACTAGATGCTCACTTAAAGAAATGTGTAAAATGAACCCTTTTAGATAATGGTGGTAAGATGTCTAAATTAGAACTAAACTTGGTTTTAACCACAAACATCCATGGGACTAATGATCTATAAATGACATTATTAGTTGATGTGATATTAAAATCTTTGGCACTCAATTTAAATAGGTCTTCTTTAGGATGAATGTGACAAGTTACATTCACCTGATTCACTACAAATGGTTAGCAAAAATGTGACATTATAGAATACATCCACAAGAAAATTTAATATTGATTTGAAGGCTCTATAATCAAATGCGTTATCACATAGTAGAAATACTACTTGGAAATCTTTGTGCTATTGGTAAGAACTAAACTCTACTATAAGAACCTAATGATTGTGATGACTTTAGAAACCTGTAAATGACACATAAACATAAAATAAACATTTTTTATTGATACAAGTTTTCTCTTACACCTTGGATGTTCCCACATCATGTTGTGAGTGAACTTAGTGTACATTATGTTGATTTGTGTGCTTCATTGTTATATTTATGGATATTCCTTTCCTCATTTGAAATCATGTTGGAGATCACCAACAACATCTTAGGGCATTCTTGTTGAGCACATTGATGTCTAATAGTTTGAAAAATAAAAAGAATATACTAATTTTTACATTGTTGTACCTATAATAAATTTTGGCTTCAATAAGGAATTTTGCTTTAAATAATCCAAATAAAAATAAAATTGTTGTCAAAAGTATGTTTTATTTCAAACCAAACATAGGGTTTTTGTGGGTTTGTGTCAAGGGAGATACTTGCAAAATTTTGAAAATTTAAAATTTAACGTTTCAAACCCCTATTTTTCAAGAAAACCCTAAAAAATAAGACCTTTCCAGGAATGATTGAAAATAGTTTTGATATGATAATTTGACTTCACAATCACACTGGTCAAGTCAAAATCACCAAAAAGTTTATTTTACTCTAGTGGGTCTATTTTCATTTTTCAAGAAGAAAGTTAGGACCTTTGTAGCCATTAATGGTAGATTGGCAAGTACTAGGTGGTGAAATCTAAGCCTCGAAAGCTTCAAAAAAGAATCCATGGAAAAAATGCTCAAAAATATGCTTTGTGATGGAGGGGATTTTCAAAAGTAAAAAATGCTAAAAAATGACTGTCTGGAAAAGGCATGCCTTGCTACCAAGGAGGATGTGTAGTTGAATGCCTTAGTAATTTTTGCAAACACCCATACACACAACATGATGAAGGTGATTGCAAGGATGCACACATCTACATCGTCAACAACAATTCTCAAAATAGTCTCGATGCTTAGCGAATGTGAAGCATGAAGAGATGAAAAATTTCAATGAAAATGATGAAACCACAACTAAAAAGTGCCCTTGTTGGCCAGGGGCACCCTTAAATTCCAAATTTCAAAGGTAGTCATCAACTTTCACCAAGGCAATCATCTTTTTCATGTTCCTGCTAGCTTTTTGGTGCATCATCAAGCAAAGTCATTTGATTCATCGATCAACGACAAACACAGGCGAAGTCAAGAGATGATGCAATGCAAGTACTATCAAAATGATAGTCAAACATGAGAAAAAGTGCCCCTGCTGACCAGGGGCGCCCTTGAATTAGATGGTCCATATGTCTGTTGTGGAGAAAACCTGTCTCCAGGTGATCTCTCTAGCATCAGCCCAACTTTGCAAAGAACCTGTTTGCAAGCCTGCGTTAGAGAAGGGGGATTTGCTACTCATGAGTTATCTTCACTCAAAGAGCCTCACGGGGTGAACTACCCTAAACTACCTCAAGAAACAACAAGAGTTCTAGAATAAAAAAGAGTAAGTCATGAAGATTCTTTGGAAAAACTAAAAAGCTCTTGGCCAAAGGACGATAGTGCAGAATAAAGATGATAGTGTGATGCGCTAATGTCTCAAAGGCCCGTTGGCATCTCGTATGGACCAGAAAGCAAGAATGTCATAGAAAATGGAAAAGTGGCTACTTCTACTCTAATTGTTGAGAACTTCTAGAATGTGGAAAAATGACAGAATATGATATAATTGAAACAAAGTAAAGTAAATAATGAAGATAAAGAGTAGAAAGAAAGCGCTTACAACCACGTAAGTGATGAAGTCTCCAACATGTGAATGTCTTCAATACCTGGATGCATGATATCTTGAGAAAGTGTTGGGGCTGTATAGGGGTTTTCCTCAGTCAAACCCCTATTTTTGTGTTCCCACCTCCATAGACAACCAGATAGAAAGAGAGAGTGTAATAGAAATGGACAAAGCATGTGGTGAAAGTAAAACCCACTCAGGAGTAGAACCCGCACCGCCAAGTAGGAGTGATAAAAGCAATCCCCGCTTAAGGAGGAGAACCTGTATCACAAAAGAGGTGATAAAAGCAATCCCCGCTCGAGGAGGAGAACCCGTATCACAAAACAAAGATGCAATGAGTAGAAGACGTGTGAAATCCCAAGATGCTCAGCTTACAAGGCAAGGGCTACTAAGACTATTGTAAGGATGTAAGGCAAGGGGTATCACATGTGAGAGTCAAGGGCTACTAAGACTATTGTAAGGATTTGAGTGTTGTTGTAGCAAGCTGTAATGAAGCTAGAAGTTGGAATGAAGCTAGAAAAGTGCTAGCAAGACTTAGAAGAAGCAATAGAATGGAAAAGATAGCATTAAAAGAGAGGAGCATCAAAAATAAGCTTCTCAAATGGTTACAAGGAATCTCGAGCCATTACAACTGCCCAAAGGAGGTGACAAGTGGTAAACATGCATGGAAATAGACATTTGAACATTGACCATCACAAGATGCTAGCATGGTGCACGGACGTCTATGCAGCGCGCTAGTTTCTAGACACATCACGCTATAAAATGATGATAATGGGAGAAGCATAAGGTTTAATGTAAAGTGGATGCGCAAGGGTAGCTACTGAAAAGGGGTTTTAGAGCATCTTGAGAAGGGAAAAAGGTTGATGCAACGGCTGAAATGAGCCTACACAAGATTCTAAGGGAGTGGAAACTAAAGCAGACACAATGATGTATGTGAAATTGCAAGGGGTGCAATTTTATGACCATACACCTATGAGACACATCAAACGACAATAATTTTTTATCATTAGAGCATGCCAAATGGAGGGTAAATTAGTGCAAATCAAAGAAAAGGTGCCCCTCTAGGACATGGGCACCCATCACTTTGAGCCACCTATTGAGGTTTTCAACAATTGCTTTCTACAAGGCATTTTTTTAGCTATCTCTCAACTTCGTGATCAATCCAATTGCATGTTCACAGGACTTGTCAAGCATTCACTGAAGAAGATCAAGCAGAAGACACCAAAGATGAAGGCGAGATTAAGCACATAGAAAATTGGCTGTGTTAAGGAAATTGCACCTTCCTAGAAATAGGCACCTAGCTTTTTGGGCAATCAGATGCAGTCTACAAGCTTAGCCACCTCCAAGATGATCTTCTCCATTTTGATCAATCTCAACAATGACACCATCATCAAAGACAATAGACAAATCAAACATCTAATGACAAAGATCAAATTGGGACCGTTCGTGAAGGCTTGCAAATTGAAAAATAACAAGTCAAAAATCCAAAGGCACCCCTATAGGTCAGGGATGCCCAAGCTTTTGAGACACCTAAATTGACTTTTAAGATTCGCGAAGCCAATCATCCTTTTCAGGACTAAACTGGTTATACACCCCATGTTGTAGCAAGATCACCAAACTCATCAGTCATAGGTGATCTCAAAGCACCTAGGGTCAAACTAGAGGAATTGAAGAACACTCAAGAAAATTGACTAAGTCTGGTGGAAAAAGCACCTTCTTGAGAAAAAGCGCCCAAGAATCAGAAGCACTAGACTCGGGTTTTGACCTTTGCAGCTCCCAAGCACACTTCATCAGAGTTGTTTCATCTCAACATTGGATCCGTCAGCAACACTTCAGGTTCAACTAAGCAACCAGAACTAGGGATCGAAGGGAGACATTTCAACACAAAAAAATAATGAAAAAGTATTCAACTCTTCAAATGCATGCCTAAAGTCAAAGAAAGACTCAGTTGACTGAAGTTGACTGTTTTGAAAGCCTTTCTATGGCTAAAACATCCCCAAATTGGAGGAAATCAGTGTTATGAACTCTAGATCGGACAAAAAGACTCCTTCATCATGTGTTGGTGCCCAAACTTGATGCATTCAATATCAATCACTATATATCAAGCCTAGGCGTCATAATCAAACATCTTTCATTGCAAGTTGAAGCCAAGAACATTTTCTTCTCCAAAACATCTTTTCAAGATCTAACTGAGGGGTTTTCACCGTTCTTCATATTTTTGAGCATCAGTTGCATAGAGGGAATTTTTATCAGAGGTTGCATCTACAGGCATAATTTTCCAACAGATCCAAAGAGGTAGTTGATAAATTTCAAAATTCTTGTATTTTTCCTCTTTTCTTGTCTTAGATCTTCTTGCATGTCCAAGAAAATAGTAGATAATCACATATCTGACCAACTGGGTATGATTAGTATAGTTTTTTCAACAAAACCCACATGTTAGATTTTTCCAGAAAAAGTAGACATGTTGCCCCTATATTTTAGGGTTTCCAAAAAAAGTCACAGATTTGAAAAATAGACAAATTGGGTTTGTTCAGCTCTAAAGCACGAACAAAACCCATGTGTTGGATTTTTGGGAAAAAACATATTTTGGTGCCTCGTTGCCTCTGCTGCCAAAGGGCTCTTGCATGCCATAGAAAAATTCATTTTTTCAAATATCTGACAATCTAGGTTTGTTTATAAAATCATTCTCAATAAAAACCACGTCTCGAAATTTTTCATAAAAAGTTAGCTTGGTAGGGCTATTTTTACCAGTCATAGAAAAAGTTGTTTGAACAACATGTGTGCACAGTCAATGTTTAAGTTTTTCAGGATGTAGTTCTCCCAAATTGAAAACAAGACAAAAACGGTTTTGGTTCATGAATTCCTAAAAATGATAGACACCAATCTGCATCAGGTACACCCATAGGTTGACAGAGAAAGGGTGGAAGGCATTGACTAATGCACATTATAGAACATTGAGCAATCCAAATTGCTTGAGGCCGCATCAATCACCATCACAACACAGAGCGTAGAATTTGTAATAGCTTGCATTAAGCAATACAATCCTACCACATGAGAGATTCGTTTAGTAGATAGATGAGTGATATGCAGCCTCAAGGTGAGAGAGATGTTGAAAGGTACTTTTCCATACCACCATGTGCAACAAAAGTGGTCATATCTATGACATAATGAGAGAAAGCATTTGATACGTCAAAATATAAGTGTCAAAAGAGAATGGCTGAAAAATGGCCTAAAACAAAAAAGGCCAACTTGCCCAAGGATGTAGGACGTGGAGAGTTCAGGGATGAGTATGTAGCATTTATCACTCTATTCAACCGCATCACTAGTCAAGAAGAGGGAAATAGATTTCAGTCATGGATGTACTATGTCATTACCAAAATTGTAAGCAATAGAGAATATTATCACTAGCCCACCCTCATTAGTGATACTCTACACAAGCAAATGATCGAGTTCTTAGAAGCTCACAAGTTTCACATGTGCTCATATATTGTATATTTTATTGTCTTCCAGGGCCAATTAAGAGCACTAAACATAGTGGGAACCTTAGGTGTGCAAAAGGTCCATGAGCATTTCCCGTGACTTGAGTTCACACAAGAAAAAAGGAATTTCAAGCATAAAAAGGATCTCTTCCTAATGCACACCATGAGAGAATTCAACCATTAGATGCATATATGCATATCACCAACAACCAAGGAGGCAATGATGGATTGGGTAGATTGGTTCATCCAGTTCCCCACATACACCTACATACACTTATAAGGATATAATGGTTCTTGCCATGTTACCCTACTATCCTTTAGATAGGTTGGTCTTCATGGAATTCTTCCGGCAATTGTTCAAGGTACATTCTCATATGTGCAACAAACACAAAACCACTGCAAACTTTCCTTTTGAGATGGGACTTCACAGGTGCAAGACAGCGGTTGATTCCAAGGACATAGACCACAAAATGGTCAAAATTAATCTCAATTATCTCATCGAGAGGTAGTCATATGATCCTTGGGGTCACTATGCAGCACAGCTTGATCAACACTCTTCATACAAGTTGTCCATGGAGGACTATTGGGTCAATTGTGGAGATGAGTTTGATGTATGAAGACACAATTACAACTTGTTTAGACTTCCACAAATTACCAACTTCATGTCAGAGGATGTGGGAGGCCTATCTGATGATGATGGGGAATTTATTCTCCCTACATTCTTCGTAGATCAGGTTGACTCACAACCACTTGGAAAAGTGGATTGGTGTGCCAAGTAAAGTACGTCGATTGAGGAAAGGACAAGTAGGGTTGTCAAAAACAACCAACTCTACTTGGACAACAAGAAGATAAGGAAGGTAGCAATTCCCTACATAGAGTCGCCAGTGATTCATCCTTCACTACCTTCCACGTCAAGGAATAATCCCAAACAAAAGAAATGGTTTAACCCTCCCAAAGGAGTCAGAATGATAGGGCATACAAGAGGAAGAATACATAATGTTGATACAAATCAACAAGAGGTACATGTTGAGATAGCCACAAACATACCCAACCCAGTCATGGAAACAACTGTAGTTGAGCCAGTGATTAAGATAATCATAGCTGAGACCAGAGGTTGAAGCAGAAACTCCCACTTTGCCACCATCATAGTAGTCACCGGTCCCCATTGACTTGGACTCACCACCACATGACACTGAAACACAATCACATTCATCAAGCATTCAGGGTCCTATCATCTATCCTTCTAGCAAGGTCAGTCAAGATACATCTTGGATTGAGAATATCCTAGGAAGGAAAAGAAAGAGACCATCCTACCAACTGAACTTCAAAGATTTTGACCATGTCCCTCAAGACATGCCAGTAAAGAAGTTGAAGAAGCGGGTCCATGTAGGAAAGAATGCTGACAATGAAATTTCCATAGAGACAGTTGTGCCATCTAAGGACAAGAATGCACATGAGGTAGAAGTTGATGACTTCACCTTATTTAAGGTAAACCTCTGTAATACCACTTGTCAGGTAGAGGCAAATCTCCTTCGACTTGCATCAGTAAGTGTCCAAGAAATAATGGAAAAGGATGGAAGAGATAAAGCAGTCTTAAAGGCTGAAAACCAGCAGTTCAGGTTATATATATCTAGCTTGATACATGACACATCGAATATCTTTGCCTTGCCTCAAGAGATGCTAGACCTCCCCGTGGAGCAAAATCATCACCAGCTAATCTTATATGGAAAACACTTGAGAAATCAAGTGGAATAATTTATCATCAAAAGAAGGTGTATACTTGTAGAGATGTACCAATTAAGGTACAAAGCGCACAACCTCCACACGAAGATTCAGCTAGAGGCAACAAAGAAGAGGCCTGGGGATGAGATCATTTTCTTTGACTTAGAAATGGAATACAATTCAGTTACCACTGTAGAGAACAAGCGACATCTTTTCGCTTGGAAAGAATAGATGGCATACAAGGTGAAAGCCTATGATACCAACTTTATGGAACTGATTAAGTACCAAAATATTGTAGTAGGTTTTATCAAGTTCGCAAGAGAATTGGTAATATCCACCCCTTGCCTTTATCAGCATGAAGGAGGTGCATACATTGAGCTAGACGAAGTACAAAAAAAATTCCAAGACCTCATCCATAGTAGTCTGTGCAGTGACCCTGTTGGTCACGAGTTGAGTAAGATTGTAGCCATGACGGCCAAACTAGATGATGCCGCTGCCAAGACCATTGAGTATCAGTAGTAGATCATAGGTGGTGAAGAGGTGCTAAAGCAACACATCATCATCCTACGAAGCATTTTTTTTCGAAAGGCAAAAGAATTCAACGACTAGTTAGAGAACCTATTAACTAGTGGTGATGTGGTGTGAAACACCTAGTTGGGAAGTCCTACCCTCCAAAATAACATTAATGACAAATGAGAGTTAACTTGATGCCTCATTCAAAGTTAATTCGCTGTCCCGTTGATCATGCATTTTTATCTCCACTAATTGTGGATCTCTATTTTGGAGGAACTTTGTACATTGGAGTTCACTTTATTCTAGTTTCAGTTAATAGAAGTAGCTTTATAGTTAACTAATAGGTCACCTACATTTAGACATAGGAATAAATCTTATAGATTGGAAAGAACTATTTGCTCACTCAAGGAGATTTTAGGGTTGCCTAATCCTTTGAGTTTCTATAAATAAGAGCCTTTTCTCATTATTTTCTAACCTCTAAATTCTACACAAAATTTTTGCACCATTGTTCCAACAAGCTTGCAAGTCTACAATTGTTCACTCTTGGATGAGAGTTATTTGGTGTGTCACAATTGTGTATGATTTTGTACCTTTGTTGTCCCAAATCTTTATAATTTGTTGAGAAAGTTAAGAAATAAATCAAAAGGCACATGCAATTTGATCCAAAGTTCCAAGTTCTATCAACATCTTGTTCTTACAATCTATTGTTTCAATCTCCCCCTTGGACAGGTGCCATCACCTCCTTGGGTATTTTGATATTAATGATTGTCATTTGATGTTGTGTAATGATCTGTGTTTCAGCCTACACTTTAGATAGGTGTCATCACCTCCTTGGGAATCCTGTTATCCAGTTCATCCTTGGGAATCCTGTTATCCAGTTCATCCTTGGGAATCCTGTTATCCAGTTCATCGTACTTTGTTGTTTCTAGTAAGTTTCATCCCAGCCTACACCTCCGACAGGGGTTCCTCCTCCTTGGCAATTGTGAGATTCAACTTACTATAAAGAGTGATTTCTTGCATAATACCTTATTCCAGCATAGATCTCAGAGTTTAGAGCCTCAAATGGATTCAAAGAGATGGTTGATCCAAGTGATCCAACCAATCCATTCCCACTCCTATGCCCTCATTATTTGTTTATCTTGAGGAGATAGGATAGATTAAAAGTTAGCCTAGTTTTAGTTAAGATATATAAAAACAAGAGAAAACCTTAGCTGCAAGGCATTTTGTTTATGCACCCTTGTGTCCTACCCACTGAGTAAAAAATATAGGAACTTTTAGTCCATTTTAGTTTTACGCAAACATCAGCAAACAAGAGGGAGCTTGCCCTCCATAATTTGAAGAGCAATCATTAAGCACTATGTATAGTTGTTTATTTCCAATAAGCACTCCAAAGGTGTTGATTGAAATGCCAACAATTTTTTGGCACCCACTGTGGGGAAATGAGGCATAAAAATTCAAGAAAAAGCTAATGCTTTTATGTCACAAGAATGACCATTTGGCATCCTTGGGCTCGTGTTGAACAACTGGGTCTCACACCCCCGATTCTTTAGCCAAATTTCACAATCATTGAAGGAGAGCAATTGGACATCATTACTAGTTTGTGCACTTTCATTTTCAAGGAAAATACATCACCAACTCAGTGGAGAGTTATAGCTATTACTCTAGACAAGGAAGAAAGGAAGATTGATCTGCAACCGAAAGGCCAGTATTACCACCTCTTGTGTGGTAGTAAGCATCCTAGCTCACCAAGTATACATAAGGAGGAGGACAAATCCTCTATTTCAAGTAGAAGAAGACTTTGAAGATGTGTCTAACATAGAGCAAGTCTTCGAAGAGGTTCTAGAGCATTTTCTAGAACAACAACAACAAGAACCTCCAGCTCAAGCAATGATCGACAACCGTATCAACAATGACAATGTCAACAACAATGGAAATGTCAACAACAATGGTAATGGTCATAATGCAAGAAATGTGAGATGTCCAACACCATTTCCATGGGGAAATGACATAGGCCCATTGTCCCTGCAAGGACAACATGAACTTCCCAAAGGATTGCAAAAGCATTTCCTGAGATTCTACGACGACAAGGTTTGACACCCCAATGAGCATATCTCAGCATTCACAATGACTTGCTCCATTTTGTCTATACCCCATGAAGATATCATCGTTCAACTCTTTGTCGAGACTCTTGAGGAAAATACTACTGACTAGTTCAACCATCTACAACTAGGTATCATCGCAAGCTAGGAGGTCATGAGTGAAAAGTTCTTGGCAAGGTTCAAACCTGTCAAAGATAGCCATCAATTGTTTGCCCGATTATAAACTCAAAGATGGAGCCCACTAATCCAATGAGAAAGTTTTTAGCAAGGTTTAATTGCCTCATTATATGTCTCTCTCACATACTCAATCCATTAGATGAGATCCTAATGAGCAGATTCATCAATGCCCTCCCCTCGAAGACAGCATTTTCCTTGAAAGGAGTTCACAAAGTGGACTTACTGATTGCACAAGAAAAGGCTATCGAACTTGAGGATAATATGATCACATCTAGGAAGATGAAAGATGATTCTATCAGACCACTAGTCCAAGTACAAGAGGATCTATTGCTACAGAAGGTATAAAATAAGGTGACTATATTTTCATCAAATCAAGGGAAGCAAGCACTGCCCACACCACAACTATATCAACAACAACAACAATACCAGCCTCAATAGCCTAATCAACCAAAGAGGAACAATTTCCAACCTTTCAATAACTACAAGCCCAGATATCCAGGACCTCTGCCAAAACAAGTAGAGGCTGAGAAATCTAATGTGTTATGTTGTTTCCATGAGACATATGAGAAAACCAGATCGAAATGCCCTGAGAATCAGAGAATGAATCAGATAATGGGATATATTGAAGCTGCACCAAGCTCAAGTTTTGTACCTTCAACAAATGTGGACGTTGTCTCAACACAAATGAACAACTTCGATGGTGACTCTGCAATGGGATACTTCAACAACAAACCCGTAAATCAAGAAGAAGAAGAAGAAGAAGAGTACCATCAATATTCTCTTGTTGTCAACCATGAGAATATCTCTATGCTTGTGTTCACATGTGCCAAACACTTCAAAGCACAAAAGGAAGAGGAAGAAAGATGAAAATCTAATGAAAAGGGAAAAGAAGTGCCTTCCACTTCTAATTCTAAGTCTTCAATGTCTATGATGAAGATGAAGGTACATATATCATAGCTGGAGTATCTTCAGGATCATCCAGATCAATTGGATCAGATTCTCAAGGTAGTGAAGAAGCAGGTTGTGATCTAGCCCATGTTGCCTGAATCATCCATACCAACAAAAGAAAATTTGAAATCTTTCTACATATCTGTGTATATGGGAGGGTACAAACTCAATAACTGCATTAGATAATGTCATGACTTTGCAGATCATGAACTCATTGGGACTATCATGCACTAAAATCCATGATAAGTCTTACTCACTTGAATCCAAACCGGTGTTGGTCAGCCAACTGAAGGATGCTCAAGTAAGATTGGCATCCTATCGAGAGAAAAAGATCATGATGACCATCTTGATAGCTGAAATTTCAACAAGCTACGAGATGCTACTAAGCGGGAGCTTTTGTAAGGATCTCAGAGGCGAGATTCAATTGGATTGGTCGTACGTGACAATCTTGTTAAAGAAAGGTATCTTCAAGTTTAAACCTAAGGCTAAGTCTAGATTCATGGTGCTAAAGACCCAGGACCCCCAAGCACAAGTGCTACACCAAAGTATGGGTCTCTGCACATATGCCATGTTGTCTGAAGTAACCAAAGAAAATAAAAAGGTTACATTTTCTATAAGTACATCAAAAGAAATTTCAAATATGTGGACAATGCAATTCAATGGAAGTTACTCAACAACAAGCTTGGGAGCAGGAGTTGTCATCACTTCTCTTCAAGGTACTTTATACCCATTTGCTTATCGCTTGCAGTTTGATAATACAAACAACATTACAAAATATGAGGCACTCATACTAGGCCTCAAAAATGCAAGAGATATGGGTATAAAAAACCTCCAAGTCAAATGCGACGCAGAGCTAATCGTCCAACAGATCAGAGAGTGCTACCAAGTAAGAAAAAATTGCCTTTTGTCTTATCAACAAAATGTGTGGAATGCAATCGATTCGTTTAAGGAATTCAACATCAGATACATTCTACACAAGCACAATGTCAAAGCAGATTCCCTTGCAGTATCGGCTACTCCCTTCATGCCCCATTCTGACTTCAATCAAAATGCCTTCACTATTGAGCTTGTGTACCAGTTGGTTGTCCCCAATAATTGCGACAATTGGTAGATCTTTGATGATGATGATGATGACATCAAAGATTTCCTCTGGATGGAGGACCATTATCAAGAGTTATTCTTTGAGGGAAGTGCTTCTAAAATTTGATCTTGTACATGCCTATCATGCCTATCAAATATGTCTTCCAAGGATACTAGACCCTTGGGGATATTGTTGCCTATTAACTAGATGATGCTCGATTTCGTTCCTTCAGAATCTTGGCCAACAAAACATCTGCCGATTACTATCAAGTCAACATTGGCATTGAAGACAAGCCTTGACTTGTTAACTTGGGAAATTGTTGCACTACAGAGGAAAGAAACAACTTTATCTCCTTGTTCAAAAAGTATCGAGATGTATTTACCTGATCCAATGAAGATGTCACAAATAATTCCACTCAAGTTAGATATCAAGCCATTTAAATAGAAGCAGTGACACTACAACCCATGTGTCCAAGATATGATCTACGCGGAGGTGCAAAAGATGGTGGACACAAAGATCATATTCCCTATCATCATTCTATCTGGGTGTCTAACATCGTTCCTATGCGCAAGAAGAATGAAGAGATCCAGATCCATGTAGGCTTTAGGAATCTCAACCAATCATCGCTAAAGGATAATTATCCTTTACCCATTATGGAACACACATTGAAAATGATAACTAGATCAGAAATGTTGTCATTACTTGACAACTTTTCTAGATACAACTAGATTGTGATGGCTAAGGAGGGTCAGATCAAGATAGCATTCACCACCCAGTGGAGAATGTTTTCCTCTGAGAGGATGTCCTTTGGCCTCATCAACATCGGTGCCACCTTTCAACGAGCCATGTACTAGGCGTTTGGAGACCTAAAGGATAAACTGATCGTCATCTACCTTGACGACCTTACCGCTTTTTCAAAGAAGCGGCAAGACCATTCTCAACACTTAGTGGAAGTGTTCAAGAGATGCAGGTACCACCACATATCATTGAATCCTAAGAAATCCATCTTTGTGGTGATAGAAGGCAAGATACTTGGCCATATCATCTCCAAAGAGGGAACTTAGATTGATCCTGAATGGTTTGATTCAGTTAGAAACCTATCTCTCCCAACCAACACAGCTTAGGTACACTCCTTCGACAAGTTGAACTTCATCCAAAGATTTGTACCTGACTTCTCAAAGCTGACTAACAATGTATCAACGATGATGAAGAATATGTACACCTTCAAATGGATTGAAAAAGGAAAGGAGGTGTTCATCAAGATAAAAGAAGCCATCAATAAGGCACTAGTGCTCATCCAAACTGACTTTAATAAAGAATTCATTCTTTATTGTTATGTGTCAGAGCACACCCTCTTTATCATACTAACATAGAAGCTGAACGAGGAGACCAAATCACTGATTGTCTTCATGGGCAGTAGTTTCAAGAACAGTGAGTCCCGGTACTCCCATATTGAAAAGAATGCCTACACAGTTGTGAGGGCCATGAAGAATTTTAGATTCTACATCTTAAATTCCCACATAATAGTGTGTGTCATTGATCCTGTAGTCAAGCGTGTCTTAACTCAACAAGAGATGGGCACTAAAAGAGGCAATTGGATCACAAGGGTCCAAGAATATGACTTGATGATCAAGCCAACCAAACTCATATGTGAGAGAGGTTTATGCCAGCTCATAGCAGATGATGGTGATCTAAAGCACCAAGCTGTTGATGGTGAGTTATAAATAGAGATTGAATAAGACCTTCCCATGGTCTTACTGGTTGAATCTACAGAAGAATGGTACTCAAAAATTTAGTACTATTTGACTTACGAAGAACGTCCAACCCACTTGGACAAATAGCAGAAAAGAACCCTAAAGGTAAGAGCACAAAGCTATGTGTTATGAGGCAATGTTTTATACAAGGGTGGACTTGATCTAACGTTCCTTCTTTGCATCAGTAGAGACCAACAATGACGATTATTGGAAGCATTTCACAGTGAAGGGTGCGGTGGCCACTTTTCATCATGGGTCACAACATTTAAAATTTTGTGGACACAGTTCTTCTGTCCAATTTTGTTCTCTGATGCATATGATTGGGTGCACAGATGTCAAAAGTTCCAACAATCTATTGGAAAACTCAAGCTAGCAACCATTCCACTAAGGCTGGTGGTAATAGATGCTCCATTTCAACAATGGGGTATCGACTTCATAGGTCCAATCAATCCACATTCCAGTAAAGGGCATGTATATGTCCTTACAACAACATACTACTTCACCAAATGGGTTGAGGCAATTCTTATGAAGCATGCTACTTCTGAAGTCATGTGTAATTTCCTCAAAGAAAATATCATCACACATTTCGAGGTACCAAGAAAGATCGTGATTGAAAACGCTATGAGCTTCTCATCAGAGGAGTTAGTAGAATTTTTTTTGACCATGACATCACATTATCCCACTCTTCATACTACTATCCACAAGGAAATAGACAAGCCGAATCATCTAACAAGAACATTTTCACGATTGTGCACAAGATGGTTGGTTCCAATCAACGAGCTTGGCACACAAAGTTGTATGACACTTTATGGGCTGATAGAATCATGCCCAAGAGAGCTATTAGCACTTCCGCCTTCGCTATCTTATATGGCACTAAATTTGTATTACCCATCACTTTGGAGTTGTCTTCTTTGCAGTTGGCATTTACAGTAGAAGATGAAGAATTCAAAGATCTAATCAAAAAATGCATCTTGTGTCTGATGAAACTACAAGAGGAAAGGGTGGAATTCGTTGATAAAATCACTTAGCACCAAGAAAGAGCAAAGAAGATCTTCGACAAGAAGGCTCGACAATGATACTTTGAGATCAGAGACAAGGTCCTATTATGGGACAAGAGACACAAACCAAAGGGAATGACTCCCTTTGGTTGGGGCCATTCCAGATCCATGATGTTGCAGGAGAGAATTCCTTTATTTTGTCACATTCAGATGGAAGGCTCTTCCCACTACCATACAACGGGCAATATTTGAAATATTTCATCCCTTCAAGGATGGGGTGAGTTCTTTGTAAATAGTTTTCTTTTGATTTAATGTTATGTTGTTATGTGTTTCCCTGTTCCATAAAGTATCATCATGTTTTAAGTGATTTCTTAGGTAGTCTTGTTTTAGGTGAATAAGTAGGGAACTCCAATTGTTAGGTGAATTAGGAAATAAGTCTTGACTCCATGCCCAACTGATAAGAGTACCGGTCTACAAAAATTGAGATTCTCGGTTCTCCTATGTTGTAAGTATTTGACATGGTCACCAAATGAAGCCTAATGTTGTACCCATAATAATTTTTTACTTCTATAAGGCATTTTGCTTAAAATAATCCAAATCATGCAAAATTATTGTCAAAAGTATGTTTTAGGTCAAACCAAACATAGGGTTTTTGTGGGTTTGTGTCAAGAAAGATACTTGCAAAATTCTAAAAATTTGAAAATTAGGGCTTCAAACCCCTATTTTTAGGAAAACCCTAAAAAATAGGACTTTTCCAGAAATGATTGAAAATGATTTTGATAGGATAATTTGACTTCACGATCACATTAGTCAAGTCAAAATCACCAAAAAGTTTAGTTTACTTTGGTGGGTCTATTTTCATTTTTAAGGAAGAAAGTTAGGACCTTTGCAGCCATTAATAGTAGATTGGCTAGTACCAAGTGGTGAAATCTAACCCTCAAAAACTTCAACGAAGAATCCATGGTGGAAATGCTTGAAAAATGCTCTATGACGGAGGGGATTTTCAAAAGTGAAAAATGTTGAAAATTAACTAAGTCTGAAAAAAGGCACGCCTTGCTACTAAGGAGACTATGTAGTTGAATGCCTTAGTAATTTTTCATAACATCTATACACGCAACATGATGAAGGTGATTGCAAGGATGCACATGTCTACGTTGTCAACAACAATGCTCAAAACAATCATGATGCACGACGAACGTGAATCATGAAGAGATGAATATTTTCAATGAAAATAATGAAACCAAAGCTAAAAAGTGCCCTTGCTGGCCAGGGGTGCCCTTGAATTCCAAATTTCAAAGGCAGTCATCAACTTTCACCAAGGCAGTCATCTTTTTCATGTTCCTATTGGCTTTCTGGTGCATCGTCAAGCAAAATCATTTATTTCATCGATCAATGACGAACGTAGGCGAAGTCAGGAGATGTTGTGATGAAAGTGCTATCAAAATGATAGTCAAACATGAGAAAAGTGCCCCTGCTGACTAGGGGCACCCTTGAATTAGATGGTCCAAATGTCAGTTATGGAGAAAACCTGTCTCCAGGTGATCTCTCTGGCGTCAACCCAGCTTTGCAACGAACTTTTTCACCAGTTGTAGTGTAGTAAAATGCATACCCTTACATTTTCACACTCGTTTGAGCCCACCTTGCTTTATCTATGCTCATTTATGGCTCAATTAGTCCTATTTTGCATCCACAAGCCAAATAAACTATATATTTTTATGGAAAATCCTGAAAAACCTTTAAAGATAAATGATCCTTTAATGTTTCTATCTGTGTGTCATTGATTTGTTGACTAGGACTAAAATGCCACCTAAGGCCTCTTTGTCCTCCATGGGTCTTGGGACCCTGATTTTAAAACCACCTAAAAAGGTCCCTTTTTGGAGTCTATTCCCTGAGCTTTGAGCCTTAGGACTAAGACACCACCTAGAGCATCTTAGTCCTCCTTGGCTTATTTTCGAGGTCTAATTTCAAACTTGAGCGGGATTTAACCTCCTTTAATTAAATATTTAATATGTCAGCTTGTTGTGGTGTAATTTCAGGATATTAAGCATGAATAAGTATAAATACAATGTTCCTTCACTCATTTTCATCTAAGCAAGTTGTGAGAGAATTCCTAATAGCATATTGGAGTTCACAAAAGCATTCAAGAGCAATTCATCAAGAATTTGGAGCCATCATCTAGATTCAAGCATCATGTCAAGGGTTTAGTGCACCCATTCATGGTGAGCCAAGATTGTGGATGTAGCATTGAAGATCTATCTACAACCATTGTTCACACCATATCAAAGGATCCAAAATCTACATTCTTCATGGAAACTACATGGTAGATTGTAGATTTACTTCACAAGACATCATACAACGTGATATCATTTACATATTTCATGTTTCATGCATCATTTCATTCATTTCATCATTTGGTTTAATTACCAACAAGGGGTTTGACAAAGGCAAATCCCATTCACTAAAAATCAACAATTTTTCCCTCTCTTGTGTGTTTTTATTTTCAGATCTAGGTTGAAGACTTGAAGATCACTTGGAGTGAAAGATTGAAAAGTTGCAAAGGTTGCATTGCAAAGTTGCCATCTTCACGAAAACTTACCTACAGGCCAAATCTGGAAGTTTTAGGACTTCAGATCTGGAGAGAAGCAAGTGCAGACCTTGGAGCTCAAGACCACATTCAGAATTGTCATAAATTTAGAGTGAGACTAATATGCCACCTTGTGCATCTTAGTCCTCCCAAGCATATTTTTTAGAGATTATTTTAGATCCAGTTCCGACATCCAAAGATTTTGTATTTGCCCTGAAAAACAATAGCGAGACTAATATGCCATCTTGGGTGTCTTAGTCCTCCAAGGAATATTTTGACAGGTTCTTTACATTTCCAAAATCCTCACATCATCTTCAGACTTCCCAGGTACACATACCCTAACTTGGTGTAGATTAATTTCATCATTTGATCTCATTATTTAGCTTGTATTGCTTGATTTTGTATGTTGAATATTCATTTGTCTTTTCCAAGTATTTGCTTGGTGGTGAACCCCTTGAAGTCTAAAATATCCCCCTTCCTAGGTTCTCCTCATTGTGAATTGAATCACCTTGTGAGGTTGCTAGTCAATCCAATTAGGGCTCCTAGGACATTATTGAATGATAATAGGAGAAAAGTGGTGTTTTATGACCTAGGTTATCAAGCACCCATTGTTCATTTTAGTGAACTTGACTTTTTGTAAAATTGATTTTCTAATTTTGGAGTCCATTAAAGTCCTTAGATCTAGATTGCATTCATTCTTGCATTAGTGAAAGTGCATCTAGGGTTTCTTGCATTTTGCATTAGTAAAATTACATTTAGGGTTTCCTATTTTTGTATTAGTGAAAGTGCATATAGGTTGCATTTTTTCTTTCTTGCATCATCTTATCTCATTGGAAAACTAAAAAAGTGCATTTTCAATCATTCTAATTGCATTTAGGAACATTCTTATTGCATTCAAAAATTGAAAAAATTGCATTGACTTTTACATCCAATTTCTTGTCACTAGTTACTTTTTCTTGCATTCATTTGTACAATTTTCTATTTCCAAACTTCAGGTGCCTGGATAGGCAATCTGAGAAAATTGTTATCAACCCAGAATTGTCTAATTTTCTGAAGAAAAAAACCCTAACTGGGATAAAAACGCCCTTGGTGGCGTCTTAGTCCCTCTCTAGATTCTCGTCTCAGATCCCTGTTTGAACCATTTACTATCTGTTTCAACTTTTGAAAACTCAAAATTTCACTAGGAAGACTAAGACGCCTTGTAGTTTTAAGGGTTTGAAATTGCTTTTTTGTGCTTCTGTTGGCTGCAGTTGCATTCCTATTTCAATTTTTTGATTTGTTGTTTCATCAAATTTAGTGAATATAGCTTAATTAGTCTACATTCACTACATTTTCAACATTCAAAATGACATTTACAAAATTTCATTTTCAATCTATTGCATAGTGTAACAGTCAGTAAATTACCTTGTTTTAGGTTTGAAAATCTAAAAAATGTTTACAATTATGAAACTTTGCATAATATGGACAAAAGTACTTTTCACTTTTGCATATACAATGTTTACATTCATAAAACTTTGCATAAGTTTGATAAAAGTGCTTTTCATTTTTGGATATACATTGTTTTCATTCTTAAATTTTTGCATACATTGGATACATGTGTTTTGCATCTTTGGATATACATTGTTTACATTATTAAAACATTGCATGACATGGTTTAAATTTCTTTTCATTTTTGGTCAAGCAATGTTAGTACCTCACCTTTCTAGGAATGCTAAGAAAAAGTTTATATCCCCTCCCTATGAGAGTGTTTTAGAGAAAGAGAATACAACCTTGGACATTCCTAATGATCATATTTGTTCTTCTCCTTATATCTCTCCTATTGGCGAAGAAGATATTTTGGTGTTAGAAGACCTAATCAATGAGATTTTTGAGTCCTAGTTGTTTCTATCCTCTTACCTCTCTTAGCGGACAAGACATTGATGAAAAATACAACACAACCATAGGTAATCATGACAATAACATTTGTTCTTCTCCTAGTATATCTCCTAGTTGTGAAGAATATACTTTGATCGATGAAAGTCATGAAAATCCTAGTTATCTCTCTACACCTAGGGAAGCCCTTATTGAGCAATACAATTGAACCATTGATCATTCCCCTACTTGCGATGAAGTCATTTCAGAAGAACTTACCTTTGAGTGTCATGAACATTTAGTTTGTGGTTCTCCTAAAAACTCTCCTCCTAGGGAGGATATCGTGGTGTAAGAAAATCTAAACATTGACACAGGTAATGAGGCTTCCTTAGGTGAAGTGACATTAGATTCTTTTTCACTAAGATATCATGCAAATAAATACAATATTGTTGAGGTTCTAACGACACAAATTGGATCTCATCTCCCATTAATGAATCACATAAGAAAATAAGAGATTCCTTGAAATCTACGATGAAATCTAACAATGTTTTGCAACAACCAAGATATAACACAATTGCTCAAACATGTAGGGGACCACAAATAGCTCCCGCAAAATCACCATCACCTCAACATATTTTCCCTAATGCTCCTCGTTCACCCTTTCATAATATACTTGAAGATCTTAAGAAGACCCCTATTAATATATCCATTTGACAACTTATTCAACTATCACCTACATACAATTTTCTATTTCAAGAAATATTACAATAAAGCAGGAGGAGATCCAAGCTTCTATGAGATTGAATAATGTAACATCCCTTTTTCATCCTGCACAAGTCACACAATTAGAAATCACATTCCCTAAACATGAATTTCCCTCTTGAGACTCAAAACAAGAATGAAGCCTTGATGATAAAGGTCATTGTTAATGAAATTGTAGTTAGGTGCACTCTCATAGACAATGGAGCAGAAATTAATGTTTGTATAATGGACCTCCTAGAAAAAACTAGCGTGGACAAGAGGCTTATTCAACTTAATGATGTTCATATTCATGGCTTTGAAAATTTTAATAGGGAACCACTAGGAATGATCACATTACCTATTGAGGTTGGACTTGTAGTGTTTCCTACCTCTATCCATAGCATGCAAGGATCTCTTTCATACAATCTTCTCCTAGGGAGACCATGGATTCATGCTATGAAAGGGGTCCCATCTACTCTCCACCGTACAATGAAATTTGAATACAACAATAAGATATAAATGGTTGAAGCATATGAATGAAGGTATGAATCACATGATCACAACAATTCCAACTCTCCTAATACTTCCATTCCAAAATCAAAAGTTGAACCTATAAAAGTTTATGCTAATCCTTCACCTACAACAAACCTCTTTAGTGGTAATTGGGGGTTGTTATATTTAACACCTCCCTTCAATAGAGAATCCAAAATCTCACCTTCAAAATCCAAAGAGTCATATACCAACAATTCATTTTCAGATGTGATTTCTAATGATGATTGAGGTTTTACACCTCCCTTTATAGGAGATTGCAAAATATCACAATCTAAATCAAAACAACCTTGTGTTTCACTTGCTAACCTTCACTCTACAATATTACCCCATGGTGGTGATGGGGGAAATTTAACTATCATCCCTCGTGGAGGGATGATCCATAACTTTAAAAAGGATTTGTGTTCTTGTGAAGAATCCAATCCTTCTCAAAAGAATAAACACCCTTCATCTGAATTGGAAGATTGTTATGGTATTGGATACAATCTCCCTACTACACATGGATATAATGAACACATGAAGAAAACTAACATACCATACTTTTTCAAGAAAGATCTAGGTTTAGCACCTTTATCTCCACTTTCATTGAAAGCCTTTAGGGTGTGTATGACATCTTACACAAATAAATAAATATCTTCTACTATTGATCAAGAGAGTATCTTATCGAGACTCCTCTAGGATCGCTTGATATATCTCCCTCCAAGAACATGAAAGAAATTTTATGCATATCATAGAGTTCATGGTCATTCTACTAATGAATGTAAGGTTTTGAGTAGTAAAATCCAACATCTTAAGGATTTTTGTGCTCTTCCTTATGTGGGGGAACCTCATTCCTCTAATCAATATTGATTTTCACTATAGCATGCATCTCATTTCGGCTCACCCCTATCCTAAACTAAGTGGGGGCAAGGGCTTAGATAGCCTTGTCCGCGTATGTTGCTTGTTGTTGTCTTTTTTGGCTAGTTTATCACCTTTCATGTATACGTAAAGAGCAAGCTTGGGATGTGGACAATGTGCCTTAAGTTGGCTCACATGTGACATTTTGGGAACCCTTTCCCTTTTCATAATGTAGATTATTAGAAACATATGACTTGGCATAGGTCTTTCTAAATAAGCTCTCATGTCTTCTTCTACTTTAAAGCAATTGCTCACAACAATGGTGTTAGCAACCGCTTTAAAGTGGGGGCATACATTGACACTCATGTTTCATTATGTGATCTTCTTTTTCTTTGTGATGCATCTTTTCTTGGTGGTGTCATTGTGTTTAATTTCCTCCAAGAGCGAGATGTTTTTTTGACTTGTCCTCTCTTGGAAACATTAAGCACAATTTTCCCTAAGATGAGACCTTGCACAAACTAAGAAAAATCTTTTTGAACATCCCTCTTTCTTGTTGCATTCTATTTTTGTCCTTATTAAATTCATGGAGTTTTGGCTTTGATATGGACTTCCTGGGGCTCACCTAGTGAACAACTACCTTCACTATCCCTTGTGAGCGTACATTTTTCTTTTGTCCTTATCATAGTCATGGGAGAATGACGTTGGTATGGACTTCCTGGGGCTCACCTAGTGGACAACTAGCTCCCACTAGCTCTTGTGAGTGTGTGTTTTGTTTCCATAGTGGGCAATGCATTCCACTTGTAAATATATTCAAGCCTAGACTCGGTCCACCGCATTGGATGACCAGTCAAAGCTTGATCTATTACATTTTTCCTTTCCCTTTTGCCAATTTCTTGTCTTTGATGGTGTATGTTTGCAATTTGGTTATGGCTTCATATATCAAGCATGTTCCTTTGTGCCCATGTTGATTTGCTATAGGATCTTGATCTTGGGGGCTTGACCACCCTCTTGATCAGTGTCATCCTATCTTACTAACATTTGTACATTTAAACCCCTCTTGATTGTGTGGTTGGCTACTTTAGTGTGAGTTTGAAGAAAGTTCATCCTCTCACTAAAGTGGGCGCTAAATGTAGTGTAGTAAAATGCATGCCCTTGCATTTTCACACTCATTTGGGCCTGCCTTGCTTTATTTATGCTCATTTATAGCTTAATTGGTCCTATTTTGCATCCACAAGCCTAATAAACTATATATTTTTATGGAAAATCCCAACAAACCTCAAAAGATAAATGATCATTTAATTTGTTTTTTTGTGTGTCCTTGATTTGTGGACTGGGACTAAAACGCCACCTAAGGTGTCTTTATCCTCCATGGGTCTTGGGACCTTTATTTGGAAACCACATAAAAAGGTCCCTTTTTGGAGTCTGTGCCCCAAGATTTGAGCCTTGGGACTAAGATGCCACCTAGGGCATCTTAGTCCTCCTTGGCTTATTTTTGGGGTCCAATTTCAAATTCGGGCAGGATTTAACCTCTTTAATTAATGATTTCATATGTCATCTTATTGTGGTGTAATTTTGAGATATTAAGCATGAATAAGTATAAATACAAGGTTACTTCACTCATTTTCATCTAAGAAAGTTGTGAGAGCATTCATAATAACATATTAGAGTTCACAAAAGCGTTCAAGGGCAATTCATCAAGCATTTGGAGCCATCATCTAGATTCGAGCATCATGTCAAGGGTTTAGTTCATCCATTCATGTTGTCGAGCCAAGATTTTGGATGTAGCATTGAAGATCTATCTACAACCATTGTTCACATTATATCAAAGGATCCAAGATCTACATTCTTCATGGCCACTACATGGTATATTGCATATTTACATCACAAGACATCATACAAGGTGATATCATTTACATATTTCATGCTTCATGCTTCATTTCATTCATTTCATCATTTGGTTTAATTACCAACAAGGGGTTTGACCAAGGCAAACCCCCATTCACTAAAAATCAACAAGTTTTCTCTCTTTTGTGTGTTTGTATTTACAGATCTAGGTTGAAGACTTGAAGATCACTTGGAGTGCAAGATTGAAAAGTTGCAAAGGTTACATTGCAAAGTTGTCATCTTTACGGAAACTCACCTACAAGCCAGATATCGAAGTTTCAAGACCTTAGATCTGGGGAGAAGAAAGTGTAGACCTTGGAGATCAGGACCACATTTAGACTTTTTAGAAATTCGGAGCGGGATTAATATGCCACCTTGGGCGTCTCAGTCTTCCCAAGCATATTTTTGAGAGATTCTTTCAAATCCAGTTCTGACATCCGAAGATTTTTTATTTTCCCCAAAAAATAGTAGCAAAACTAATACGCCATCTTGGATGTCTTAGTCCTCCAAGGCATATTTTAACAACTTCTTTACATTTAAAGAATCCTCACATCATATCCAGACTTCCCAGGTACACATACCCTAACTTGGTGTAGCTTAATTTCATCATTTGATCTCATTATTTAGCTTGTATTGCTTGATTTTGCAAGTTGAATGTTCATTTGTCTTTTACAAGCATTTGCTTGGTGGTGAACCCCTTTAAGTATAAAATATCCCCCTTCCTAGGTTCTCCTCATTGTGAATTGACTCATTTTGTGAGGTTGCTAGTCAATCTAATTAGGGCTCCTAGGACATTATTGAATGATAATAGGAGAAAAGTGGTGTTCTATGACCTAGGTTATAAGGCACCCATTTTCCTATTGTTCACCAGCCTGCAAGACACGTCAAATGACAATGACTGTTGATCATTAAAGCATGCCAAATAGAGGGTAAATCAGTGAAAATTGAAGCAAAGGCACCCCTGCAGGCTAGGGGCACCCATCATTTTGAGCCACCTATTGAGGCTTTCAATAGCTACTTTCTACAAGGCATTTGTTCAACTATCTCTCAGCTTTGTGATCAATCCAGTTGAATGTTCACAAGACCTGCCAGGCATTCATATAAGAAGATCAAGCATAAGACACCAAAGATGAAGGTGAGATGAAGAACACAAAAAATTGGCTAAGTGTTAAGGAAATTGCACCTTCCTAGAAATAGGCACCCAACTTTTTGGGAAAACAGGTGCAGTATGTAAGCTCAGCGACCTCCAAGATGATCTTCTTTGTTTTGATCAATCTCAACAATGACACCATCAGCAAAGACAATAGAAAAATACAACATCTGACGACAAAGATCAAACTAGGACTGTTTGTGAAGGTTTGCAAACTGAAAAATAACAAGTCAAAAAGTTAAAGGTGCCCTTGTAGGTCAAGGATGCTCAAGCTTTTGAGACACCTAAATCAACTTTCAAGATTCGTGAAGCCAGTTATCCTTTCTGGGACTGAACTGGCTATCTACCCCATGTTTTAGCAAGATCACTAGACTCGTCAATCAAAGGTGATCTTAGATCAGAGCACCAGGGGTCAAAGTAGAGGAATTGAAGAACACTTAAGAAAATTGACTAAGTCTGGTGGAAAAAGCACCTTCTTGAGAAAAGGCACCCAAGAATCAAAAGCACCAAACTCAAGTTTTGAGCTTTGCAGCTCTCAAGCACACTTCATCAGAGTTGTTTCATCTCGACATTAGATCTATTAGCAACACTTCAGGGTATCCTTAGCAACCAGAACCAAGGATTGAATGAAGGCATTTGAACAAAAAAATAATGAAAAAGTGTTCAACTCTTCAAAGGGATGCCTAAATTCAAAGAAAGTCTCAGTTGACTAAAGTTGACTATTTTGAAAGCCTTTCTATGGCTAAAACGTCCCCAAATTAGAGGAAATCAGTGTTATAAACTCTAGATCAGGGAAAAAGACTCCATCATGTGTTGGCGCCCAAACTTGATGCATTCAACATCAATCACTATATATCAAGCCTAGGAATCATAATTAAACATATTTCATTGCAGGTTGAAGCCAAGAACAATATTTTCTTCTCCAAAACGTCTTTTTCAAGATTTGACAGAGGGGTTTTCACCGTTCTTCATATTTTTGAAGATTAGTTGCACAAAGGAATAGTTTATTAGAGGTTGCATCTACAGGCATAATTTTCCAACAGATCTAGAGAGGCAGTTGATAACTTCCAAAATTCCTCTTATCTTTTTCCTCTTTTCTTGTCTTAGATCTGGCATGTCCAAGAAAATAGTAAATCACAGATCTGACCAACTGGGTATAATCAACACAATTTTTTTAACAAAACCCAAATGTTAGATTTTTCCAGAAAAAGTAGCCCTACTGCCCCTATTTTTAGGGTTTTTGAAAAAATTCATAAATTTGAAAAACAAACAAACTGGGTTTGTTCAGCTCTGAA
The DNA here is from genome assembly GCA_007115665.2 of Sequoiadendron giganteum. NCBI lineage: Eukaryota > Viridiplantae > Streptophyta > Pinopsida > Cupressales > Cupressaceae > Sequoiadendron > Sequoiadendron giganteum. The sequence continues at coordinate 346,229,559 of CM021109.1, read as the reverse complement.
ACATGAACAAAACCCATGTGTTGGATTTTTTCAAGAAAAATCATTTTCTAGTGCCTCGCTGCCTTTGCCACCAAAGGGCTCTTGCATGCTATAGATTTTTTTTTTTTTAATATCTAATGATTTGGGTTTGTTTATTAAATCATTCTCAACAAAACCCACGTCTTAGAATTTTTCGTAAAAAGTTGCCCCGACAGGGCTATTTTAAGCAATCACAAAGAAGTTGCCTGAACAACATCGTGTGCACAATCAATCTTTAAGTTTTTCAAGATGCAGTTCTCCCAAGTTGAATACAAGACCAAAATGGTCTTAGTTTATGAATCATATTTTGGTGCCTCGTTGCCTCTGTCGCCAAAGGGCTCTTGCATGCCATAGAAAAATTCATTTTTCAAATATCTGACGATCTAGGTTTGTTTAGAAAATGATTCTCAACAAAAACCATGTCTCAAAATTTTTCGTAAAAAGTTAGCTTGGTAGGGCTATTTTTACCAGTCACAAAAAAAGTTGTCTGAACAACATGTGTGCACAGTCAATGTTTAAGTTTTTCAAGATGCAGTTCTCCCAAGTTGAATACAAGACAAAAACGGTCTTGGTTCATGAATTCCTAAAAATGATAGACACCAATCTGCATCAGGTACACCTATAGGTTGACAGAGAAAGGTTGGAAGGCATTGACCAATGCACATTACAGAACATCAAGCAATCCAAATTGCTTGAGGCCGCATCAATCCCCATCACAACACAGAGCATAGAATTTGTAATAGCTTGCATTAAGCATTACAATCCTACCACATGAGAGAGTCGTTTAGTGGATGGATGAGTGATATGCAGCCTCAAGCCGAGGGATATTGAAAGGTGCTTTGTAATTCCATCATGTGCAGCAAATGTGGTCATATCTATGAAAAAATGCAAGAAATCATTTGATACGTCAAAAGACAAGTGTCAGAAGAGAATGACTGAAAAATGGCTTAAAACAAAAAAGGCCAACTTTCCCAATAATGTTGGATGTGGAGAGTTCAGGGATGAGTATGGAGCGTTTATCACTCTACTCAACCGCATCACTGGTCAAGAAGAGGGAAACATATTTTAGTCATGGATGTACTATTTCATCACCAAAATTGTAAGCAACAAAGAACATTATGACTGGCCCACCCTCATTAGTGATACTCTCCACAAGCAAATGATAGAGTTCTTAGAAGCTCACAGGTTTCACATGTGTTCATATCTTGTATATCAGATTGCCTTCTAGGGCTAGTTCAAAGCACTAAACAGAGTGGGATCCTTAGGTGTGCAAAAGGTCAATGAGCATTTGATTTATTCTAAGTCATTAATGTTTTATTTCCATATTGGCCCCTTGGCCTAGTATTAATGACTTAATGTTGTTTTTAAATGTGGTCATGAAGGGTGGACGCCACATTAAGAGGAAATTAAATATTTTAATGTTTATAATGTCTCCTAAAGACTTGGGCGCCTAGAAAAGGTGAATTAAAAGTTTTAAAAATTAAAATATTTCAAAAGTAAAATGGGGTGTCCCTTTTGGAGGGAAAAGTTGGAACCTGAAAATTCATTTCAAGTTCTCTAAAAGCAGGCCTTTGTTCTCTCATTTTTCATCTTTCGAAAATATTGTAAAGTTATGCTACTGAATTGATTTCAGAACCCAACTAAAGGGAAGCTTAGCTATTTTACACCATTCTTTAGGCCTGAAACTATGGTTCCCTAGATGGTCAATTGGGAGTGTGCTTCATTTAGAAGTGCATATTGAGCTTCAACATTGGTGAATTTGATGATAATTTCCAGATTTGAGCTTGCTGGTTTTCATACAGCTGAAGTAGATTTTCATTTGTAGCTCTTTGAGGAATTTTATTTTCATTTTGGATATTGATGCCATCCATTTCTAGGCTAAGGGCGACTCTATTTTCCAAGTTACAGATTTTAATTTGAAGCTTCCAATTTTTAAATGAAGTTCGCCCCTCTTGGAGGCCCTACCATTGCTGGGCTTGCTTTGGAATGCATGCACAATTAATATTCAATGTTTTGCTGCCATTTCAGAGATGAATATTGGGTGCCTTTCTCCTTAGAAGTTGTTGCAAACAATTTCAAATCATTTAGAGGATATTTGAGGAATTGATGAGCATTTTGGTGTGTTTAGTTTGTTGTTATGAGCATTTAATGGTGTGTCTAAGTTGTTGGTTCTATTTCAGTTTGCTGGTAATTCATATCAAATTGACAATAGTTCATATTTTGACTTGTATTCTTGCAATTGAGAAGATTAGAGGTGTGAGAGATTATCCTTCATCATTTGGCGTTGATTATCTAATATTAACGGTTTGTAATTTTCTGATTTTGTACATTGTAAGACTGTAAACAGTAGTATTATTCCAGTCATCTTCATTTCTGCATTTACTTTGTGTTTAATTCAAACATTGTAACCCCTGGTCAGTTTATTTCCAATGTGGAGGAAAGAACAAGTTGTATTTCTTATTTTTCACCCACTGTTTAAGTGGTGAATCCCCACCGTTGAGTGGATGCCTACTGTTAAGTGGATGAATTATTCATTATCGTAATTTCTCTTCCCCCCATTGAAAAAGTGTTGTGTGGATTCTTCATGGTTAGTTCTCCGCCTGCCTCAATTTAGTATTGTTCTTCATTCTAGTTTGGTTGCTAACGACCTCTTCCCATATGCTATCAACTCGCCTTTCAAAGGATCTTGGTGAAGGTTACATTCAATTTGATTATCTTTGGGTAGCTAACGCTAACATTTGGCGTAGTGCTGGTTTGTGTTGTGAAAAATATTGAGAAAAAACTAAGGGGCACATTACACCAATGTAGACTATATTCTTCAATATTAGATTCATCCCAATGCTAGAATGCAAACACAGGTTGTGCCTAGGGTTAGGCAAGGCTCACGTCCACCTCTTCTTCAGATGCAAGCTCAAAATTTTTCCAATTGATACAACCACAATCTCAAATGGTAATGTCCAAAAGGAAACCTGAAACACTGCAACATCTTCAATCTCAGACCCTTTCCATAAAACCAATCAATATCCTCAATTTTGGTCACTGAAAGTGACCATTAAATTTGTATTGAAGTACCTATAGAAAGCCTAAGTGACTTCCTCAAAAGTCTCCAACTAGGGTAGATAGTTTCACTATCGAAACTGATGCCCTAGGGTTTCGAAACCCACGAACTAGAAAAGCCTTCGAAAAGCTCTCCAAAATGAAGCAAGAAAATAACATCCAAGAATAACCAAATAAGCTCCAAAACCTCCTTTTATACTTTTTCCCAAACTCTCCATAAACTTCTTTTTTTTAAATGCTCATTTTAATTTAAGCACCCTTTTTACTTTGGAAATGACCTTTTCTTTAAAATAATGATATTTTGACACGCAATGTCCCTATTTAATGCATCCATGATTTAAAACATCTCATCTTGGTTCCGACGATCTATATTATTAAGGGCCTTTTTAAATATTTTAATTAATTTTAAGCAACCTTAGTAATTTAATTAAAAATACACTCATTTTTGTGGAATTGTCGGGATGCATCAGAATCATAAACTAACTGCACAAGAGTGATCCCCATGAAGAATAAAGATGAATGGAGTTGACCGAATGACTTACTATATATAGACGCTCTCTCCAAGAATCTTGTATCCCAAACTAGAAGTCAAAAATAACCTCAGAGAGTATCAAATAACTCCTCTAAACCATTTGAGCTCGCCAGTAATATCAAATCACCCTTCTAATCAAGCAAATACTGTATAACTATCGGGGATGCCTGCGTGGCGTGCAAACGTTCGCGCAGCACACTTACGTCCCTGAAGGATTCCTATGTCTGAATTAGGTAGAGGCATTATACTTCCTATTGGGAATGAATTGTAACGTCCCTCTTCAACCAACCGACCCAAAAATGCCTTATTCTACTCATCTCACCTTCAAAAACATTCATTTTTCATGCAACTCATCTCTAGGGCACCTCTTTTGGAAATCTCTAAGCATTCACTTCACATCCATCACTTCAAGCAGCACTTTGGCACTTCATAGCAGCAACAACAACACTCCATCAACTTTGTAGAGCAAGTATGGAACAAGCCATTGCAGCAGGGGCTTGAGGTTTTGCAACACCTTCCTTTACCATAGTTGAGGTTGTGGTGATTGTTCAAGCTCTCTTTCTCCATCATTGGCTAGTGAGGTCTTGGTGGAGGTGGTAACATTTTCACTCCTCTCCTTTACGATTTGGTTGAGTAGCTCTTCACTGATTTGTAGTGTTTATTGTGTTCTCTACTTTCTTTTCTCCTTTATCATATATTTCTCTATCATTGCTATATTGGCTATCCGTGGAGGTGGAAACAACGAAATGGAGGTCTAACTGAGGCACACCCACAAACCCCAACAATTTTCCCTCCTCCTATGTGTAGGTGGACGTGTATTTGGAGCTAACTGGTGTATAGGTTCTTTTGTGGGATTATCTTTGTTACCTTATCTTTAATATATTTGCTTTATAGTATTCATTTTTATCTCTCTTATTTTATAGTTCTATTTTGTTCCCTTAGAAATCACTAGCTAGGCCGTCAGCTTGTTTTATGGCGATTCTTATTGTATTTCTGGTCCTCTGGTCGTACAGACACCAATGCACCTAAGAGATGCTAGCACGCCACGCTATCATCCCAAAACTAAGCTTTTGTCCTCGAGTAGAGAGCTACTTGAGGTGCAGTGTTGAACCCAAAAACCGGCTCACCTAGCCGTGTTTTGAATTTTGGGTCTACAAAGTGATTGAAGGACCTTATAGTCCTCATCATTCTTTTCCCTCATTTGAAACATTCCCTTAGAGTGAGGTAAGTTAGGGCAGCCTTCCGCTCTTGGCTCTCCGTGACCTAGGGCCTTGAATGTGGTTGGTCTCTCTTACATTTTTGGTGAACCCGACGTGAACCTGCATCTATTCATTTGATGGTGTTGAAACTTATCCCGTGAGCCTTTTGATTGTCATGTCCCCAAGCATTGTGAAGGTTTATGAGCATCACAACCCATTCCACAACCTCCGAGTACATTGTCACAAGAAGACGACACCTTCCAATGGATAAGATGAGGGTCACCTCTAGTTTCTCAACAGGCCTTTTCTTCGAACCTGCGATTGGTCTTTTGACTTAGGAGTAGTTGTCGAGGGGTGAGGTAGGAATCTTTGATGAAACCAATCACGTCCCCACTCCTCTTGCATCTCCCACACCTTCGTCAGTAGATAAGCATGAGGTTGTTCATATTCCTTCAGAATATGTCTCTACCCTTAGCAAAGGGTTGGGTGACTTAGAAAATCACTTGGAAAGAAACTTGAAGTTGGCTAGGGCCTCACGGGTTATTAGCGAATTAAAGTATATGGTGAGAAAAGATGGAACAGGCATAGAACTCTTGGCTAGCCTCTTTAGTATGACCAAAGCGTGTGCCCTTTCGAATAATGCTAACATTATACGAGGGACCACTTTTGAAGAACATGAGAGATAGTTAGGAGTATCGATGCCTCCCATGTCTATATACGTGATTGACGTGGTCCCTTCGATCAACATCCCTTCTACCTTTGAAAGATCCAAAACTATCAAAGTGAATAGGATCCCCTTAGGTTTCAGCTTTACCCCTCCTGTCACCTCTAGTAGTGGAGGTTTTAGTGGGATGAGTGGTGGAGGCTTCGGCGACAAAGGTGGTGTTGGTGGAAGTGGTTCCGGTGGAGGTCATCGTGGTGGCTTTGGAAGTGGAGGTGGCTTCGGTGGAGGCCCTGCTTATGGCGGTGGCTCTGGTAGTGGTTCCAGCAGTGACCGCGGTAGCCGTTTCGGAGGTGGCTTCGATGGTGGTTCTAGAGGAGGTCTCGCTGGTCCTATGTCATCCAATGACCCTATTTTTAATACTCTCCTTCATAATGTAGGTAAGATGAAGAGTTAGTTGGCGAGTCTCTCCCAAGCCTTTGCCCAGCCTATCTTCCAACCCTTCTTCCCACATAGCCCATTGTCGGTAGAAATTTTAAACACTCCCTTTCCACAATGAATGGAGATCTTGAAGTTTGAAATGTATGGTGGCAAAGGGGATCCACAGACATATGTGTCTGCCTTTAACGCCCTGTGCACATATTTTTAACATCACGACATGTTGATGGCAAAACTATTTCCCCGATCTCTCAAGGATACAAAGCTTGAATGGTATTGTTCCTTGCTTGAACCAGTTTCTTCGACAGTTTCAAGTCAACATCGGATTGAAGATGACCTTTTCGGATCTTGTTCGATGCAAACATTGTGAAAATGAAAATATTACTAACTTCATCGTACGATATCAAGCACTCTTCTCACAAATCTCGTACCTGCTGCCTGATTTAGATGTGTAGAAGGTATTCATAGGGAGCTTGCAAAGGCCTTGGCAAGAGAATTTTTCCCTTATGAAGTACCCTTCTTTCATGCATTTGTGTGCAACAGTACGGGAGTATCAACAAATGGTAGTTCAATTCAAGGGATCCTCCTCGCGCTCCCATTCTAAAGGAAGATCCATCGGATCAATCTCTAGGAAAGGTAGGGTTGTTGTGAATGTAGTAGCCGCTACGAATGACAATAGCCTCAAACTCAACCGAAAGCTCACAAAGCTGGTAGAATCCTATTCTTCCATCTTGCAAAATTTGGTGAAGGATAAGATCGTAACCTTGAAGAATCCTAAGCCTCTTACAGAACATTACCCTAGTTGGTATGATGCAAGTACCTATTGTCAATACCATCGGGTCAACGGACATGATACCGAGCGCTATATGGGCCTACGTCATGAGATACAGGATCACATCGAGGATGGTACTATTCATCTTGATGGAAGCAAACAAAATATAAATAAATTGGTGGTGAAAGCGAATAGTGAGTTGCAGATATACACGGACCCATTTTCATCGCATTATGCCAACATGATTGTTGATCCCTCTGATTCTATCACTCAACCCGATGCCTATGTCAACATGGTCATAGTTACTTCCACTAAGCAACCCGCGATCGGTTTGTCGGATGTGACATTAATCTCATAGGATATGCCTATGAACAATAAGCCTTCTCCCCTCTACATTCCCGCTCGCCTCAATGGCAACTTTGTGATGAGGGTTTTGGTCAACCCAGCGAGCCATGTGAATGTTATTACAAAAGAAACATTATTATCGAATTCATTACACAGGGAGTAATACGAAGAAACAAAATCCACCATATGTACGCATGATGGTCTCTGTCTCAAACCATATGGCTCGATAACTTTGTACGTCCTAGTTGGACCAAGTGAAATGTGCTAGCCGATTTTTTCAAATTTTAACACATTAATTTCACTTGTTAACATTAGTGAAATCACAAACCAACTGAAGGGAACCCTTTCTCTTCTGATCAACCCAGATCCCAGTACGAGAAAGGTGAGAGCATACTAGAAAGGGGATCATTAGCACAAATCTAAAATTGATGGAAAAGTACAATGAAAGGAGATAACAATCAACTCAACCACTTATTTAGTGGGAAGACTGGAGATAGAAATTATATTGCTGAAAGTAACAATCAACTCAACCACTTATTCAGTGGGAGGACTGGAAATAGGAAGTACAATGCTGAAAGTAAATATGCAACTCGACCACTTATTCAGCGGGAGTGTGTTGACAGCTCAATAGATCAACAATATGTAAATGTAATACAATATAGACTAAGCATGACCAGCCACAAGCATGGGAAAGCAGTGTAATAAGCAAGATAATGAGATAGCTGACAGTACTACTGTTCAGCTTTACAAAATGATAGAACTCCTGCCAATATCAAAGTTTTTCAAGGTCTCAATGTTGCAATTATAGAATATGTCTCTCCTATCATCAAATGACTCATCCACACTAAATCCCAACTCCAAGGACAACTTCTACAATCTGATTTCTGACAGACCAGCAACTAAAATGCATAGACCAGCAACTAGACAACCCACTAAAATGCATAGAACTCGCTCAAAACTCACCCAAATGACACCAAACCAAAACCAAATACTTTCTAGCAAGTAGGCACCCAAATCCCAAGCAACAAACTACAACCAAAACTCATGAATTATTTTTGCATGCATTCCAAAGCATCCCCAACATGGTACGACCCTCAAGAAGGGAAATTTCTTCCTCAAAATTCACACACTTCATAATAAAATTTGAAAATCAATAGAGAGGGGTGCCCAAGGCTGCAAAACTCATTTGTCAAATACCCATATCCAAATAAAATTCATCCTAAGAGTTATGAGCAAAAATGACAATCAACTATACTAAACCAGCAACTCCAAAAACTGACAAAAATGCAAGGAACTCAACTACAATGTGCTCAATCTTCTCTCAAGGATTAAGAACAGCCAAATCTCAACTAGTTGCTATCTTTCAAGCAATAATTTAAGCCAAAGCTAGGAGGTATGCATTCCTCGAAGCAAATCACTAACCATTTCGGCAACATAACATTACTGTAGATATGAGATGATAAAATGAAGAGAAGTGGCCTCCTTTTATAAAATTTGAAAAGCAACTCTAGAAGTTTCTAAAAGGGTGCCCAAACCAAGAAGTCAAAGCATTTTCAAATTTGAAGTTGACTCCATCCTCTCCAAAACTGGCATCCATTTCAAGAAGACAAGATTTTACTTTTTAATTAAAATATCTTCTCCACAAAGTTGGCGTCCCTCCTCCAAAAGCTATTTTCACCTTTGAAGTATTAAATCACCCCCTGATGAGGCGTCGACCAATGAAGTCCCCTTTTCAAAACAACTTAAAGTCATGAAGCTAGGCCAAGGGGTTATAATATCAAAATATAACATTATTTTAATTAAAATAACTTGTCTCTCCAAAAAATGCATCCAAGGGCCAATCTCAACACTCCCAACTGAACTGCTTGAAGAGGAAATCCAAATGTATTGATGCCAACAAGACCACTGCCAGAAAGAGAGTTTACTAAAAATAGTAAATTCAGAAAGTTGCTCAGATCATCATGCATGCCATACCATTGCTAAGCTTTCTGAAAACCCAGAAAGAATCCATGAACCAAACTCCAAGATTCCAAGAGTAAGCCTCAGAGAAAAGATAAAACATCCTCCTAGAAGATAGGAAACCCTAAGTTCCACTTCCAAGTAGCCTACGGGTGTCCGGGATAGGCTAACAGCCAATTGTTCAATCACTGTTGAGAAGGGGAGATCACAGTCCACCCTCCCCAAGATTGCTTGCCCTCAAGCATTGCAAGCCTTAATGCTACAAAATATCTTCATTCTCCCAAGTGGCATCCTCCAAAGGCAAGTTTTTCCACTTCACCAAGTATTCTTTGATTGTCCTTCTCCTCAAAGAGCACTCTCTAGAATCAATGATCCCTTTTAGAACCAGAACCAACTGTCCCTCCTCATCCAAAGGATGAAAATTAGATGAGGCCACAATGTTGTGCCCAAGCACCTTCTTGAGGTGAGACACATGAAAGACATTGTGGACCTTGCTACTAGCTGGTAACTCCAACTCATAGGCCACTACTCCAACCTTTCTGATGAATTTGAATGGCCCATAGAATTAGGTTTTGAGCTTCTCAACTCCACTCTTCTTGAGAGTAGATTGTCTGTATGGCTAAAGATGAAGATAAACCATGTTCCCAACCTCAAAAGAACGCTCAACACACTGCTGATTAGTATACAACTTCTACTGATTTTGTGCTATCTAGATGTTGTTCTTCAAGGATTTCAACATGTCTTGACTTTGCTGCAACATATCCTTGGCTTGAGGAGCTTTGCTATCACCAAACACCAAATCTGCAAAGCGAGAAGCCTCATAACCATAAAGAGCCATGAATGGGGACATCCTACTAGACATGTGGTAGGATGAATTATGGCAATACTCCCCTAAGTGAAGCCATCTTACCCAAGTCTTCTACTGTTCTGAGACATAATTCCTGAGATAGCCTTCCAACCACTTGTTCACAATCTTTGTTTGGCCATCGGTTTGGGGGTGATAACTAGTTTTTGGAGTGAGCATTGTACCACTCAACCTGAAAACTTCTTGCCAAAAGGTTCTTAGGAACTTGTTGTCCCTATCACTCACAATGTTCTTTGGCAATCCATGCAACCTAAACACCTCATGAAAAAACAATTCCACAACTTGGGCTACTGAAAATGAACTAGTAATGGCAAAGAAATGAGAAAACTTTGTTAGTCTATCCACCACTACGTAGATACAATCCTTCCCTTGAGTCTTGGGCAACTCCGTGATGAAATCCATTGAGATACTTTCCCATTTCTGATTGGGAATGGGTAAGGGCTGCAACAAACCAGCTGAATGTGTATGCTCATTCTTGTTCATTTGGCAAGGACACTCCTTGATGTAGCTCAAAACCTCATTCTTCAACCCTTTCCATGAAAATCTTTCACGGATCTGCCTATAGGTTTTGAAGTATCCCTGATGACCAGCAAGTGGGATGTCATGGAAAGTCTGCAAAATCTTCTTCTTAAGCTTAGAATCAACCACCAAGAAGATCCTTCCCTTGTAATGTATCAATCTATCAACCACCTTGTACCTTTCATCATGAAAACTACCTTCAACAATTCTGGTTGCAAACTAATTTTTGGCATAATTAGGAAGCAACAACTCCTTCCAATCAGCAATAAGCTCACACAATGAGCTTAAATGAGGCCTCCTAGATAGTGCATCAACTACAATATTATTCTTAACTTTGACATACTCAATGTCAAAGTCATAAGCTTGAAGCTTACTTACCCACTTTTGTTGTCTTTCGATCAAATCCTTTTAATGCATGAAATGCTTGAGGCTATTATGATTTGTCTTGAAAACAAATTTTCTCCCAACCAAATACTGTCTAAACTTTTCCAAGGCATGCATGATTGCAAGCATATCCTTGTCATAAATGGAATAGGTCCTTTCAACACCTCTTAATTTCCTAATTTCAAACACAATTGGATGCTTCTCTTGCATCAAAACAACTCCAACACCTTCTCCTGAAGCATCACATTGCAGCTCGAATGGCTTGGAGAAATTTGGGATGGCCAATACTGGACAAGATCTCATGATCTTCTTGAATCTATCAAAAACACCTTGTGCCTTTTCAGACCATTTGAATGCTCCCTTTTTGGTGAGATCAGTAAGAGGGGCAGCAATATGAGAGTACCCCTTCACAAACCTCCTATAGAAACCACAAAGACCCAAGAACCCCTTCAAATGAGTCAAGATTTTTGGGGGTGGCCAATCCACAATTGCCTTGATCTTTTTTGGATCAACTCTTACTCCCTCTGCACTGATGATGTGACCAAGGTCGAGTAAATTCCTCCTGCCAAATTCACATTTGGAATCTTTAGCAAAGAAGCTTTCTGTCTCAAGGATACTAAGCACTTCCTCCAAGTGCTTGAGGTCCTCCTCCCAAGTCTTGTTGTAAATGAGGATATCATCAAAAAATATCAACACAAACTTCCTCAATTGCTTCTAAAAGGTTATGTTCATCCAAGATTGGAAAGTGGTTGGAGTATTAGTCAACCCAAATGGCATGACTAAAAACTCAAAGTGACCACAGTGGCATCGGAAATATCGTCTTCTCCACATCTGATCCCCTCATCTGAATCTGATAGTACCTCGATCTCAAATCAATTTTTGAAAAGAACTTGACACCATGTAGCTCATCAATGAGCTCATCTATTATGGGAATGGCGTATCAGTTCTTGATTGTGCTTTGGTTCAAGGCACGATAATCCACACACATGTGGATGGTGCCATCCTTCTTCACAAGAACAACTGCTCAAGCGAAGGGACTTTTGCTTCGGCGAATGTAACCCATCTCCAAGAGCTCTCTTATGTTCTTCTCAATTTCATCTTTATGCTTCTTAGGATACCGATAGGGTGTTGTAATAACTGGTTTGGTCACTTCCTTTTGTTCAATGGCATGCTCAAACCCCCTATCTGGAGGCGGCCCAGGAGGTAGATCAACAAACACCTTACTCTTCTTGGTGAGCAAGGACTAAATATCTGGTGGATAGTCCCTCTTTGTTTCAATTGGAGTGGATGGTAAAACCATACACTCTGCAGCCCACTCAACATGATCATGCCGAATCAGCCTCTCCATTATTTTGAAAGATACAATCTAAGGGCCCTCATTTGACATTCCTCTTAGCACCACCTTCTTCCCATCGGATTGAAACTTGAGCTCCATTATTTGCAGATTTAGAGAGATCTCTCTAAGAGAACGCAACCACTGAATGCCAAGAACAACATCCATATCTCCAATGCTAACAACATAGAAATCATCTTTGACTTCATGGTTACCCAACTATAAGGACATGTTGTAAACCTTGTGAGTGCAGGAAATGTGAAACCCATCAACTACCATGACTTTGAATCCTTCAAACTCTTCGGTCTTGAGTCCCCTCTTTACAACCACCCCTTCATCAATGAAGTTGTGCGTTGCTCCGATGTCAATCAAGGCAACTATACGATGCTTCCTAGTCAAGCCATGAAGCTTGAAAGATTCATTCTTTTGGAATCTAGAGACCTTGGAAAATGTGCCCCCACCCCCTTTCTCATCTTCAACCTCTTTTGGATCCCTTTCTTCTTCACTTTCAACAAAATCAGGTTGCTACTCTGTGTGATCGGATTCTGATCCAAAATTAGAATAGGCCTCCATGTGGTTAGAATGGTCTCGTCCATAGCATCTATGTCCTTTTGACCAAGCTCTTTGCAAGTGTAACATTTTCCTTCCTTCCTAAGCTTCTCACAAACCTCATCATCCATCTTAGAAGGAAATTTCTTGTGCTAGTTTGAAGAATGCCTTTTGTCACGCTTATGCGGAAAAGGCTTGGATGGAAAATTTGGCCTAGGTGCGGATAGCTCCATGCTTCTTTCTTTCTTAATGGCTTCCTCAAGGCTTGGTGGGTCAAAATCCTTCACCCATCCCTTCAATGTTTCTATCAATCCTTCTGAGAATAGTAGCACTAGCCTCCTTTCAATGATGTTGGACACCATCATGGAAAGCCTTTGCAAGTCTCCAATGTATGCTTCCAACGAACCATGTTGTTTCAGTTGTGCAAGCTCCCTGAACTTCACCGCAGGATCTTTAGTGTCAAATATTTTGATCAACTTGTTGGTGAATTCTTCATATGTATGAATTAGATTGTGACCAAGGTTGATCAAACTATGGTACCACCACTCATGGGTAGCTCCTTCCAAATGTAAGGTGGAAAATTTGATGGCATCCTCCTCTGGCATAGGTCTCAAGGAGAGGTAGCTATCAAGCTTCTACACCCACACCCTGGTTGTACATGCATCACTTCCATCAAAGTGAGCCAAGGACACCTTCCCAAGAGTTTGTTGGTAATCTATTCTAGGACCCATAGGAGCTCGGTATTCAGCTCTTCAACCATTTCTTCGGTTTCTCTGATTCATGAACTGATCAAAGGTCCATTGTTCTCTAAGATTGGGAGGAAAGGAGGTATACTCCATGTAGGCTTGTTTGGCGTCATCTATAAAATGTGTTGCAATCTCAACTTGAGGTTCTTCCCATTGTGTGAATGTGGGAAAAAGGGGTCTAGAGGCTGATCCTCTACAGGTGGCTTCATGTTGGCCAATAGTTCCATCTCTCCCACAGCCATTGTTCCTATTAACTCCACTATTTTCACCATTAGTGTTGTTTTAGTTTTGGATCTGATTATTAGCAGCCTCTTGATCCATTCTTGAGAGCAAACATGTCATCAAATCTATCATCCCATCAAACTTCTTCTCCATTCTAGCATCTATCTCATCCATTGTCTGCCTAAGATTGTTTGACATCTTTTCAACAGCTTCACCAGTGTCAAATATTATCCCTATTTCTCAGAGGGCCCCTAAAAAGGTATCTGCCTCTAGTGTAGGTGGAAATTGAAACTGCGGATTACCGGCCTGAATTCTGGTGTAGTATTTGTGGGCTTTGTCACTCATCTGTTAATTGAACACTGTTGACCACAGGTTGGCAGAATCATGGCTCTCATACCACTGAAATGTGCTAGCCAAATTTTTCAAATTTTAACACATTAATTTCACTCGTTAACGTTAGTGAAATCACAAACCAACTGAAGGGACCCTTTCTCTTCTAATCAATGAAAGGAGATAACAATCAACTCAACCAATTATTCAGTGGGAGGACTGGAGATAGAAATTACATTGCTGAAAGTAACAATCAACTCAATCACTTATTCAACGGGAGGACTGGAAATAGAATGTACAATGCTGAAAGTAAATATGCAACTCAACCACTTATTTAGCGGGAGTGTGTTGACAGCTCAGCCAATCAACAATATGTAAATGCAATACAATATAGACTGAGCATGACCAATCTCTTCCACAAGCGTGGAAAAGCAGTGTAATAAGCAAGATAATGAGATAGCTGACAGTACTACTGTTCAGCTTTACAAAATGATAGAACTCCTGCCAATATCAAAAAATTTCAAGGTCTCAATGTTGCAATTATAGAATATGTCTCTCCTATCATCAAATGACTCATCCACACTAAATCCCAACTCTAAGGACAACTTCTACAATTTGATTTTTGACAGACCAACAACTAGATAACCCACTAAAATGCATAGAACTTGCTCAAAACTCGCCCAAATGACACCAAACCAAAACCAAATGCTTTCTAGCAAGTAGGCGCCCAAATCCCAAGCAACAAACTACAACCAAAACTCATGAATTATTATGCACGCATTCCAAAGCATCCCCAGCATGGTACGACCCTCAAGAAGGGTGATTTCTTCCTCAAAATTCACACACTTCATAATAAAATCTGAAAATCAACAAAGAGGGGTGCCTAAGGCTGAAAAACTCATTTATCAAATACCCATATCCAAATAAAATTCATCCTAAGACTTATGAGCAAAAACGACAATCAACTATACTAAACCAGCAACTCCAAGAACTGACAAAAATCCAAGAAACTCAACTTCAATGTGCTCAATCTTCTCTCAAGGATTAAGAACAGCCAAACCTCAACTAGTTGTTATCTTTCAAGCAAGAAGTCAAGCCAAAGCTAGGAGGTATGCATTCCTCGAAGCAACTCACTAACCATTTCGACAACATAACATTACTGTAGATATGAGATGATGAAATGAAGAGAAGTGGCCTCCTTTTATAAACTCTGAAAAGCAACTCTAGAAGGGCGCCCAAACCAAGAAGTCAAAGCATTTTCAAATTTGAAGTTGACTTCATCCCCTCCAAAAGTGGTGTCCATTTCAAGAAGGCAAGATTTTACTTTTTAATTAAAATATCTTCTCCACAAAGTTGGCATCCCTCCTTCAAAATCTATTTTCACCTTTGAAATATTAAATCACCCCCTAATGAGGCGTCCACCCATGAAGTCCCCTTTTCAAAACAACTTAAATTCATGAAGCTAGGCCAAGGGGTTATAATATCAAAATGTAACATTATTTTAATTAAAATAACTTATCTCTCTAGAAAATGCATCCAAGGGCCAGACTCAACACTGCCAATTGAACTGCTCAAAGAGGAAAGCCAAATGTATTGATGTCAACAGGACCATTGCGAGAAATAGAATTTACTAAAAATAGTAAATTCAAAAAGTTGCTTAGATCATCATGCATGTCATACCGTTGCGAAGCTTTCTGAAAACCCAGAAAGAATCCATGAACCAAACTCCAAGATTCCAATAGAAAGCCTCAGAAAAAAGCTAAAACATCCTCTTAGAAGATAGGAAACCCTAATTTCCACTTCCGAGTAGACTAAGGGTCTCTGGGATAGGCTAATGACCAATTGCTCAATCACTGTTGAGAAGGGGACATTACACTTGGGGTTGCTGACATGTTTTTTAATGCTATTCCAGAGTCCGATTTATTCAGGTTGTAGCTAGGCATACCTTGGCTAACTTCCACAAATGGGATCACCTCCATAATTCATAAATGTTTAAATTTTTCCCATGAAGGTGTCATGCATGTAGTGCATGACACTAGATACTAGCCTCTAGTGTCCTGTGGTGGATATTTATTGGATCACTTTTGGTCTACCTCGTTTGGTCCGCTTCCTCCAAGAACGGACCTACTTTACAAAAACTACGTAAAGTATAAAACTAGGGGCAAGGGACAGACGAAACTGACCCTCCTTGTAGCACAATAGCTTGCTACGTCCTCTTCCCAAAAAGGAAAGGAGAAGCTTTCCCTTCTTGGGTTTCCTCATCCGCTCCCCTTTTTTGCGAGGAGTATTGGATGAGTAAGCATGGCCTTTACCCGCTGAGTCTGATGGTGCCTGCTTGATGTGGGCCCAAGATCAGGATATCGGATCTCCCTATTGAGCCCACTGGGCCTTGTTACTTTTTGTATGGCAGAAAGAAAGGCTCTCAAAGAGAATTCCCTCTGTGGCCTCCCATCGCTTCTGCTCCCAAAGTAGTAAACGGGAAGAGGCCCGCTGCTAAAGAATTTGAGCTGACTCCCCTTGTTGCTTCTCAAACTGTCCCTATTGGTCCCATTCAGGAGTTTATTCCTTCACTAGAAATAGTTGTAGTGGACACTCCCATGCCAGAGCAAGAGCCTTTTGTTCCTTCATAGCCTTCGGCCTCTAGCTCGAAGAGTCGAAGAAACCACCTTGCGCGCGAGTGGAAGCATCGACGAAAGGCTCTCACGCCTGAACAGGCCACTTTGTAGAAGAAGGATGAGGGGATGGTGACCCTTGTGTCAGGGCCTCTTGTTGTGTCTTCCCCTCTCCTTTCTCTTGCTTCCATTCAACCTAGTTCCATCTCGCCTCTGACTCTCATTGTGAGTGCACTTGACCCCAAAAAGGTGCAGGTGTTTATCGCTCCTTCAACAGAGCCGCCCTTTTTAATGTCCCTTATGGACATCTTACCGTTTCCAAAGCTCGCAAATATGCCGAGCACTTTGGTGGTATCTACTACGGCTTTCTCCTCCCCTTCTTCCCCTATGCCTCTCGCTTCGTCTATGGGGAGTTCACATCCCTCGACGAAGCCGAAGGTAGAGGATGGCCCCTCCGGTAATGGAGGGAATAAGAGGAGCCCACCTTCTCTGAAAGGTGGTCTTGTGTTGGCTTGTTCTGTCCTAGTGACGGAGCAAGCCCTAGCTTCCCCTGAATTTTTCACTGCTCCCGAATCGTTCGATGAGCCTAATGGTGAATCTCAGGCGCAGTCTTCCCCCTCTATTGAGGTAAAGCATGGCACTCCAACAAAGTGCATGTTTATCTCTTTGGATGAATTTGTGGCCTTGTCAACGATCTTCACAAAGTCGCTGACTCTAGCTCCACAAGAGCTTAGTGGAGGGGACCTTGCGGGGCCCTCTTCCTTAGCCATTGTTGTAGGAGGGTCGAAAGCCCCTCCCCTTAACAATCCACCACTGCAGGCTCGTCCTCCTTTGCCCTACGTTGTTCTACAATGTGAAGCAGATGAACTCTTCGTCAATCAGTGTGTGTGTTGTGATGTGTTCCCTCGTGATCGAGCTATGTGTTCCTGGATAACCCTTGTTGGTGTTTGGATATAGGAGTGATTTTTGTGTTGTAAACCTTCTTCTATCTATTTCATCATTTATCCATGTTTGTGACTTGAATTTTGGCAAATTGGGGATGATGCAAAGTGTTGGGGGCATTTAGGCTTCATTTCCATATTGACCCAATTTTTATTTTTATTTTGTCTTATCTTGCATTCTTCACATGGTCTTATATAGTAGGGGGTTGATGACAATTCATTAATATACTATCACTTTACTTATATATAGATATATATATTTATGAGTAGTTCTCATCCCGAAATATCAGATCACCCATATGCCCTTTGTTTGTGTTTGTCTCTTTCTCGCTCTTTTTCCTTCATTTTTCTCTTCTTTGCATGAGTTGTCCCTCTCATGTGTGACAACGCCACCTCTATAATGCTTCAATTTTCAGAAAACACATTCGTTGCCAACGAATCTTTTCTTGAAATTCCTCATGAGCATTCCTTTTCAAAACAGTATTTGGGACTTGGACCCTTTATGGAACATGTTTCCTTCATCATGGGTTTGTAAAGAAAGAACTTGAAAACCTTCCTCCAAGGTGGGAATTTCTTTGACCTTCCTCTTGTGAGGGGGCATTTTTCTTCCTTTTGAATTCCTTGATGAAGTGAACATCTTTCGAAAGGATTCCTTGATGACAAATCGATTTTAGAAAGAACATCCTTCCTGTACTTTCAAATAGTGCATCCCTTGAGTGGACCTCCTCTTCACGCTAGGTTCCTGAGGGGCCCGTTTGAAATTTTTCCAACTTGCTAACGGTTTGTGTGACTATCCGCTTACTTTCCCATGTGGCCATTTTTTGACATGTTCTATCTATGGGTAAACATGTTGCTTTGCAAGTGAGCCTGTAAAGCCGCTTCTTGACTCTGTGGAGTCCCCTTCCTTTGGTTTCCTCCATGTGAGAGATCTTGGGGGATACCTCCCTGTAAGTTTGCGGGCCTATAGGGCACTTCCTTTGAGCTTCCTCCATGCAAGAGATCTTGGGGGTCACTCCCCTGCAGGTTTGCGAGTCTATAGGGCACTTTTCTCGGTTTCCTTCATGCTTGAGATCTTGGAGGATACCTTCCCTACAGGTCTGCGGGTCTGTAGGGTGCTTTTCTCGGTTTCCTTCATGTGAGATATTTTGGAGGATACCTTCCTTGCACGTTTGCAGGTCTGTAAGGCGCTTTTCTCGATTTCCTTCATGTGAGAGATCTTGGAGGATACCTTCCTTGTAGGTTTGCAGGTTTGTAAGGTGCTTTTATCAGTTTCCTTCATGTGAGAGATCTTGGAGGATACCTTCCTTGCAAGTCTACACGCTTGTGAGGCACTTACTTCTTGGGGCTTCCTTCATGTGAGAGATCTTGGGGGTTGCTTCCTTGCAGGTCTGTTCACCTGTAAGACACTTTCATTCTACAACTTCATGGTTTTGCGGGACTATGGAGTCTTTTGTTCGAGCCTGTGCTTTCGAGCTCGCCAGATCGCGGTCTGCTTCCTCGATGGTTCAGGTATACATTTCTAACCCTACTACCTTTTCAATCTACTTTATTGAAGCACTCATCAATATTCATGATTGCTAAAGTGGGGGCAAAATGTATAGGCACAAATTTGCATCCCTTACACAAATTCCCGTTTTACACTTCCTCACCTTAAAAAATCAATCCGAAGGCGAAATTCCACATCAGCAAGCTGCCTTCATTCCACTTGGCATTTGTCTTTTGTGTTGGTAGAAGAATAATTATTGGCGATGCTCGTGTGACCTGTAGACATCCGCTCGGTGTGCTTACTATTGTGACCTATTTCACACATCCCCCATTGCTAATGGGGACCCCCAAGTTTTTGGTTTCGCCCTCTGTGTAACATTTTTTTGTGAGTTCAGAATTTGAGTTTTGAGAGTCGCTCCAGCCAAGCTAAGTTTTTGAACCCGTTTGTGTGCCTAAACGTCATGGAAGGGCTCGGAAGGTCCGAAAGACGAGGATCGCCTGTGCTTTCGGTCATTTCTGACACTTCCTATTTTTAGGGATTCTGCTTTTTTGCTTTTTGCTTTCTTAATTTTTGGCATTTTTAGGCCATTCTGGAGTTCCTATATTTTAGGGATGTTTTTTTCTTTTTTCTATTTTTAGAAAGTTTCTATTTTGGGAAAAGTTTCTATTTTGAAAGTCCCACTGATCATGAAGTCAACACGCCTCTAGATTGAGAGAAATCAATAGGAAAATCAAGGTAAAAGGTAAAAAAATGATGAAAAATGACAAGTTTGAGAAGTTCGCCCATGAGAAGGAATGACAGACATAGTCTCAAGTCCGCCCTTGCCTTTGGCAAGCCAAAGGCATGCACTGGCAGGCCAAGTGTGATGTATGCCATGTCTTGAGGGGGTATCAAGTCTACCCTTGGAAGGAGGAGCCTCAAGTCCACCATAGAGAGAGAAGTGAATGGCAAGATAAGGTCAAAGTCCGCCCTGTCAAGTGCAAGCCCAAGTCCACCCTTGGAAAGGAAACCTCCAAGTCGACTATGTCTTGACCAATTGTGATGTCCGCCATAGGCAAGACAAGCCTCCAAGTCCGCCCATGTCAAGGAGAAGTCCAAGTCTGCCCTCGAAAAAGTCAAAGACTAAAGTGCGCCTATGTCAAGGAGAAGCTAAAGTCCGCCCAACTTTGGAAAAGGAAATTTTCCTAAGGCATTGATGAAGAATACGCCTAGAGAGAGAGGTGATCAAGCTAGAATGAAGTTTGCTCCCCAATAGGGAGAAAATCTTCTAAGGCACGAAAGAAACTATGAATGGCAAGGCAAACATGAAGTTCGCCCCTTAGCCTAAAGAAATTTCTAAGGCATGGATAAAATTATAAAGTGGCAGAGAAGCCTCTAAGTCCGCCCAACCCAAAAGGAGAAAGAAAATTAAATTTTTGACTAAGTATGGATGTCTTGAGAAGCCTAAAGTCTGCCCAAGAAGTTGAAAATTGGCAGTGAAATCATGAAGTACGTCTTGGCTGTTGGAGTTGAGAAGATACAACACCATAGAAGCCCAAAAGATCTTTGCAAGCAATTAACCTGTTACAAGGAGAAACAAAGAGAAGCAACAAAAGAAATGCTCAAGAATGTGGAGCCATGAATTCACACAAAATGTAAAATGAATTAATGATACAAAAGATAGTTTTCAACTACATATAGATGAAAACCCTAAAAAGGAAAACCCTAGGTTTGCACAATAATAATTAATAAAGTAATTAACTATTATGCACCTAATGTTAGCTTAAGTGAAAAGAGGTAAAAGGGAACTTTAAGTAATTAAACAAATATTGTTTAATTAATAAAGTAAATACCCAATTACTCTAACACCCCCCCTTAAGATAGACATAGGGAGAAGCTAAAACCTAGAAGAAGCTACTGAAAGCAAAAGCAATGGGTCCCGGCAACAAGGTCAGATCAGGTACCCATGTATAAAATCAATGCAAACTAAATGAAATGGGGTAAAGGAGAAAACCCAGTGGGAACAAAACTCCTCCCCAAAATAGAATGCAAGGAAGAAATGCAATGCACTAATGAAAGAATGATAGGAGGTGGATAAAATAATACCCCCCATAGATAGCTTCTATCATATAAGTACATGTACAATGATCTCCATAGGAGATATAGAAAGAGAGAAGAAGCCCCCCCCACAATGAAGAAACTTCTGTCACAATGGTAGATGCCTGATGTAGAATCCAAAAGGAGATCCTGAAGCGGCAAATGATATTCCTCCCCTTGGGAAGAAACAGATCCATGGATCTATACCTAAGAAACCCTATGAAAAAGGAAGAACCAATCTGTCTCAAGATGTGTGTCATGATAGGATGCTGAAGAGTCTCACTATCTGAATGGAAATAAATAATGTCAAATCCAAACTGATGTGGAGAATACTAAAATGCAACCTCTAAATGCACAGATAATGGTGGGCAAACAGTGATAACCTGGCTGTCAAGGTAGAGGAGATGAATGTCCTTAAAATAATCCTCCAAGTCTGCAATATAGGACTAACAAACAAGAAAGATATGTCTGCAACATAAGAGTCCAAAGTAGCTATGTCTGGAAGATGTATGATTCCCTGCTGCAATGAATCAAGAACAACAAGAGATGTTGATGAAGTCTTAGTCTGAAGAGTAGGAACTGGGAGACAAACCTCTGATCCATCGGAATAAGTAAGGGTGTCTAAATACTCAAGCTCCTCTAAAGTATCATGATCAAATGGTGTATTCTCTCACCAAGCAATGGGAATGAGACAATTTGAAGCAGGATCCTCTGGGAATGGAGATAGAATAGGGTCTCCATAGATCTTCCAAAGACGTGTCCAAAGTGGGTGAGAACAATCAATGTCCGATATAACCAACATAGTGTCATGATCAACACTAGACAATATAACTCCTGCAATGTGATTTTTAATAATATCCCATGCTAATCTGCCCTCTAAAGTTGTTGGTTCAGGTATGAGATCATACAAATAAGGCAAAATATTAAGCCACCTACAATGTGTAAGTATACCTTTTGCCCATGACTCATAATTACCCTGTTCCAGAATAACAACTGAAGGGTGAGTAGAGAAACCCATGATAACTCTTCAAATGAAAAAACAAACTGAGAAATCTGACTTTACAGCATTTAGATCAAATTAATATAACCCATTCCACACAAACAAAACCCATGAAGGAGCCAGAATGACCGAGTAATTGAGCGAAATGTAAAAACACACAAAGCTGAATAAAAAATACCTGATAAATATTCTAATAAAATAGACTGTAGATCTGGAAAGAGCAGTATAACACCTTTCCAACGCCTATTCGTTTGCGCAAAACGGACACCGTGGCCAAAAGTTATGAAATTTTCAAAAACTGAATTTAGCTTGCAGGAAACGAATTTTCTAACAAAAAATGTTTATTTCTAACTTGATTTTTGGAAAATCTATTCATTGTTTGTAGACAAAAATAGAAACCCAGAAATATTTTGATGTTAGAAACAAAACCCAGAAATCGTTTCTTGTTCCAACAAGCAGAATATGAGAAAATAATTTTTTTTTACTTTCAGTCAAGAGAAAAATGACGCGCGCCATTTCTTCAATAGTGATTTTCTCCAGATCTGTGCAAGATATGCAAAATCTAAAAGATATCCAGTTAAAATTTGACACTGGCTACAAAACCCAGAAATCGTTTTTCCTACAAATCAGTGAAAACTAAATTTTTGAAACAAAAATGATGACGACTCCAATAAAAAACGGCTTGCAACAAACCCTTGTAGCTCCAAAAATCTTCAAAACAAGAACAAGCAGCTGCAAATCTGAAGCTCTGATACCATGTTGGAGTTGAAAAGATACAACACCACAGAAGCCCAAAAAATCTTTGCAAGCAAATAACCTATTACAAGGAGAAACAAAGAGAAGCAACAAAAGAAATGCTCAAGAATGTGGAGCCATGAATTCACACAAAATGTAAAATAAATTAATGATACAAAAGATGGTTTTCAACTACATATAGATGAAAACCCTAAAAAGGAAAACCCTAGGCTTGCACAATAATAATTAATAAAGTAATTAATTATTATGCACCTAATGCTAGCTTAAGTGAAAAGAGGTAGAAGGGAACTTTAAGTAATTAAACAAACAAATATTGTTTAATTAATAAAGTAAATACCCAATTACTCTAACATTGGCTAGATGGAATAATCAAATAATTGAAAAATTAAATATTTAGCCATGGATAAACAAATTTGGCCAAGTATCAATATTTTAATGGGTTGGAAATTTAATATTTGGATATTTTAAACTATTTTCCGATACTTAGGGGAATTCATTTAAAATATTTGATGTCTAGAGAAAATGAGAGATACCTTGGAGAAATAATTAATTTTCCTTAGACGAAATTGAATTTTGTCGCGACTCGAGGATTAAACGGGTTGGAAAATTAATTTTCATGATTAATTTAATATTTTCCAATGATTTTAAGTGTTCAACACTTGGGCAAAATTTTGAAAAGAAAGAAAATCTAAAAGATTTCGACTGAAGGTGGCACCTGGATGAAATTAGAAACTTGTCTCAATGATTTCGAAAAGGATTGGAAACTTTCCAAACGAAAAGAAGAAAAAATTTCTAAAATTGAGAGAACTCAAGAGAAAAGAAAGCAGTTACTAAGGAAAATCGCACTTCTCAGCCATATAATGAGTTTTAGCAACTCATTTCTTCACAAATTCGATTGAAAAGAAGTTGGCTCTCTCAAATCTACAAGAGATAATTTTTGAAAGAATAAATAGTGAGAGAAACGTTGATTTTCCTCAGTAGAATAGATAATTTTAAACTAGAGGCATGATTTTTGAAGAAATAAATTATTTCTTGGCTGAAAGTCGCACTTCTTAGAAAATTGGCGCACCTCTTGGATTGGATTTTCAGAAGTTAGAAATAATTCGCAGCCAGAAGATATTCTCAGAGGTTTGGAAATCAATTGACAAAGCTCTTCTATTCTTTTCTAATCTTCTGCGGTCATTTCGGCACAAGATTTATCGAATACTTAGCGAATTTCTCCACTTTCAGCTTGCTTTTTTGTAGAAATTCATATTTTAGACAAGCTGAAAGTATAAATTTGTCAAAAAACATCCCAAAATAACCAGATTTTTAAAGTTCTTATTTTAATGTTAAATATTTTTGTACTTGCAGGTTGATGACCACCCGAGGAGAACCATCTAGACGAGCACAGATGAAGTTCGCTGGTAAAGGGCTGCAGTCGGAGTCCAAAATCAATTCAAAATGGAAAAATATCATAGACACCAACCTCGGGCATGTCGACTTCAATGAATTTAAAAAGAGGATGTACGGGCATGATGGATTTTTGCCAACACCCATTGCCAAACGAATGATGAGAAACGGAATTGTTCAGGCTCTTGAATTCCCACGGGCAATTGAATGTGCCGAACTAATGGTAGAGTGTGCCCTTCACTATAATGCACAAGATAGGCAAATTGTTGCGCCTGACGGGAGGATACTAGCTCACCCGGAGAGTTAGCCATACAAGAAGCCTTCGGCATCCGTACATATCACAGAACTTCCTACAGAACTAAGGAGAATGCGAAGAAATTATATGATGAAAAGCTGGACCCATTGTGCTGCAAATATTAATAAGTCATGGTTGGAAAAACCAAGAGCTTCCGCTAAGAAGATGCCCAAAAAGTTATTATGCACAGAATTTAAAGAAGATTATAGAGACATCATTATCTTGCTGAACAGAATGGTTGGCAATCCTCAGGGCATGCCTTTCGAAACATGGATGTACTACTTCATCGAGGAAATCACTGAAGGGGCAAAGATGTCCAATTCGTCTCGCATGATAAGCAACAACCTCCATGAGCAATTGGTCAATCTGGAGGAGACAAAGACATTTTACATGAGTTCTTACATCATTTACATGTTGGCTAGGACATATCGATATGTCGGATTGATTTGTAAAGGTGTGGTTGGCAATGGAGATAATGAGATGAAGTCCTATGACTGCTATCCACAGTTGCAGCTAAGTGAGAAATCCCACTTCAGATGGGCACATGACGCTTTCTTCATGTATATAACAAGAATACTCCAAGGAGGAACGCACCAAAGGCTGACTCACGAAGCCAAGAGTTTGATCGGCAAGTACAGATCCTGGTTCATCCAATACCCAAGGTACACGTACATCAGAATCCAAGGATTCACCAGGAATCCCTATAGAATTCCCATCTTTCCTACCAACAAGATGGTCTTACTTGAGGTGCTGAGGTAGTTGGAGGAGTATCAAAGCTTCCAAAGAACAAAACAAAAGGCGACAGTTACTTTCCCTTTTTTCATCGGCAACATGCTGGAATCATGCCCATCGGAGGAAGCTAAGAGTGCCAAGCTGGAAATACAGCGGTACCCGTTTGCCACATATCAGTCTAGAGGGAACTTCAACCCACATCATCATATCAAGACTGTAGATGGAAGAAAGTACAGACATTAAGTCGAGTTGGAGGACTTCTGGGTAGATGTTGCAGACGAATATGAGGTCAGGCGGAGGTTGTGGTCCAGATTGCCAGTTAGCTTGTTCAAGACAACTGAACTTTGTCGAGTGCCTGATCAGCTTGAAGATGATGGAGAGAAAATAAAACCACGTTTCAATGAAAGTCAGCCTCTGCCTACTGTAAAATGGTCAAAGTCCGAACATGCAAATTTGAACACCTTGATGAGACCAGTAGTCAAGTGGGTCGACCAACAGGTCCAAGAGCTAAGGAGGAGGAAGGTGACGCCTACCTATGATCGGTTGAGTGAAATGGAGTCTTACTCTTCGAATGCGGAAGCATCTCATAGTGTAGAGTTGATGGAAGCCACTACTTCCAAGAAAAGAAAAGAAGTAGTTGTGGATAAGGAGCCTGTTAAGAAACGAACAAGGATAGATCCGTCATGCTCTGCCACGTCAAGGATATTGATGAGATATTGGCTACCATTGATGACTCATTGGTCAATATTGGAAACCCTCCCCCAATTCTTGAGGAGAATGTGGAGCCCGTTCAGCTGGACGATGATGAACCACCATCCCCACAGGCACAGAGATACTTGGATCAGATGATGAAATGGGCACCCAAAATGATGATTTTTAGGAAGGAATGATTTCAGCCCTCCGAGGAATTTTGGATGCTCTGAATGAAGAAAATGTACAGGAAGAGGATGGCATAGAACAACTCATGTTCCCTAACTGGCTGAAGGAGAGAATGAAGATATAGGCACCAGTCGAGACACCGAAAGAGGATGATGTTGCGGATTTCTTAGCCAGACTTGAACAAGATTCAATCAAGAAGTTGGCTAAGAGATTTTCTACTATACAGAGATGAAGCTGGCAATCGGTCTGTACAGATTGCAGTGCCAATGGTGGAGAAGTCACGAGAGGGTATAGCTCCACATGAATATGTTGTCACCACCATCGACTTGGGTCCAACCAAAAAGGGCCAAGAAGTTGAAGATCTGGACAATTCGGTATCCACCATCAAGTCAAGGTTGGCGAAGGAAGGAGAAAAGAGGAAAGAACACTAAAGAGAGATCGAGCGCCTAAAAGAATACATTTAGCATCTGACCAAACCGCTTGATCAAGACCATACAACAACTCCTCTTCTCCCGAATCCGTCACAGGAAACAGCTAAAGACATGGAAGAAGATATGGCCATAGCTAGAGAGGCCAAAGAATGGATAGTGGTTAAGGGCACAGAAGCAAATACCTTCCTGGAAAGGTTGACATTGGTCTACGGTCAAGCCACCTCATTGCTTTCTAGATTGGTTGCCTTGGTAGAAATGTGGGATGGTGTCCCAGATATGCAGGAAAGAATAATTCCATGCCTTAGAGTTCTTAAAGGAGTCCCAAAGGAGGAACTGATTGATGGAGGCATCATAGCTGCAAGCGTAGCTTATGATTTCTATACTTGGTGTTGGGCTTTGATGACACGAAGTGAGGTCTTGGAAAGGGTGAAGGCTAATGGAATCAAAGTGGAAGAACAAGTTAAGGAGATTCAGAATAAAATTTTCAACATGATTGTCGACCTGTTAGACAAAGAGGTCATACAAGAAAATGATTTACAGTTGGAGGGATTGAAGAATAAAGTTCAAGAAAACTTCTTTTCTATCACGGGGCCTATCCTAAGACAAAATTGGGTTAGAATGGAAAAATTCTTAGCCATCCAGGAGGCCTTTGTGAGGATTGAGCCAGAATGGGAGGACATCTTTGCCAGGTGCGCCGAAGGCTTGGACAGGCTGGAGTTCGGGATCGGCATGCTCCCACAGGTTACTATGGAGGAAGTTGTCTTAATTGTGTCCAAATTCATCGAACACATGACAACTCAAGAGGATAGGGATGCACTCCCTTGAAAGTAGCTCCAGGTGCCACCTCACTCTTTGTCAACTCATTATTCACTGATTTTAATTGGCAAGCCCTAATTAGGGATTAATTGTTTTAATCTTGGTCGTTGGCTTATTTTAATCTGGGCCACTCATTTATTTTTGAAACTCTATATAAACTTGCATACTCTCATTTTCAATTTGTACAGTGAGTAGTATGAGATTGTTGCTTTATACCATTTCCGTTAATAAAAGCTCTGGTGCATGATTTTCTTAGAATCACTTTTATTTTCGAGTGGTGTGCAAGGTTTACATATTCTCCTTCAACACTTAGATTAAAGTTAAATTAGCATTTTCATTTGAATTTTTGTTAGTGAATGAAAGATCTAATAGCGGTGATTGATGAAATTTTTCTCATACTTTCTTTAGATAGATGATTTGTATCCAATGTGTAAAGGTAGCCTGAACTCTTAAATTGTGGATGCTTAACTTCAATTTGAATAATTATTAGTTCAGACATGAAAATTATTATCACCTCCGTTGAAGATTGCACCCACTTTGCATAGTTGTCCCAGGGAGGCAAAACAAAGTGTGGTTATTCCATTTCATCCAATCATTTTCATCTCTTGAGTTCTTAGGCGTAGTTTAGACTTCTAAACCCTCATCTTTTGCATTTTTTTTTCAAAAATCTGAAATACCCAATGGAAAGAGCATTCAATAATAAAACCGTCTAAATCCTTAACTTGTGAACAAATTCTAAAGTAAGTCCCTTTGTGATACTAGCATATCACAACGCCCACTGATCTTATCCACGTGTCATGACCTAACAAAAGAAACCTTGGAGTTGCTATATGATCTTCTTTGCAATCTTAGCATATGTAGGAACTTTTTTCAAGAGAGGATAAATTGTCTTTGGGCATTTTATTCTGTGTTCGGTGAGTATTAAAATGCACACCAACACTTACGTCCCTGATAGATTCCCACATTTAAAGCTGGCAGAGGCATTACACTTTCTATTGGAAACGAATTGTAATGTCCCTCTTCGACCAACCGACCCGAAAATGCCTTATTCTCCTCACCTCACCTTCAAAAACATTCATTCTTCATGCAACTCATCTCTTGGGCATCTCTTTTGGCAATATCTAAGCATTCACTTCACATCCATCACTTCAAGCAACACTTTGGCACTTCATAGCAGCAACAACAACACTCCATTAAATCCATAGAGCAAGTGTGGAACAAGCCATTGCAGCAATGGCTTGAGGTTTTGTAACACTTTCCTTCACTACAGTTGAGGCTGTAGTGATTGTCCAAGCTCTCTTTCTCCATCATCAGCTAGTGAGCTCTTGGTGGAGGTGGTAACGTTTTCACTCTTCTCCTTTACGATTTGGGTGAGTAGCACTTCACTATTTTGTAGTGTTTATTGTGTTCTCTACTTTCTTTTCTCCTTTATCATATATTTCTCTATCATTGCTATCTTGGTTGTCCGTGGAGGTGGAAACACCGAAATGGGGGTCTACCCCCAACAATTTTCCCTCTTCCTGTGTGTTGTAGGTGGACGTGCATTTGGAGCTAGTTGGCATAGAGGCTCTTTTGTGAGATTATCTTTGTCAGCTTAGCTTTAATATATTTGCTTTATCATATTCATTTGTATCTCTCTTATTTTATAGTTTTGTTTTATTCCCTTAGAAATCACTAGCTAGGTTGTCAGCTTGTTTTCTGGCAGTTCTTACTATATTTCTAGTCCTTTAGTCATACGGACGCCAGCGCACTTAAGAGACGCCAGCGAATCATGCTGTCGTCCCGGAACCGTGCTTCTGTCTTCGGGCATAGAGCTACTTGAGGTGCAATGTTGAACCCAAAAATTGGCTTGCCTAGCCCGTTCTAAATTTCAGGTCTACAAAGTGATTGAAGGACCTTTTAGTCCTCATCATTCTTGTCCCTCATTTGAAACATTCCTTTAGAGTGAGGTAAGTTAGGGCAGCCTTCTGCTCTTGACTCTCCATGACCTGGGGCCTTGAATGCGGTTGGTCCTCCTCTCTTACAGATACAAACCCAAAAAACCATCTCCAACTGTAAATCTTGAGAACCCTAAAATGGGGACATTACAGTCCGCCCTTCCCAAAGATTGTTTGTCCTCAAGGAATGCCAAGGTATCCACAATAGTAACCAACTGAAATTGACTGAACCCAAATGTAATCCCGGGATCCCAAGTCAATCTCTGCAAATGTCCACAATGTTGTCACTACACGACTCTGATAATAACTGTAAACTCATCACGCTCCATTTGTGCCCTCAACTCTTGTGACCTGAAAAAGTGAATGCCACCAACTCCCGTACTAAAATACCTACGAGGGTTGTAGTTTGTATCATGGAAAATCTCTTTCCGAGGCACCTTAGTGAGATTCATATATGAAATCCCACTGTCTAACTCAATCTTGGGAAATGGAAAACATACTGTACTCAACTCCAAAGAGTATCCCTCAGCAATTCTCCTCACAATGTCCCAAAGGTGATATAAATTAGTCCCTAATAGCAGTGTCATCCCTGAAATCATACATCTTGACCATGCCATCCTAATCATGGATTGATAACCTCTCATCAAAACCTAATCCCCAGGTGTCAATATTCTCATGTCGAGCACACCAACTCATCCAATTGATTACAATCACCTCAATAGCATCTGTGGATATATCTATCAATGACTCGAACTGATTGCAGTATCCATCAATCACACTAGTGGGAGCTAGTAATAATTGCTTATGCTCAATAAATCCTTCCACAACTTGCTGCCAAGATTCTTGTAGGTCCTTGAAGTCACTTTGTCCATAAATGGATGTTGCCATCATCAACGAGGAAATGCTAGGGCAACAACTGTCACAAATCATTACACTTAAAGACATAGGAAATGTGAATGTAGGAGTGACCAAAGGAACTCCTCCACTAACCACATTACCTGTACCAATCAACACCCACTAAGAATCACTCCATTTTTGGGTTGGAGGTATTGACCAATCCATTTGCATGTTATCATTCATTGTCCTCTGTAAACTAATTGGAAAGTGGACAGCAATACCAACTCTGAAGATTTGTCCACCAAACCAATTTTGAATCATTATCTCATCCCAAGTAACTGAACCTAGATCTCAAGTCCTATGATTATCTCCAATCATACTCACACAGACAACCTCATGGTTGTTGCGACAAATGATGGAAATCCCATGAAGTCTGAAAATCAGGCTGATAATCATCTTGGAATTGCCCCTACTGTCATCAATTGATAAGGTTTCATCAACATTTAAATTCCAAGTATTATAGTGAAAAACATGAGCACACCAAGCCATGCAATCTGTTGCTATCATCAATGCAATGTCTAAAAATTTCATAATCAACACCATCTAATAACCCTTAAACAAAGATGTGTTAGTTGGAATCCAAAGAACCAAGTTTGAACACCCTTCCTCAATTCGATGCCCATTGTTGTTATGAATTTTCATGAAGTTAAAGTAAAACCATTATGAAACATCATACCATGTGAATGACTTGAGCCCACAAATAACATTTCATGCTTAGCCATAAAAGTTTGAATATCAACTAGATAAGGCCCATTACCAATGTCAAACCTAAGATTCTTATCCACCATCTCATGATAAACAAAATCTTATAGAGATAATGGAGTGTTGTTCACAATCATAACATCAACATCTAGCTCATACCTTTCATTAGTGTATTCATGGATCTCATGCATACCTTCTCCCACTTCAAGATGGTCATCATTATTCACATTTTCAAGAAGTATATCAAACCCATACCAAGACAATAAGCTATTGTTAACACTCATAGAATCCACACTTTTATTTTTTCAACGATATCTTCATAGGTTTCATACACACCTTCCTCCAATTCTGAATACTCATCAATACTTGTTGATTCAAAAAGTGTAGCACACTGAAAACTGCCTTCAATACCTATTATATCTGCTATATCATGGCTGCAATTTGTACCTATGTGAGAAGATTGATCCTCAAAATTCAAGAATTCAAATTCTTGATGTAGGTTCCAATCCCTATCAACATCTTGAATCTCTCTAATGTGAGGAATACTAGAATCATTATACAATATTTCACATCTATGAAATTCCTCAATCCCTTCAACTAATTTATTAGTCTCCATTGACATTGTTCTATTTCCATGCTCCTTGGCTGTGGCTGCCACAACCTTATCTTTAGTGACTATCAACTGATTCTTCCAATCATATAACTCATTAAGCTTTCGATAAGAATTAGCTTCATGCCATAAATTTTAAGATCTGGCTTCAAGAACATGACTATTAAATTTAGTCACCTCTATGATATTTTCTTTGCATATTCTAGGTTTTGTGGTAAGGACAACGTTGTGCTCAAAAGAGAGATCATCATAAGCTTTCTCTCCACCATATTTTAGTGTTTAAATACCTCGATCCCATGAAATTATGAGTTGATTCAGGTTTGGATCTGAACAAGTATGCTCATTGTGTTTCCCATGAATGTTGTTTCCTTAAACATATCACCTTCTAAATCAAAAGTGATGAAGCTAACATGAACATTTTTCTCCATAGGTGCTGTTTGGAAATCAAACTGATATACATTAGACATTGGGAATTCTTTCCCAACATCTAAACTACCCTCACTAGAGTGATGTAAAAATTATTCACTATATGTTGATTTAAAAACTTCAACATACTCAACTTCATCCCATTCTTTTTTTGAAAAAGCATTAGTGATCTGAGATATCCCACCCTAGGTGGACACTTACAAACTCTAATTTTTGCCTATATATTTTTTCTTGGGTTTTCAAAGTTTTTGCTTGTTTTGGCTTTCAATGAGATATTGCTAGGTAAAGTGCAAATAACAAATACTAGTGCAATTGCAAAAGAAGAATGACTGAAATGAAATGCTTGATAATATATTTCTGATTTGATATAACTTGAAAATTACAATATATAATTTAAATTAGATTTCTACTTCTTTGCAAACATAATTTAATCATACCCGATATGTATAGCAGTTACATATAAGCCCGAAACTCATCAACAACAATTAAAAAAATATTTATATCTGCAATTCTGGAACTCACTACCGAATCGTTGACAAAAATGCCATACCACAACATAATATTGTAGCAGCACTATAGCATTTTACTGTAGCAACACTGTAGCATTTTACTA
The DNA here is from genome assembly GCA_007115665.2 of Sequoiadendron giganteum. NCBI lineage: Eukaryota > Viridiplantae > Streptophyta > Pinopsida > Cupressales > Cupressaceae > Sequoiadendron > Sequoiadendron giganteum. The sequence continues at coordinate 346,197,029 of CM021109.1, read as the reverse complement.
TAGCGCGGGTACTATAGTGTCATTGTAGCAGCAAGATAAAACTTTTGATCTACTCTATATAACCTCTGAAATGCACAAATAGAACCCCACATTCCAAAAGATGAAGGCACAAACAACAATAAATTGTTCACCAATGATAAACTTCAAAATTCTTATAAATTCTTTTGATGAAATCTCCTCTATTATGCACAATTGCAACCTCTGACATGAAGCTACCAATGATGCAGCCTTCAAGTGATCTTTCACACCCTTAGGTAGCAAGAACAATGAAGAATCTTCATTTTCCAAGGCCAAGAATTTTGGGTTTCCACCTCAAGAGCAAAGCTCTTCAAAAAGCACAAACTCCAATATCTTCAAATGACCAAATGAATGTTTTTCCTTGCTTCTGGTGACTTATATACTCTCTCCAAATGGGTCAATCCCTCTAGAGGCCTTTTAAATCATTAAAAATCATTAAATGTTTTTGATGTTGACTTCTATAATAAAACATTAATTATGACCCACATAAAAGTGTTTTTTTAATTTCACTTAAGTCATTTAAATGACCACTTTAATCATAAAGTTATATTATATCATTATGATGTACTTTATTAAATGACTTTTAAGTCATTAAGTGGACCCATTCACATAAACTGAAAATATAACATTATAATATGCACTTCATAATTAATTATTAATAAAGTAGTACTTTATTAATAATTAAAATCACAACTCCAAAAATAATCATCATTTCCCGATTCCATCTAAACCAAGGGGTCAACCACTATATCAACTGTGTGTCCAACTGACTTACTAAAATAGTAAGGTTGGCCTCCAATACTCAACCCACTTACTATAAATAGTAAGTACCTCAAAGGGAACCAAAAACCACTGAATAGTCTAGCCTTAAAAAACACCAACAATCAGGAGAAGTAAATGTTGACAACTGCCACCTGAAGAGCTCAAATAACTCCACAACAAGGTCCTCTCATCAAAAATATTAGCCTACAAGGACCTAGTGATAGGCTAGATCATCTAACTTTGATGCACACTCAAAATGGGGACATTACAGTCCGCCCTCCCTGAAGTTGCTTGTCCTCAAGCAATTACAACTGAATAGGAAACACCACTCCATCAGAGGCCCAAGGGAAGAATTGTAGAATGACCCACATGTCACCAAATAAATCCTGTAGCACTAGCATTAACACATCTATGCAAAAATTGATGTCAAACCAACTGTCCAACTCATGCGCACAAGAAATGGGCATCGAAAGCCACTCATGTACATGTGAACCAAAAGTGAAACTGTAAGCAATCCACACCATGTACACACTGCAATACTCATCAGTGAAATCTCAATGGAACCTTGATGCACAAGAAGGATCCTACAACACACTGTAGAGTGTCCAACAATATATTCCTGGATCCCAAATCCAGAATGGAAGTCTTCCATGTTTAATATCCTTCAATTTCCTCTGTGCAAATCCAATCTCAACTTCACCATGCTGATAATGGTGAAGCAACCCATTGGGACCCATCCAAATTGTAGTGCCAAACCTGTCACCACCTAGATTCCAATACAATTTGAACTCACATCCATCTGTCATGTGGAGATAAGAACATCTGGAAGCATATGTTAAGCCCTCATGGATGTAATAACTAACCAAGCCATCATGCCTACTGACACCATAATCACCCCGTAACCATGTATCCGTATGAAATCTCTATGACATAGAAGTAGCAAACCTTGTCGGATAAATATCAGCATGATGGATAACTAATTGTTGTCCCTACAAGTAATCCCCCACAAACAACTGATTCGGGTACTTGCGGCCACTAATTCCATCTTTTGGAGATGGAAAATTCCCATCCCACAATGGATGGTATTAATTCTGAACCAATCCACACCTACGCATTATCAAATCCTTATTGTGTGGACTAAAGTAGAAGTGATGAGTGCTCCTCACTATGCAGTCAAGATAAAATGCTCCAACCTCTATCAATGGTTGACCATCATAGTCCTATATAAAACTCTCCTCAACAAACTCATCACTCTCATCACCGGAATCATAAGATGGCTCCTATCTCTGATCCTAAATGGATAATTGGGTAGGCATACTAGTAACCCTCTCTGTGAACCCAATAGAAAAATCCCTATCAGAAAGAAAATGGAGGTATTCTAATTTCAATGCCTCCAAAGCACACCTGATAAAGCGCAAATCTCAAATGCGAGTACCAGCTGAGACTCCATACTATCTCTCCTCAAACTCTGCTCTCCAAAGAAGGTACTCCACAAACCTATCTATGCAAACAAAACGAGATAGGGTTGAATCAACCTTTTCTCCTATAACCTTTAGCTGATCCCTCCAACTTTGTGGCTCAAAAATTTGTCCATCAAAATCAGCTGCATGGGATGGAATGATTGATTTGCTTCCAAGAGAGGGAAACAAATCAACATGAGAACCGAGCTCCCAACTAGATGATACTTTGAATATCTCTTGTGAAGAAGATGGAGTAGTTTCATGGACTGTGACACAACTCTCTGGAGAATCCACCACTGCAACACAAGAGCTATCAATAATTTGATTTGCATCACCTGTCATGGAACTAACCTCAGGAGAACCTGGTGCAACAAGTGGTTCTCTGCAACTCTCAATCGATGTTCTCATCCCATCGGAATCAACTGCACCTATATCTGTGAGGGATGTAACCACATCCTTAACCTGCTCGCCACCATAATCCATGGATGTATGCTCATCATCAATAGCTATCATAGATATCGAAACTATATCTATTGGTGGTGAAGACTGCGCTAAGTTCAACTCCACGATAAGCTCCTCTATCCGTGATTATGACTCTTGAAGGGCCAACTGAGCTCTCTTCAATGAGTCCATAGTCACCTCAAGTTCATGAGTGAGCTCATCAACCTCCTCTTCCTTTCCCTTCAATGCATCATAACAGATGCGATCCCACTTGAGAAGATAATCTTTGTCCACAAGTAGTTGTAGGTAACTTTGTTTCATTATTTTGATTGCTTCTCGAAGTGCATGAAACTCTACAAGGGAAAGACCACTATCACAGTGCTCATCTATCACGGGAGTACTCCAAACATAAGTAGCCAACATCTGATGAGCAACATCAAAATTCTCTATGGCGGTAGCAATCATTCTGTCATTAACCTTAAGTTGCCCTACCAAATGATGAGGACACTGGAACTTATCACTCCCACACAAATTCTCTGATTTATAGTCTACACTATGATATGAGGCTCAATCATCATCGCTCACTATATGATAAGCAGCATCATGTGTGCTATGAAATTTGCACACAATATCATCAAAGGTACTGCTTCTATGTACCTAATAGGATGGCTCAAAAGACATTGTAGAAGTGGCTATTTTGACAATATCTTCACACACTTCTTCCATAGTAATTGCATGTCCATCTGAAGAACAATCTTGAGACTCATTGCCAATAGATGGATTTATAGATTTGTTTTCCATGGTTTGATTTGAAATATCAAACTTGTTGTGGCATGAATCTTCAACACAAAATGCATCAATAATACTCAATTCTTGAGTATTTTCCTTTGACAACTCCCTAAAACCTTCATCCTCATGTGTAGTAACTGTTGTCTCCTGTTGATACGAAGTAACTTCATTGCTATCACAAAAATAAGAACTGTTATGGCTTGTTTTTTCCATGCATTCTCCATGTTTGACACTAATATCTTGTGTGCCAACAATAGAAATCTCTTCTACAACTTTTTCCTCATAAGCCATAACTTCTGAATCATGTTGACGCTCAAAAGAATGACTGTTGTCATAAAAGTTAGAATTGTTATCATAGCTGATAACAACTTCTTGAGCACTGTAAATATCAACATTCTCTTCAGATTTCACCCTCTTTTCTTGTACATGCTCGTCCTTAACCAAATAGGGCCTCAACTTGTCTTCACACTATTCGATGACACTGCACACTAAGTCATAAGTAGCTGAAGATGACACATATTCTCACTTACGAACAGCTAGAAGTAATGACATGATAAGCTGAGATAATTCATTACTGCTATTTATAATAGAAGCCATAATAACTCCCATGTACTCCTGATAAAATTTATCATGCTTTTCACTGATGGACTCCAAGAAGAGTCAAAACAATTGCAAAACAAGATCATGATAATCAAAGTCAACCATGAAAATGCATGATCTCACCTGTGCCATCAACTCTAAAATCTTAACCTTCTTTCCAAAGGTAGGACTCTACTAACATCTCCTATCCCAACCATACTATCAACAATCAATTACGAAACCTCTCATTGTGATCACATCATAAGGAGTTCGAGGAGTTGTAATCCTCATAATCTGATTGATGCATAAGGCAATAATGAGTCTAATCTCATTGTCAGAGTGTCTCAAATACACTATGCTCACCCAACGAAGTCATTGTTGGAGTCATAGCTATCTGTAGTGTTGGCGTTACAATTCCCACCTCTGGAGTGCGTATTGGCAACTGACAACTATGCACAGTGCGTAATGACTGCTATTCAAATTAGGAGGGGAAGCCCCTTCTTTTGCTCATATGTGTGAAAAAGTGAATGTTCTAAATCCTATCATTTTGACTCAGCTGGAAGAGGCACAAGGTTAAGAAAACCAATACATTGCAGCTAAGGTTTTTCTCTGATTTTGTAGATCTTAACTACAACTAACTTAATGCTTAATCTATCTTATTTCCTCAAGAGAAACAAAGCATGAGGGCTTAGGAGCAGGGAATATTTGGTGATAATCTTTAAGTTAGGATTTCCAAGGAGACGAGACACCTATTCGAAGTGTAGGCTGAAATGAAGGTTATTGAAAACAACATCAAATGGTAAGTTAGTTCTCAGGATTCCTACGAAGCCGGGACACCTATCTGAAGTGTAGGCTGAAAGTAACGTACTAGAAACAACACTTAGATGAAAATCTCTATCTCTAAATTCCCAAGGAGGAGGGACTCCTATCCGAGGTGTAGATATGAAAAAAAGATTATTAATAACATCACATGATAAAATTTATTTCTAAATTCCCAAGGAGGAGGGACTCCTATTTGAGATATAGATATGAAACACGATTATTAGAAACAAATATAACCTATGACAACAAATTGTATGAAGTACCTATCACAAAAATAAATGATCAACCAACTTTATATTAACAAAAGTGAACAAGTACAAAATAACAATATTGCACGGCAAGGCGGCTCAACAATTTATGATTGCAGAAAAAGTTCTAATTACAATGTGAACAAATATTGTATAGCAATACTACAGGCACGGTGGCTCGGCATGTTCGCTATCATGAGAAAACGTTAATTACAAATGAGCAAGGGTGCTCTTATTTATAGAACTTCAAGGAGTAGGGAACCCTAAAATCTCCTTGAGTTTACACTAAGTCTTGCAAGCATGCAAGTGTTTATTTTATAAGTCTAACTGTATGCAACCTAGCAGTTAACTAGAAAAACAACATCAGTTAACTGAACTATTTAAAATAAATGGACGTGCAAGTCCTTATTGAAATGAAAGTCAACTATCATAAATAACATCAGTTAACTGAAACTGAAAACTAAATGAAAACTCCAACTGTACATAGAAGACTCCAAAATAGACATGCCATGATATGTGGGACAACAAGTTAACCTGGAAAGAGGCGCCAAGTTTAAATCCTATATCTAATGTCTATCTTGAAAGGGTGGGATGTCTTGATCTGTAGTTTATTGGTCATGGTCTCGAGCAATTAACCCCTCCATGAGGTTGTTGATAGCATCACCCTCTAGAGCACTGATACTCCTCTGAAGAAATCTGTGTCTCCACATCATCTCTTCACCATCAATGATTTGACTTTGAAGTTCTCCTCTACTCTTGGCTGCCTCATCAAATAACGCTGACATGATTGTAAGTTGATCCAACTTACAGCCAATTGTATCACCACTGAAGATACCATGAATTAGAGTGAATCTCTGACTATACATCAGTAAGCTCAAAATATCCACCACCCTCATGTTGATATTGGCAAGGAACTCATGAAATGAAATTTCTTACAAACTTGATAGCACTTGTCACCTTCTCTCTGCTTTCAGCCAACTCTGAAGAAATTGTCTCATGTACCTTTACCTTGAAGATTAATTGCTCTCTCCAAGCAAATATTGCTTCCTTATCCTCTTCTTCAGTGACTAAATCATATGTCGTCCTTAGGTGAGAGATCATGATCTCATTCTATGGTTTGTCTACTGCCAAGTCTCACTCTGACTCTTGAATCTTCAAACGAATTTCATGGGCGTTGTACCTCAATTGGTACAATTTTGAAAGTATGAAGTGACCTCTTGTGATGAACTCCTCTTCCCAATCCTTCAAGCAATTCCCATAAACAATCACTTGACTTAGCTGATTGTGTTCTATTAGTATTTCTGACAACTGCGGGAGCAAGGCGGTGACATTCTCAATGCTATGCATAAGATTGGAGATGTACTGGTGAAGCTATTGGTTCTCAACCTTGAGGGTTGCTTTATCTTCTCCATCCTTTATTACCCTTTCCCTTATGCTATCCATTGCAACTCTGAGGAGATCCACCTCTACTTGGCGTGTGCTTTTGCCAAGGTTGACCTTTATTAAGGTAAAGTCATCAACTTCTACCTCGTTCAAGCTTTTATCCTCCAGTGGCGCAACGGTCTCACTGATGATCTCCTTATCAGCATTCCTTTCAACATGAATCTGTTTCTTGATTTTTTATATTTGATGTGTCTTGATAAACATGATCAAAATCAGAGAAGTCTAGCTGAGAGGATGGCTACCTCCTCTTCCTACCCAATTGATTCTCAAGCCAAGACGACACCCAACTAATCTCACTGGAAGGATTGGTGCTTGTTCTAGGAACTTCTGGTGAGTGAGTATGTGTAGAAGCACTACTGCATGGTGGTGAGTCCAAATCAATATGAACCGAGGACTGTAGTGGAGTTGGTGATGGCATGGGAGGTTCTACCTCTGCTTCTGGCATGATCTCTACTGCATCTAGGGTTATTTCCATATGTTATTCTTGCTAGTCCAACTCAGCAATTGGTGCTTTTCCCTTCGCATTTCCTAACAACCTGTTTTCTTTAGGAGGATTACTCCTTGCCTTCTGTCTAGGCTTTGACTTTGATGTGGAAGGCAGTGAAGTGACTACTAATGGCGGCTCTGTGTTTGGCATGGCTTCCTTTCTCATCCTTTTTTTGTCCAAGTAAAGCATGTTATTTCTAACAACTTTACTTGTTCTTTCCTTTACAGATGTGCACTCTTTGGTGTAACAATCTACTGCTGGAAGAGGTTGTGTGTCAACTTGATCCTGGAAGAGCTAAGGAAGTGTAACATTCCCATCATCATTAGACAACCCTCCTACATCTTTCGACATAAAATTAGAAATTTGTGAGAGAGTGAATTTTCCATAGCTTTTTCTCCACACCTCAAACTCATCTTCACAGTTGTACCAATAGTATTCTATAAAAGGCTTGTGAGAAGAACAACTGCCAAGGTGTGTTGAAAAGTAACCCCAAGGGTCATATGAGCGTTTCTCGATGAGATACTTAAGATTAAGTCTCTCCATCTCATTACCCATGGCCTTGATGTCAGTTGTTGTCTTGCACTTGTAAATTCCCATGTGTAATGGAAAATTGACACTCGGCTTGTGTTTGTTGCACAGATGGGAGTGGACCATGTATAGCTACCGTAGGAATTCCATGAAAGCCACCTTATCCGAAGGATAATGGGGCAACATGGTAGGGTGACCTGAGTAGCCATGCATGTAGATGTAGGTGAACGTAGGGAATTGGATGAATCAATCCGCCCATTCAAACATTGCTGACCTAGCTTCTACTGAAATGCACACGTGTAGCTTTCGATCAAGATTTCTCTTGGTGTACATTAAGAAAGCCTCCTACACTCACTTGAAGTGTTGTTCGGACTGTGTGAAATCAAGCTGTGAGTAGTACTACTACTGATGAACCTTTTGTACACTTATTATCCCCTCAGTATTCAATCCTTTAAATTGGCCTTGGAAAGCAACCAGATATATAAGGTATGAGCACATGTGAAACTCGTGAGCAACCAAGAAGTTGGTCAATTGTTTGTCGAGAACATCGTTGATCAAAGACGCCTAGTTGTAGTGCTCCCTTTTGTTGATGATCTGAGCCATGATGTAATACATCCAAGGCTAAAATTTGTGAGCATCTGCCTAACTGGTGGCACGGTTAAAAAGTGTGATCATAACCGCATATTGATCTTCGAACTCTCCTCGACCTACATTCTTTAGCAAACTAGTCCTTTTTTGTTTGAGCCATCTATGTGCCATTCTTCCTTGACACTTTTCCTTATCAGCATCGAATGCCCTTTTGCACCTGTCCATAGAAATGACAAAATTATTTGGATTCAGAGGAATACCAAAACACCTCTCAACATCCTTGGGCGTGAGACTGCAAATCATTCGCCCATCCACTGATTGAATTTCTCGTGTAGCAGAATTATAATTCTTTACACAAGCCATAACGAACTATATACACTGTGTTGTGATGAGAAGAGAAGCCGCTTCTAGCAATCTAGATTCCTTGAGGTTTTGAAGTGGGATTTGATCAATCTCTGAAGCATTTAAGTCAAATTCTAGATACACCTGATGCAAATCTGTGTCAATTGTTCTAATGAAATCATGAATAAAGACCGATTTGGTCTTGAATTTAGTTTGAGTGAACCGCATTCTGAAAAACTCGCATGTTGGCGGTGAACACGACTATATTTTGACAACCTTTTTTGAAAAGCTAAAATATCTCTTGATAAGGCTAAAAAATAGCCCGTCAAGGGGTAAATTTTACAAAAAAATCTAAGATGTGGATTTTGTAGAGAATGAAATTCTAAGTCAACCCTCAACGTCAGAAATTCAAAAAAATGCTATTTTATTTGACATGCAAAGACTTTTTGGAATAGAAGCAACATGCAAAACTAGGCTTCAAAAACTTTTTTTGACGAAAAATTCTGACATATGGGTTTTGTTGCCACTGATGAGTTGAACACACCCAAATTCTTCATTTTTCAAAATTATGAAAAATTGAAGCTACAAGGCAATTTACTTGAAAAAATCTAGCACATGGGTTTTGTAGAGAAAAAGTTTACAAGCAAACCCAGATGATCTAATACTGAAAAAGACGCCTTTTACCCTAACATGCAAAAGAAAACCTAAGACAAGGATAGAAAAATTATGAGGTGAGAAAATATAAGTTATATTCTGCCTCAATAAATTCGCCTTCTTGCCTTAATCTCATGAAAGCTACCAAAAATCTGCTAGAAAAATGAAGCATGCAAAACTATCCTACTGAACAATTTGGACCTGTACACGCGAAGAACACTAAAAAATTATTATTGTAGCACCTCCAGATCTTGCTTGCATGAGAAAAATTATGTTTGCTTCCACCTGTTGTGAAAATAATGGATGCCCAAATGCATATTTAAAGATTTTTTGAAGAAAGGTGTCAACTTTGTATGCAAATGGAATGCCATAATCTGATTGGACCTCCTTTCTGGTTAATTGAATGAAAAATAAGCCCTAAAATGGGCACCACCTCCATGCACTTTAGTTAACTATGCATGCAAAAATAAATTTGTTGATTGCAAGCAAAAATTCAGTCTTATTGAAGTCGACTTGAGAAGTTAAACTGAAGATTTAATATTATTTTAATTTTGTTAACTAACTCCATTTTGGGGCGGCCCATACAACTTGAGTTCAAAAGTCAAACTTTGAATTTAGGTGTCACCTTTCCAGACTTGGCCAATTTCTTGAAAATTTTAATTTGCAAACGTCACTGGAGCCTCTATTCGATCTTGAATTCTAGATGCTCAATTGATCTTGAAACTGTGTTGACAAATTCTTCATGTAGTCAAAACAAGTTTGACAAACATGTTACTGGGAGCTGCAAGTTTTAAAAACTGAGTTTGATGCCTCAAAAACTAGGGTGCCTTTTCTCAAAAGGGTGCATATGACAATAGACAGCCTTTTTCTTGATTCTGACTCTCCACGCTTCAATTTGCTGCTACCGGTGATTGATGACTCTTGTTGATTGAATGTTGGATCCATCGTGTAGCTGGAAGAATTCTGCAAAGATTGACTATATGTGCAACACTTGAAAGCTGGATTAAGACCCTTAAATGCAAGGGCGCGCCTAGCTTGCAGGGGCTATTTTAGCTTCTGAGAATGATTTTGCAATTTGTAACTTTCAACAAAATGCTCCACTCCCCTTACTACTGAGAGTGGGATTGCTCTGATACGCGTGCTGACAATTTCATCGCGGAGATAGAACAAATTGGAAGAGATGTTCATGGGAGTGACAAAGCCAAAAAACTGCTTCTAAGACCTCTAGTAAAGGGCACCTTTCTTAAGAAAGGTGCAATTTTCCATACTGAGCCATTTTTCTACTTGTTTTTATCCTTCAGTATTTTCCATTGATTCTTCATCTATAGGTGTTTGACGGTTCCCAAGGGTTGATAGTTGGATTCACTGCATAGCTAGAAGGATTCCGCACAGATTTCGTGAAGACAACAGCTACTGCAAACCTCAACTAGCTAGCCAAAAGGCTAGGAACTCCTGGCCTGTAGAGGTACATTTTGATATTTTAACTTTATTTTCCCTCAGTTTTATGTGCTTGCAAGATCATCTGCCACAGTTGCTCAGTATGTCTTATGAACAACGAACGGATGCATCACGGAGCTGGGTTGAATTTGAAGAGATCCCCCAGAAACGGTTTTTGCAAATTCTATCATCTGATAGGCCTAATTCAAGGGAGCCCCTGAGCTACAGGGGCGCAGATTTTGAAATTTGACTGTCATCTCTGACATGTATATCCTCTTTAACTTTTTCTTCCGCCTTTAATTGTCGGAGTTTTGCAAATCAGATGGATTCGCTTGATGGCTTGTTGGAAAGCTGATAGAATTTCGAAGAGAATGAATATATTTGCAACCACTGATAACTGCATTTTGGCCTTCAAATTGAAGGGCTCCCTTGGCCTGCAGGGGCGCAAATGTCATCAGACTTGGTAGTTTTCAAACGATTTTCACCATTTTTGCACCTCGCGACCATTGTGTCATCTGTTGAGTTGACTATGTTAAAGCACTATTGCCTTCGACGTGAGTGCATGACTGTATTTCACCATTTTTTCGTGTACAAACACTGCAAAGTTGACTTGCACGTTGATTGCACAAATATCTCCCATGTTGCAAAGTGAAGTGTTTCCAAACTTACAATGTTTTTTACAATTTTCACCATTTGAAAAATCCCCTTCGTCGCGAAACATCTTTTTCAGCATCTTTCACCACATAATCTTCTACAATGAATTCCAGGCTTAGATTTTGACACCTTGTACTGGCCAACTACCATTGATGACCTTAGAGGTCCTAACTTTTGTTTTGAAAAAGTGAAATATACCCACAGGCTTAAACCGACTTTTTCTTGCTTCTGACTTCACCACTGTGATCGTGATGTGAAATAAGCCAATCAAAATAATTTTTAGTCAATTCTGTCAAGTTCTATTTTTTAGGGTTTTGAGCTATTTTTAGGGTTTTTCTTCCCATTTTTTATGGTTTTTTGAAAAAGTAACTTTATGGGCATTTGTTTCACAACAAACCCAGAAAACCCTAAATTCTAGGAAAGAAACCATAAAATTTAGGAAAACCTAAAATTGAAAAATTGAAATCTGGGTTTTGTAGATAACATCATTCTGAATAGACCCAGATCGTCATATTTTGAAAATTTTGAGTTCTTCACCCTCATGCATGACATGCAAATTTTCACTTTTCCAAATTTTCAGCTTCAGATAATTTTGAGATTTTGACTATTTTAAGCAAAATGCCTCAAAAAATTTATTATGGGTAGAACATTTAGCAACTTTGAAGGTGATTGTCCAACAAGACTTAAATTTTCTTCCAGCCTTCTTAAAATGCACAAAGTATCATGTCTGGATTGTGACAAACTGCCAAGTTTACTTCCATGTTCATATAGCATTTTGGCTAACCACCTCCAATCACCTGATACTATTACTTCGCCACTACTTGAATTCATTTTTTAAAGATTGGATTGGAAAAACAATGTAGCTAGAAAAGAAAGAGTGTTGGTCACTCTAGTGTGATAACTATGAGCTCAATGAATAATTTATTTAAACCCAATGCAGGATGGCGGGATCTAGCTCTGATACCACTAAGATGTCCCACCCCAAGTGGGCACTTACAAACTCTAATTTCTACCTGTATACTTTTTCTTGGATTTTTAAAGTTTTTGCTTGTTTTGGCTTTCAATGAGATATTGCCAAGTAAAGTATGAATAACAAATACTAGTGCAATTGCAAAAGAAGAATGACTGAAATGAAATGATTGATAATATATTTCTAATTTGATATAACTTGAAAATTACAATATATAATTAAAATCAGATTTCTACTTCTTTGCAAACATAATTTAATCATACCCAGTATGTATAGCAATTACATATAAGCCTGAAACTCATCAACGACAATTAAGAAAAATATATATATCTGCAATTTTGGAACTCATTGTTGAATCATTGACAAAAACACCATACCATAGCATAATATTGTAGCATTTTACTATAGCAACACAATAGCATTATTCTGAAGCAACACTGTAGCATTTTACTGTAGTGTGGGTACTGTAGCGTCACTGTAGTAGCAAGATAAAACTTTTGATATGATCTATATAACATCTGAAATGCACAAATATAACTCCACGTACCAAAAGATGAAGGCACAAACAACAATAATTTTTTCTCCAATGATAAACTTCAAAACCCTTGTAAATTCTTTTGATGAATTATCCTCTATTATGCACAATTCCAGCCTCCGACATGAAGCTACCAATGATGCAACCTTCAAGTGATCTTTCACACCCTCAGGTAGCAAGAACAATGAAGAATCTTCATTCTCCAAAGCCAAAAATTCTGGAAACCCTAGGTTTCCACCTCAAGAGCCAAGCTCTCCGAAAAGCACAAACTCCAATATCTTCAAATGATCAAATGAATGCTTTTCCATTTGCTTTTGGTGACTTATATACTCTCTCCAAAATGGGTCGATCCCTCTAGAGGCCTTTTAACTCATTAAAAATCATTAAATGCTTTTGATGTTGACTTTTATAATAAAACATTAATTATGACCTACATAAAAGTGCTTTTATAATTTCACTTAAGTCATTTAAATGATCACTTTAATTATAAAGTAATATTATATCATTATGATGCACTTTATTAAATAAATTTTAAGTCATTAAGTGGCCCCATTCACATAAAGTGAAAATATAACATTATAATATGCACTTTATAATTAATTATTAATAAAGTATTACTTTATTAATAATTAAAATGACATAACTCCAAAAATAATCATCATTTCCTGATTCCGACTAAACCAAGGGGTCAACCACTACATCCACTGTGCGTCCAACTGCCTTACTAAAAATAGTAAGGTTGACCTCCAATACTCAACCCACTTACTATAAATAGTGAGTACCTAAAACATAACCAAAAACCACTAAATAGTCTAGCCTTAGAAAATACCAACAATCAGGAGAGGTAAATGCTAACAATTGCCACTTCAAGAGCTCAAATAACTCCACAACAAGGTCCTCTCATCACCAATATTAGCCTACAAGGACCCATTGATAGGCTAAATCCTCTAACTCTGATGCACGCTCAAAATGAGGACATTATGTGTAATGTCCCCTTCTCAACAGTGATCTAATAGATGGTCGTTAGCCTATTCTGGTGACCCATAGGCTACTCGGAGGTGGAAATTAGGGTTTCCTATCTTCTAGGAGGATGTTTCAGCTTTCTCTGAGACTTGCTTCTGGAATCTTGGTGTTTGATTGGCGGTTTCTTTCTGGGTTTTCAGAGAGCTTCGCAATGGTATAGCATGCATGTTGATCCGAGTAACTTCCTGAATTTACTATTTTTAGTAAATTCTATTTCTAGTAGTGGTCCTGATGGCATCAGTACATTTGGCTTCCCTCATCGAGCAGTTCAGTTGGCAATGTTGGATTCGGCTCCTCGATGCATTTTCTGGAGAGATAAGTTATTTTAATTAAAATATTGTTATATTTTAATTATGACCCCTTGGCCTAGCTTTATAACTTAAGTTGTTTTAAAAAGGGGGACTTCATGGGTGGATGCCTCATTAGGAGGCTTAAGTGAAATATTTTCCATTTTATTAAAGTTTGACTTGGAGGAAATGGGACGCCAACTTGAGGAAATATTAAATGTTTTAAAATTGAAAAATGTCTTTGAGGAAATGGGACGCCAACTTGAGGAAATATTAAATGTTTTAAAATTGAAAAATGTCTTTGAGGAAATGGGACGCCAACTTGAGAGGCATGAGTCAACTTTGAATTAGATTGACTCCTTGTGTGGGGCGTACCTTCTAGAAGCTTCTAGAGATGCTTGGCTAAGTTTATAAAATGGAGTGTTGGGTCTTCATTGGATCATCTTGAGTCTATTGCAAAGTTATGTTGTCGGAATGGTGATTGAGTGCTTCGGGGAAAGCATACCCCCTAGCTTGGCTTAGCTTCTTGCTTGAAAGATAGCAACTAGTTAAGATAGGATTGTCCTTGGTCTTTGAGTTGAGTTTTGAGCATGTTGTAGTTGAGTTATTAGCATTTTATCATATTTACAGAGTTGTTGGTTTTGCTCAGCTGATTGTAGTTTTTAATCATATGTCGCAAAATAAAAATAGTATCATTTTGTGTATTGTACTTACTTGTTTCCTTGCTAGGGGCGACCCTTCATGTCAATTATCAGATTTTATTAACAAGTGTTGGATTTTTAAAGGCAAAATCGCCCTTCTTAGAGGGTCGTACTTTTCTGGAAGTGTCTTGGTTTCCATGCAAAATAAATGAGAGTTGTTTGAGGTGGTTTTAGTGTTCCATCTTGGTCGCCATCCATGTTAGAGTATTATGCATTTTACTTCATGTCGATTTGATTGAGTTTTGAGCAAGATATGAGCAATTTAGTGAAGTTACAGGTTGTTGGTCTGTGCAATTTCAGTCATTGTTCAGTCATATCAGATTATGAGAATTCGTCTTATGAGTGAGATTGAGTCTAGGAAGTCAAGTTGAGTGTAGGAGAGTCCCTTTTCATTATTGCAGCAATGAATGACTTCTATTCTGGAGCTCTTGGCAGGCAATCTATATTATTGTAAGTTGAACAGTAGTACTGTCGGCATTCTTATAATTTGCTAAGCACTTTGTAATTCCCAAGATTGTGGAAGAGACTGGCCTCATTTCAGTCTTTAGTTTCAAGTTTCATTTCCTTACATCATCCGCTGCATAAGTGGGAGAGGCTGGCTTGCCGCCTATTTATTTACTGTAATGCATCACTTCATCATATTGTTGATCGGTTGAGCCATCATCATGCTCCCGTTGAATAAGTGGTCGATTTGCATATTTAATTTTAGTAATGTACTTTCATTTTCAGTCCTCCCACTGAATAAGTGGTAGAGTTGATTGTTTTCTCCTTTCATTACTCTTTCAGCAGTTTCAGCTTGTGCTAACAACCCCCTTTTGAGTATGCTCTCACCTTGCCCGCATTGGGATCTGGGTTGATCAGAGGAAAGGGTTCCCTTCAGTTGAATTGTAATTTCACTAACGTTAATGGGTGAAATTATTGTTTCAAAAAATGAAAAAATTGGCTAGCACATTTCATTATGATTACATGATCTCAATAATTTGATCATTTGGATGATTTAGGAACTCCACCTCATAACTTTCTTGACTCAGAACATTCTTTTCATAATTTGAGATGTCATAATAATGGTCTATGTGAGCAACCTTTTCCTTAATTTTTTGTAAATGTTGTTTTGCTTGAGTAGCTATCAACTTCGCTTCCTTAGCCCTCCTTAGCCATTCATCACACATTTCTTGGTTCCCCACAACAACTAGTGTGGTTTTTTGCAATGTGATTAATTCCTTTCCTTCCTCATAAATGCTAGACTCATGCACAAATACTGAATTGCTATTAGTAGACAAACCAAAATTAGAAGTTTCTTCATACCATCCAATGTTGTCATCATAGGAGCCATTAGTTTCGTAGGCATTACTGGATTGATCTAAATTTGTATCCAAGGTTTCTGCTATAAAGTTCCCAACACTTTTAGCTACAAAGCCTTCAATAAAATTATTTTGGAACCTAGTCATGTATACTATTTGAATTAATGCATTTTTTTGTACCTTCGGACCACCTTTTTTCTCAATGATCTCTTTAGTAACTTCTGATTTTTTTTCTTCCTTTTTCAATTTTTTGATATAGTTATATATCTTTGTCTTACTTGGATCTCCTTCATCAAGTATTCCCAAAAATGCATCAAAGCAAACTTGATTTTTAAAATTATTTGGTAATCCTTGGTACTCAACAACAATTTTATTGGCTTCTCTTTTCATTACCACCTGGGCATGCTCTTCCTTTTGTAGGAGTTTTTGAAGAGTTCTTACTATCACATTTTGATTTTCTCTAAGTTCCAAGTTTTTCCATCTAAATCATCGCTAGATAAGTGAAATTTTCTGATTCACAAACCTAAATAGGTTGGCAAGATCTCCAACTTTGATACCATTGTAATGTCCCTTGCCAATTTGAACGATAATTTTCCCAAACACCTAATATGACATATTTCATTTGTCAATTAAGTAAACACAAACTTATTTGCATTATATTGTTTTCTCAGCAATTAACATAATAAATATGATGGATTTTAACATACATTCATTTGCAAGGTAGAACACATCACTGGTTTTTGCAATATAATGAACAACAGCTCCAAAACGATTGAGAACTGAGAATACAGTGACTGAAACAAACTTGCAACATCACTCATCAATATTATGAACCCCTTGTAAATATTTTCAACTTTTGCACAATTTTTCAACAAGGCACCCGTCAATGTTAGCCAAAATCATAAACCAAACTAGAAAGTAACCCTACGCCAAGAATGTGCACACAAGACCCGATGTGGGTGTGGTGCTAGCATATGGCATCGGGGATCATTAGTGCTCAAAATGATAAGTACAATGCTTAAAAGTAACCCTACACCAAGAATGTGCACTCAAAACCTGAGGTAGGTGAGTGGTGCTATCATATGGTGTCGAGGATCTAATGCAATGGTGACTACTCAGCCGATCAGCAGTATGAATGATGTAGTACAAAGAGTAAAGATGGCTCAACCGACCAACAATGAATAATGCAATGCAATGAAGATGACGAGGCATGTCACTTACACAATCATGGGAATATGATTTTGCAATAATTAAATAGGCGGTGAGGCCAACCTCTTCCACTAAGAGTGGGAAATACAATGTAACTTAGCAAGATATGAATGATAGTTGAACAATACTATTGTAACTTTACAATGAGATAGAATCCTGCAAATAATCAATTTTTAGATGTGCCAATGAAGCTACAATAGTATTATTTCATCACCAAGCTGCAAGGACCAACCAGACTAGGAAAACCACCCCGAAACTCCAACTTCTACAAACTGAAATATCAGACCAACAAAACTAAAAACTACAAACCAGCAACTCATAAATTCACTAAATTGCTCACAACTCACTCAAAACTACTCCAAATGACATGAAACGAATAAAAATGACCCCTAGAGAGATGGCGACCAAGATAGAATTGAGAAATTGCTGCAAACTGGTGATTTTTTATTTTTTTAAGTTTTCCAAGGCTTCCCAGGCAAAGTACGGCCTGGAGAGAAGGTCGACTAGCAAGATAAAATCAAGGACTCAACAATAAATTCCCAAAACTTGCACAAAGGGGTGCCTAGAGCCAAGGAAGAGATATAGCAACTACCCAAAACCAAACCAAATTTTCCAAGAGAACTATGAGTAAAAACCTACTTCAGCCACACCCAAACCAGCAACTTGTAAGCTGACAAAACACACCAAAAGACATCATAAAACTTTAAAAGACTCCATTAAAATAAGCTCAATATATCCCTCTGAATGAAGAATAGCCTTCTCACTTAGCTAGTTGCTATATTTCAAGCAAGAAACCAAGCTCAAGCTAGGAGGTATGCATTCCTCGAAGCAACTCTAAAACCATTTCGGCAACACTTCGTTGTAAAATGTTCATGGATGATGAATGAATGAATGAGCAATGGACTCCTTATATAGACTTGAGGTGACTTTTCCAGCTCCTTCTAGAAGGTGCACCCAAGTTATTTGAATTTCAAATTCACTTTTTTCCACTGGCATTTGCATTTTATTTAATCTTCATTTATCTCCTTACTAGGGCGTCGAAACATGAGGAGATATAACTTATTTAATTTGCAAATAAAACATAAGCTTTGGCATCCCACTTTAAAATATGACTTGATTACCTCTTCAAATAATTCATCCTCCAAGCCTTAGCCAAAATCTTGCCAAAATATTAAAATATAAATAATCATCAAGTATTAAGTGAAATACCATATAAAATTAAAATCACTTATCTCTCCACTAAGGCGTTCACCCAACCTTATAAATATTTCACTTAATTTAAATATTTTACCTCATCAAGAAAAATGCCCAACACAAGTTCAAACTGCCAAAAATAGCCCAAGAATGCTGGATGACCAACTGCTCAGACTGACTTGCCTAAAATAGCCATTGCACTGATCTATTGCTAAAAATAGCGTTTCCAAAAATAGTACTTACTAAATATAACATATTGCTAAAAATAGTAAGTTTTTCCAAACTCATTTTGAGCACAAACCGGGCAGCCGTCGTAACTTACTAAAAATAGTAAGCCCGAAAAAGTTCTCTGATTCAGTTGCATGTCACACTATCATGAAACTCTCTAAAATCCTAGGAGTGTATAATCAGAATTGTAAAACTCCAACATGCAAGCCTCCAAAACTGTCGAGGAAAATGCAATTCAATATCTCGTTAGGCATGTTACCACATCCTGAAGCTCTCCAAAAACCTAGAAAGCTCCACCGAACATGCGACAAAAAATCTCGCATGCAAGCCCTCAAAACTCCTCTGAAAGTGGAAACCCTAATTTAGGCTCCTGATTAGCCTACGAGCTTCCGAAAATAGGTTTTCAGACACAAAAGTGCGTATGGCTAAAATGGGGACATTACAGTCCGCCCTTCCCAAAATTGCTTGTCCTCAAGCAATTGCACAATACTCTAACTAATCCCAGGGTCCCATGTCCATCTCTGAGAAGACCAATCATGTTGATGTTGCTCCACTCTAATCACATCAGTGAAATCGTCATGCCATAACTACACTAACCTCTCTTGTAACTCCAAAATGATATCAACTGTAATACTCAAATTGAAAAAATTGGTAGGACTGAAGTCAACACCTTGCAGTGTCTCACGCCCAAAGGACTCTGAGTAGTCAGTAACAAGAATGCCACTATCTACCACAAGCTTGGGCAATGGGAAAGATAGTCTACGCATCTCAAAACTATGGTCCTCAGCATATCTTCTCAAGGTGTCAAGCAGAGTCACGAGAACATAAGTGACTTCTCCAAATCATTTTGCAAAGGGGAAATCAATCCTTTGCAAGGGCTCAACAAACTCATACTCATAACTCCACATGAATCTATTGTGCCTCCATTGAATTATTCTGATACGGTCATGAAGACTTCTAAACACTCTTGCAGTTCCAACTCCAAGAGTCTCAAAATGATAAGCCAAAGCATGTGGAAGTTCGCTGTCCTAAACCAATATAGTGAAGAAACTATCAAATTTTGCTTCACAAAACTCCATAAGATGAACTCTGAGAATAGGATAGGTTTGAAGAAACAAATAATCTCTGCTATTCAAGGTTGGAGTCAGCAAAGTAAAATCTTATTTAAGCACTCTACACAAGGAAAAACAGCAGCACCGATGAAATTCCCAAGTGTGAGCATATGAGATGAGAATTGAGTTGCAAGATAACCCCTTCAAAGTGGCTAGAAAACATACTAGAGAAATCCCCAACTGAAAACTACCACCTCTTTGACAAGTAGTGATGGACAAACTCTCCTGAATGGTGGGTAGACTAGGATGAGCAATCAAGTCTTCATAATACAACTCATGTATCGTCATCCCACTGTTGGAAGAAGTGTTAGAGCTTTCCCCTTCAACATTAGTGTCAAAAAAGATTTCCTCTTGGTTTGATGTCACATCAACCACCACAAAGAGAGGATTATCATAACTTTCCTGAACACCCACTTCAAAGAGAGGATTGTCATAAACTAAAAAGTCATCCCATTCATCTTTCTAATCTGAATCTACACATACATCTTCTGATTTTCTTGTGATGCTTTCTAGATCAAACTCCTCTTGAAGACTATCAAGCTCTCCAATCACTTTCTTGATTTCTTCAGCTCTTTGTGCACCCTCTTGCTCCTTGAAAAGTTTGAAGTCATAAAATTGGTCTTCAACCTCCGTTAGAGCCAACTAAGTTTCTTTGAGCATGTCCTTAGTTGATTCGAGTTCTAGAGTGAGCTCATCAACTTTTCTCTCCTTTTCTTGGAAGGCACAAATGGTCTTCTTTGCAATTTCAATGGCATGATCTCAATCTTCAATCAAGTGTATGTACTTGGACTTCAAGGTCTCCAAGGAATCTCTAATGAGTTGCAATTGGGAGTCAGCGAAGACCATTATTTGTTTCTGCGAACCTCACCTTTAACTCCTCTTCGTCTCTCTTCCAATTGAGCCTTCTAGTAGAGCTCTTCAACCAAGCTATGTGTGTGATCAAATCTAGATAGTGCTAGTACCTCTTCTTCAACATACACCTTGAATTGGCCTTCCCAATCATAAGATTGCGAAGATGATGAACTATTGATAGGCTGCATGAAAAAATCAGAATTTAATTTATTTCCTTTGTTGCCCTCATTGCTGCTCCAACATTTTTTTATTTCAACACCAACTAGCGGAGAATGCTCAATGTCATGGAGAGGATCATACTCCACAATTTATTCGACCCTATGTTTGTAATCAACTTCTTGAATGGGAAAATCAGACTTGTGTTTGAGAACATTTGCAAATCTTCCATTCTTAAGAGCCATAAGGTCTTCTAGCTCTTCTTTCCCCTCACTATCTCCTTGATCAAAAGTTATGGAAGCCCCCAACTCAAATGAAGAAACATTGAATGTTGTTCTAAAATTTTTGGAAACATCATGATCCTCCTTAGTGGTTGCAACCAACCCAAAGTGATCATCCTAGAGCTTTACCGAGCAAGCTTCTTCATCAAAAACAACTTCTCTTCCAATGGCCACTTCAAAGGTTGTAATGCAATTAGAATTTTGGTCTTCATTAGGATCAAAGGGAAACTTATACCACATAGGTTCTTTGTCATATCTTGATGCCAACACTCCCGGATCCCAAATGCTAATGGGTTGATTGTGATGGTCAATAGGAAAATGCTTATAGTGCTCCTCTTGAAGTGTTGACTCTTTGAATACGTTAGCTTCCAAATCACTTAAACTAATATCTTCAAAAACATTTCTTTCCAATGGTTTGGTTTGCTGATCGAACCCAAGACCAACAATGTCACCACCAAAATGAAGTGAAGAATCTTCAATGCTTTCTATTTTGAAAACTTCACCATCATTATCTTCTATGGAACCATCATGAGTAGGTGTGTTACTGATTTCATCATTAGCATCCCAATGCACACCAAATAGGTTTGCATGGCTACTTGACATAAATTTGTCTTGTGAAAGCTCTTGGGAAGTTGGGACAGAAGCAAGAGGAAAATCCTTCATCACCAAATCTTCGACATGATCTTGCATGAAATCATTGGAATCATCACCAACATCATCACTATGGTAATGATCATAAGCTGGTTCAATGACACCACTAGTATTTCCTTCATCTTGCTCTTCTTTGGCGAACTCATCCCACACAACAGTTCTACCATCATCTTTTGTGAAGTCATTAGTCTCAAGACATTAGATGAATCCAAATTAGGAATCAAGACTGCTTTTTTGTTCTTATCGCCAAAAAGATCTTCATCACTACCAATCACATACAAGTCTAAGGGATTGTTTTTGGGCTCTACCACACATCCTTCACATATCAAGGCAGCCTTCCCATCCAAATATTTAGATTTCGCAAAAATCCATGAGTATGCCCCTTTAATGTTAGGATCTCTCATAAGCGTGGACAACTCCTGTAACAACTCAAATATAGACTTCTCTGTAGCCATATAACAACTAAGCTCTGTTTTTCACAAGATGGCAGGATCTTGGCTCTAATACCACTATTATGACCCCCTTGTAAAAAAATTCAACTTTTGCATAATTTTTCAACAAGGCACTCGTCAACATTAGCCAAAATCATAAACCAAACTAGAAAGTAACCATACTCCAAGAATGTGCTGACAAGACTTGATGTGGGTGTGGTGCTAAGATATGGCGTCGTGGATCATTAGTGCTCAAAATGTTAAGTACAATGTTGAAAAGTAACCCTATGCCAAGAATGTGCACTCAAGACTTGAGGTGGGTGAGGTGCTATCATATGGCGCTGAGTATCTAATGCAATGGTGACGGCTCAGGTGATTAGTAGTATGAATGATGCAGTACAGAGAGTAAAGGAGACTCAGCTGACCAACAATGAATAATGCAATGAAATGAAGACGGTGAGGCCCGTCTCTTCCACAATCATGGGAATATGATTTTGTAATAAGTAAATAGGCGGCGAGGCCAAGCTCTTCCACTAAGAGTGGGAAATACAATGTAAATTAGCAAGATACGAATGATAGATGAACAATACTACTGTAACAACTTTACAATGAGATAAAATCCTACAAATAATCAATTGTTAGATGTGCCAATGAAGCTGTAATAGTATTATTTCATCACCAAACTGCAAGGACCAACCAGACTAGGAAAACCACCCTGAAACTCCAACTTCTGCAAACTAAAATATTAGACCAGCAAACTGAAAACTACAGACCAACAACTCATAAACTCACTAAAATGCTCAAAACTCACTCAAAACTATTCCAAATGGCATGAAACGAATGAAAATGACCCCTAAAGAGATGGCAACCAAGATAGAACTAAGAAATTGCTGCAAACTGGTGATATTTATTTTTCTAAAGTTTTCCAAGACTTCCCAGACAAAGTATGGCCTGGAGAGAAGGTTGATGAGCAAGATAAAATCAAGGACTCAACAATAAATTCCCAAAACTTGCACAAAGGGGTGCCTAGAGCCAAGAAAGAGATATAGCAACTACCCAGAACCAAACAAAATTTGCCAAGAGAGCTATAAGTAAAAACCTACTTCTACCACACCCAAACCAACAACTTGTAAGCTGACAAAACAAACCAAAAGACATCAAAAAACTTCAAAAGACTCCATTACAATAAGCTCAATCTATCCCTTTGAATGAAGAATAGCCTTCTCACTTAGCTAGTTGCTATCTTTCAAGCAAGAAACCAAGCTCAAGCTAGGAGGTATGTTGTTAGAGTAATAAGTTATTTCACTTAATTAATTATATCATATTGGTTAATTAATTAAGTCACTTCTCACTTTAGTAACTTAAGCTAAACTTAGGCACATTAATAATTAATTATTTATTAATTATTAAGTGTGCACACTAGCGTTTCCCTTTTAGGTTTCCTTTAGGGTTTCTTGATCTCCTTTATAAGGATTGATCTCATTGTAATTATTGATTCTCTGAATGCATTTTTACTTTGAGGCTAGCATAACATCTTCTTTGGTTCTAAATATCTTTTGCACTTGATAGGTTATTGCATGCAGGTGATTCTTGGGGCTTGTGAAGTTGGGTTTCTCAACTTATACATGGTATCAGAGCACCATACCTACAGCTGCCTGTTTGTCATTTTGAAGGATTTTTCCTTACAGTGTTATTTTAAGTGCAAGGGTTTCCATAGGCATCTTTTTTTGCAAGATCTGGGGGTAGCTATTTTTTCGGGGCACTTTGGTCACAAACGGAGGTCACCATTGCATTCGCAGTGGCCAAAAACCCAAAGAACGCCTGTCGTTTCATCGATTTTGGAGCAGTTGATCCAAGAGGCAAAATTCTTTTGCCAGGGAGGGGAGGTTGTACGACCTCCCCAACACGCAATTTGAGGCGAGAATTTTTTTAAAAAAAAAAGCTTTGAAATTTCACATATTTTTTTGTGCCTCCAGTTCTAAAAGGTTCAACCATCGTTGCACCACCCGACGGCCACTAGGAGCGGCGGCCATCGGGTGGCACCCCCATGCAATTGCCTTCGACCTCCTCAGCTAGCCCCTGAGGGCTTCAGCGCCTGCGGTTGCAGTCCTATGGAGGACCAGGAGCTCTGCACTCGGCCCCCGACCGACCCCAGCCCCCGCGCAGGTCTTATGGATGACAAGGGGCTCCACCCCAGCCCCCTGCCTGCTAGCCCCTGGTTGCGCACAGGACCAGGGGCCGAATTTCTTTAGCCCCTTGGGCTACCTGTAGGCCATATTGGCTCTTTTGGAGCACTTTCACGAAATCGGGCATAACTTTTGCGTATGGAGTCAGTTTTTCATAAATGAGATATCACTGGAAAGCTAGTTCTAAGCCCTATCCTATGGTGCAGTTTATTTTTAAGTATTTTTCTAGTTAGATGCATTTATTTCTGTTTGAAGTTAGATGTTCATTTATCACTTCCGAGCTCTTAACTTTTTGCCACGATCTCCAATTTTCGCAATCTTTACGGCGTTGGAAAGGTATTGAGGAGCTCTACATTGATATCTATGCAATTTATTCTGTATTTGTCCCAGGTTGATCGTTAGTCCAGATTTGTCTCGATGGGTGTTTTGGAGATTACTTGGATATTTTGGTAGTTGGGAGGGTGCAACTTGAATCTTTGTACTTCATTTCAGTAATACATCATTCAATAATCTACTGCTACTTCATAGATTCCAAGGTTGTGCCAGTTTGGAGTTTTCAAGTGTTCCATGGCATTGGGTCTGTTGTTGCTTTATCATGATTCCTTGAGTCAATCAGTGACTCTCATCTGGTTTCAGTAGTAAACAAAAGTATCTTTCCTTGCTTGTTGGATTCAGGTTCCACTGTTGCTCCATAGTGTTCTTCCAATGCTTCTTTGCAGAAGGTCATCTCATTGTAGGGGGGTTTGTCCCACTGGGTTTTCTTCTCTACCTCATTCTTGCATTTGTAAATGGGTACCTGATCAGGCCTTGTTGTCGAGACCCATCTTTGCTTTCATGCATCTTTTCCTTAGTGTTTTAGCTTCTCCCTAAGTTCATCTTAAGGGGGGGTGTTAGAGTAATAATTTATTTCACTTAATTAATTATATCATATTGGTTAATTAATTAAGTCACTTATCACTTTAGTTACTTAAGCTAAACTTAGGCACATTAATAATTAATTATTTATTAATTATTAAGTGTGCACACTAGGGTTTCCCTTTTAGGTTTCCTTTAGGGTTTCTTGATCTCCTAAGGATTGATCTCATTGTAATTATTGATTCTCTTAATGCATTTTTACTATTTGAGGCTTGCATAACATTTTCTTTGGTTTTGAATATCTTTTGCACGTGATAGGTTATTGCATGCAGGTGATTCTTGGGGTTTGTGAAGTTGGGTTTCTCAACTTCTACATATGCATTCCTCGAATCAACTCTAAAACCATTTCAACAACACATCATTGTAAAATGTTCATGGATGATGAATGAATGAGTAAGGGCCTCCTTATATAGACTTGAGGTGACTTTTCCAGCTCCTTCTAGAAGGTGCACCCAAGTTATTTGAATTTAAAATTCATTTTTTTCAACATTTGCATTTTATTTAATCTTCATTTAACTCCTTACTTGGGCGTCCAAACATGAGGAGATATAACTTTTATTTAATTTGCAAATAACATAAGCTTTTGCGTCCCACTTTATCAAGTGCTAAATACATTATAAAATGTATTTATCTCCTCCATGCTAGCCGTCTAAATGAAATATATTAAAATATGACTTGATTACCTCTTCAAATAATTCGTCCTCCAAGCCTTAGCCAAAAGCTCGCCAAATATTAAAATATAAATAATTATCAAGTATTAAGTGAAATACCATATAAAATTAAAATCACTTATCTCTCCACTAAGGCATTCACACAACCTTATAAATATTTCACTTAATTTAAATATTTTACCTCATCAAGAGAAACGGCCAACACAAGTTCAAACCTGCCAAAAATAGCCCAAAAATGCTGGATGACCAACTGCTCATACTAACCTGCCTAAAATAGCCATTGCACTGAATTGTTGAACTACTGCTAAAATAGCATTACCAAAAATAGTACTTACTACAATAGCATACTATTGAAAATAGTAAGTTGTTCCAAACTCATTTTGAGCACAAACCGAGCAATCGTTGTAACTTACTAAAAATAGTAAGCTCAAAAAAGTTATGTGATTCAGTTGCATGTCACACCTTCATGAAGCTGTCTGAAAACCCAGAAGGAATCCAAAATTAGAACTGTAAAACTCCAAAATGCAAGCCTATAAAACTATCGAGGAAAATGCAAGTCAATATCTCGTCATGCATGTTACCACATCCTGAAGCTCTCCAAAAACCCAAAAAGATCCACCAGACATGCGTCAAAAACTCTCGGATGCAAGCCCTCAAAACCTCCTCTGAAAGTGGAAACCCTAATTTCAGCTCTTGACTACCCTACGGGCTTCTAAAAATAGGCTGTCGGACACAAAAGTGCATATGGCTAAAATGGGGACATTACAATCAAACCCCACACACTTCATAGCATGGCATTACATTACATAGCATCATTTAAAGGGACTGCAACAACAAATATAACACTTAAGTGAAATATTATAGTATTAAACATCATAACTTAAGTATATATTTAAATACTCTTGTTTGAATTGTGGAAAGCATTGTCGAGGCATTGAAAATCAAATTTGAACACACCAAGATGTTACTGAGTCAGTGGAACGAAGATAGGTGTCAACTTGGAGCCTTGCTAAAAAAAGATGTGCTCTCCAAGAACTTTGGAGAACACACTAGGAGGCCCAAAATGCTTTTGAAGGTGCCATAGTGAACTATATCAACAATGGAGCTCAAGTCCCATAATAGAAACCAAGAAAGATTGAACTGGTGTACTCCAAGAAGTTTGGAGTTCTCCCCAACCCACTTGGAAGCTTACGTGAAAACTCAAAAAGTAGCCAAAAGCTCTTAGAACAATATTGTGAAAAATTGGGACATTGTAGCCTTTGTGGATGAAAGAGATTTAGTAGGTTGTGCTTTTTTTCTAAATGTGATAGCATTGGTATCATATTTGAACAAATAGCTTGAGGTAGATTTCCTAACAATAGAGTCACCATCATAATCAATATTGTAATAACCAAATAAGTTGGCATTTTTGGTCTAGGAAGAATAAAGACCATATTATTTTAATATATTAAAGTCCTAGTAAAACATAAACATTCAAATTGGACATATATAATATAATTAATGTTTCTCCACATTTCTAGGAGGGAACATAGGGGCGACAATTTTTTTCAAAAATTTAGGGGGTGGAACAAGGATAGTTGTATACTATAAATATATATTAAAATATATTTATATATAAAATATCTAAATCTTGATTTATAATATATTAATGTAAATATAAATATATTTATTATAGCTGAAATTAAAATTGAATCATGGCAGCCTCGACATGAATATGTTCTCACAAGACGATGTGGTTGTTCCGTTGTATTTCATTTTGCAATCTTGTCAACACCTCAAACTCCCATTCTCGCTATGGATTCATGAAATTCACTGCACCAAGTAGATGAATGCATCATGTTACTCTTCACCATACGAAATGGAAGGAGTTGAGAGTAAGGTTTGATTTGATGTTAACAATTCACACTTTCTATAAAGCTATGTAAGGTTTGATCCAATGTTAATAATCCATAGTTTCTATAAAGCCATGTAAGGTTTGATCTCATTCCTCCAAACTAGCCAAAAGCTCTTAAAACAATATTGCGAAAAATGGGGACATTGTAGCCTTTGTGGATGAAAGAGCTTTAGTAGGTTGTGCTTTTTTACTAAATGTGATAGCATTGGTATCATATTTGAACAAATAGCTTGAGGTAGATTTCCTAACAATAGAGTCACTGTCATAATCAATATTGTAATAACCAAATAAGTTGGTATTTTTGGTCTAGGAGGAATAAAGACCATATTATTTTAATATATTAAAGTCCTAGTAAAACATAAACATTCAAATTGGACATGTATAGTATAATTAATGTTTCTTCACATTTCTAGGAGGGAATGTAGGGGCGACAATTCTTTTCAAAAATTTAGGGGGTGGAACAAGGATAGTTGTATACTATAAATATATATTAAAATATATTTATATATAAAATATCTAAATCTTGATTTATAATATATTAATGTAAATATAAATATATTTATTATAGATGAAATTAAACTTGAATCATGGCAGCCTCGACATGAATATGTTCTCACAAGACGATGTGGTTGTTCCTTTGTATTTCATTTTGCAATCTTGTCTAAACCTTTAGTGTAGAGTAAATATTTCAATATTCATTATTTCAAATTCTCCTCTAGTAATTTATCCTCAATGGGAATCCCTTAAATATAGGGGAATAAGGTACATAACACTCTTTTTAGGAAGTTACCATACCTTTTAGAAATAACATTCATTTAAAATAGTAAATTCATTAATATTTTTTTTTTGATTGGTGAACTTGGCCATATGGGACCATACCCATTAATTTTGATATCAAAAAAGGTGTTCATTTTTTTTGCTTGGTTGCTCCAATGGACGACTAAATCCAAAATCCTCAATTACATAAATTTTTGCTATCCACAAGATACATTATATTCTTTCTAAGCTATGGGTTTATATGTTAATTTGATAATTCAGATTCTAACTTTCTTCAAACATTTAGTTCTAGTTTGTTCTAGCGTAGTTGAATG
This sequence comes from Sequoiadendron giganteum, assembly GCA_007115665.2. Classification (NCBI taxonomy): domain Eukaryota; kingdom Viridiplantae; phylum Streptophyta; class Pinopsida; order Cupressales; family Cupressaceae; genus Sequoiadendron; species Sequoiadendron giganteum. The sequence continues at coordinate 346,168,089 of CM021109.1, read as the reverse complement.
CCTTAGTCATTTTTCCAAACACCCATACACGCAAGAGAAGATGAAGCAAAAAACACCAAAGGTGAAGTGAGATGAAGAACATAGAAAATTAGTTGTGTTAAGGAAACTACACCTTCCTAGAAATAGGTGCCCAGCTTTTTGGGCAATCAGATGTAGTCTGCAAGCTCAGTGACCTCCAGGATGACCTTCTCTATTTTGATCAATCTCAACAACGACAACGTCAACAAAGACAATAGACAGATCCAACATTTGATGACAGAGATCAAACTGGGACCAATTGTGAAATTTTGCAAGTTGAAAATCACAAGTGAAAGAGTCAAAAGTGCCCCTCCAGGCCAAGGGCGCCCATGCTTTTGAGGTACCTAGATCAAACTTCAAGATTCGTGAAGCTTGTCATCCTTTCTGGGACTGAATTGGTTATCCATCCCATGTTTCAGCGAGATTGTCAGACTCATCAATCAGCGGTGATATCAGGTTAGAGCACAAATGGTCAAACTGGAGGAATTGAAGAACACTCAAAAAAATTGACTAAGTCTGGTGGAAAAAACACCTTCTTGGGAAAAGGCGCCCAAGAATCAAAAGCACCAGACTTAGGTTTTGAGCTTTGTAGCTCCTAGGCACACTTCATCAGAATTGTTCCATCTCATCAATGCATTTGTCAACTACAGTTCAAGATCAATTGAGCAACTAGGATCAAGGATCGAACGAAGGCATTTCACCATTAAAAAAAAAATAAGAAAAAAGTGTTCAACTCTTGAAATGGATGCCTAAAGTCAAAATAATGCTTAGTTGACTAAAGTTGACTGTTTTTGACTGTTTTGAAGGCCTTTACATGGCTAAAACATCCCAAAATTGGTGGAATTTTCTCCAGTGAACTCCTAATTAGGCAGATTAACTCCCCAATCAGGTTTTGGATGCCCAATTGATGCTTGCAACTCCAAATTGATATTATCAAAGTCTAGGCGTCCATTACTTCATTATTTCTTTGCAGGTTGAGGAGCTCAAGAACAACTTTTTTCTTCTCCAATGTTTTTTGAAGATCTGATAGAGGGTTTTTCAGTTTTCTTCATGTTTTTGAAGATCAGTTGCACAGAGGGACAATCTATCAGAGGTTGCATCTTGAGGCACAATTTTCTTGAAGATCCAGAGAGGTAGTTGATAACTTCCAAAATTCTTCTTGTCTTTTTCCTCTTTCTTTGTCTTAGATCTTCTTGCATGTCCAAGAAAACAACAGATAATCATAGATTTGACCAACTGGGTATGATCAACATAACTTTTTCAACAAAACCCACATGTTAGATTTTTCCAGAAAAAGTAGCCCTGTTGCCCCTATTTTTTAGGGTTTTCGGAAAAAGTCATAATTTTGAAAAACATACAAACTGGGTTTGTTCAGCCATGAAGCACAAATAAAACCCATGTGTTATATTTTTCTAGGAAAAATCATTTTCTGGTGTGTCACTACCTCTGCCACCGAAGGGCTCTTGCATGTCATAGAAAAAATCATTTTTTCGAATTTCTAACGATCTATATTTGCTTAGAAAATTATACTCAACAAAACTCACGTCTCAGAATTTTTCATAAAAATTACCCCCGACAAGGCTATTTTTAGCAATTCTAGAAAAAGTTGTTCAAACAACATTGTGTGCACAATTAATCTTCAAGGTTTTTAGAATGCAGTTCTCCCAAGCCCAAGAACAAGGTCAAGACGGTCTTATTCCATGACTTCTTGAAAACGAATGACACCGATCTACATCGGGCACACCCAGAGGTCAATTTGGACAGATTGACAAGCATAGCCACACAAGTCCACAGGTTCCATAATGGTTTCACCTTGTATATTTGATAGCCTTCCAAGGCCAGTTTAGAGGGTTGATACCTTTGGAATTCTGTGTGTGCATTTCTCACAGCTGGAGTGTTTGCAGTCAAACTTCACGGTTTCATCATCAAACTTTGCGGTTTCATCATACAACACTCTTTCATTGGGAAATATCAAGGAAAACGTCAAAAACATAAAGTTGCAAAAGAATGCGGAAGGTAGTCATTCCCAATACAAAGCTACCACCGATTAATAATACACCACCTTCCATGTCAAAATGAAAACATAGATAGAAAGACAAGGAGTAACCCTCCTAAGGGAAGCAGAATGAAGGAGATACATACATCAAGTTGCTAACAAGCGGTAAGCTTGACAGTTGTGGCATGTGATATCTCCATATAAAGAAGTCAACAAATGGTTAGAAGAACTGTTGACCAAAGGTGATGTGTAAAACACCCAGTTGGGACATCCTACCCTCCAAAATAGCATTAATGACAAACAAGAGTTAACTTGATGCCTCGTTCCAAGTTAACTCACTATCCCATTGACAATGCTTGTCAGATCCCAATAATAATGGATGTCTATTTTAGATCTCCACTAATTGTGGATCTCTATTTTGGAGGCACTTTATACATTGGAGTTCACTTTTAGTTTAGTTTTAGTTAATTGAAGTAGCTTTCCAGTTAACTGCTAAGTCACCTACATTTAGACATAGGAATAAATCTTGTAGATTGACAAGAACTCATTGTTAACTCAAGGAGATTTTAGGGTTGCCTACTCCTTTGAGCTTCTATAAATAAGAGCCTTTGCTCATAGTTTTGTTACTTTACTTCACGACAGCAAAACGCTGAGCTCACAAGCCTTCAACTTTGCTCGCTTAGTATTTTTGATAGGGAAGCACCAAGTACAGCTTGCGTTCTTCTTATTCAGATAGGTGTATTCAATCATTGTTCATGTATTCTTGGTTTGATCGCATCATGCGTGATTGTCTCTTTGACATACGTTGCTATCCAAAAGTGTAACCTTTGATCAAAGATTGAGATAATAAATCAGGAGAGCTACCTTGCCTTTGATCCAAAAGTCTCAAAATTTATCGTTGAATGTTGTTTCAATAATTTGTTTTTCGATCTACACCTCAGAAAGAGCATTGTCTCTCCTTGGGAATTTAGGAAGAAAGATTATCGTTCTTTGTTGTTTCTAGTAGTCTTCCTTTCATCCTACACCTCAGAAAGGTCTTGGTACCTCCTTGGGAATCCTGAGATCTAGCCTACCATTTGAAGATTGCTTGTGTGGATTCTATTTTGGTATAAATCTGGAAGTTCAAAGCCTTTAGATGCATTTTGGGAGAAACATTCGTCTAAGTGATCGAACCATTACATTCTTGCTCCTATATTTTCTTGCTCTGTTTATCTAGAGGAGATAGGATAGATTAAAAGTTAGCTTAGTTGTAGTTAAGATCTGCAGAAACCAGAGAAAACCCTTAGCTACAACACATTATGTTTATGCACCCTTGTGTTATGTCGCTGAGTAAAAAGATAGGAACATTAGTTTACTATACTTTTTATGCAAATATCAGCAACAAGAGGGATCTTCCCCTCGTAATTTGAAGATCAATGACTACACACTTGTAATAGATTTCATTTTCCAATAAGCACTCTAGAGGTGCTAATTGAAACACCAACATAGTTTAGTCTCCTTTCCCAAGCTAGTATCTGAATTCCCCACCTCTGGCACGAAGGACCAATTCACCCTTTATGTGGGTACAGCTCTAGTGGCTGATTTGAGGAATTTTGTTCCCCACTTTGCTTGGTGTTTCTATAGCATTTCATTTTGTCCCATCATGAAGACCAAAAATGGGACCCAAGGACCAGTGGAAATCCGGTTAAGAACCGACCATACCCCTATAGTAGGGTGATATCCAAACCTAGTTATGGCATCATCCAATATTAACCACAATACGCTCCTCCATCTTGGCTTGATCAAGGATTTAGAAACAATACTAATAACTAGACTTTCTTTCCCCTGCCTCAAGCAAAACCACTACAAACATGGATGAAATATCCATATTTACTTTATAGCAATGTGCTATTGAAAGAAAATTCTCACCCAATGTGACCCTAATTGCATGGAGCATGATAATGTTGGCCTTGAATATCTTCCTCAACCTAAGATGAGATATCTCATCTAGAAATGTAGTTTGCCTTTTTTTGTCAATCAATTGCACCGTGTTTTCCATATCTAATTTTCTCTACCACACAAGAATACAAGAAGTTGCTCTACATTTTAAAGACCATGTGGGTGGTGTATTCAAGTTCTTTTCCATTATGTTTCATATACTTGTTAGAACTCCTTGTAGTACTCTTCGTGGCTTTGCTTTTATCAAGCACAACCCCAACTCTAAATTGTAATGAAAGCCTACTATCAATTTCTCCTAGACCCTTAGTTGGCGATGCTTTCAAGTTTGAGTTGCAAGAAGAATTCAAAGATGTCACAATCCTCCATGGGAACGAGAAGGATGAGTTCAAGATGCATGTAATATTATATGATGGTTACAAAGATCCTAGTCTTTGTAGGTGCAATTTGTTGATGGCACTTGGATGATTTGCATGATAGACAGTCTTTTGGAGAAGATTCCTTTAGTTTCACCAAATGGTCTTCTAATGAGGCACACATGAATAGCAGAGTTGTGCAACACAAGCATGGTGGATTTGCTTCATTCCTTCATATTCATGACAAAGGTCACCGACAAAGTATGTTGGAAGATTACAGTGACCCAAGAGATGCTCCTTGGAAAAAACTAATTCAATTTTTTATTGACTTTGTTGTTTTATTTTGCAGATCAACCACCTCATACTTTGGTTTGCTCACACTCATGTAGGATGGAAAAAAAATTCAATCAAGGGATGGAGGAACTATTAATTGGAGGTCGTTTGAGAGCCTTTTTCAACCTCTTCCAAGGTGATTTTGAGTATTTCAACTCTCACCATTCATGTCCTTGCAAGGAGATTGCATTTCTGCAGTTGTTGTCCTAGTTCAAGGTTGCTGATTTTGATAAAATCAGATTACGAGTCGCTATTTCTATGTTTGATCAGCTGCAAAATTTAGTATCTTGGGACCACTAGACTATTGGAGTATATTTGAAAGTGGGTTCAGTTAGAAAAATTGAATACTATAGTCATCATAAGTTTGTTTGGGGTTGAAAATCAAGTGAATTATGATTGTAATAATTTGTTTTCAGCTCGCATACAAGCTGATTTGTGCTCTTTCATAGAGGAACAATTCAGATTTTTTCCCATAACATTAATTTTGAGATGGATGACTTGTGTGGATGACTTATTGAGGGATGCTCATTCTCTCACCTCCAGATTATTTGATGATCCCATGATTTGGGATCTAGGAATTTATGAGATTGGTAGATTGCTTCACAAGGAAACCAAGAATGCTAGTTTAGAAAAATCTTTAGTTGCATCAGCGTAGAGTAGCGAAATCATGAGAAAGCATTCTTTAGAATTATTTGGGGTCATGGAATTTCTTTGGGTTTGTCCAAGATCAATCAAGATTTAGTTGTGATTGCTTGAGGTCAAGCAATCTTGGGGAGGTAGCATTGTAATGTCCCCTTTTGGCGCTTAGCCAATTTGTGCACATTTAGCCAATTTCCAAGTCTTCTAGAGGCTAATTGGTTACTTAGGGAGAACTCCAATATTCTTGTAGAGAAATTGTTCTTGGGTTTGAGTTCAGTTGGTTAGTTGGAGCCCTTTGATGCTTCAAAATCAATTTTCGACCTTATGGGTGCTCTCCAAACTTGTTGGAGGAGCAGACATTTTTTAGAAAGTCACGCAGTTGCCCTCCAATCGTCGTCCGTAGTTGCTATGTGCCCCTTAATTTTTTCTCAATGTTTTCACAACACAAACCAGCACTACACCAAATGTTAGCGTTAGCTCCCCAAAGATAATCAAACTGAATGTAACCTTCACCAAGAATGTTCACCAAGATCCTTTTGAAAGGCGAGGTGATAGCATATGATGATGGGATCATTAACAGAAATCTGAACTGAAATACAAGGCTGGAAATGAAATGTAGGCGGTGATCCGACCATGAGCATGTAGCGTCCCTTAGAAGCTCTAATACCACTAAAGCGTCCCTTCCCAATCTACCCTGAATTTTTCAATTCATGTTGTTTGACAATTTTATCAAACACTTTGCATGCAAACTAATTTATGAATATGTGGGCATATATTTTGATTTTTTGTTTAATGCCTTGATTAAACAATGACATAAGATAATAACATGCAATCCTAAATCTGAAGCGTAATATTGGACTGAATTTATAATGAGTATTTAGAAATACAATCTCAGCAATACTTTTTGAATGTGATACAAGACTAATTTCACTGTATACCCTACCCAGAACTTCATTTCAAACTAGTAACTACTCAGAAAACATTTCTAGGATTGACTTCAACACCCCACTAGAAATAACTAATGTTGCACAAGATAGGATTGATATATAGTAGTGATCAACAACATTAAAACATCAAATTTTTGACTTACACTGCCCAAAAGTATTTATCAGATTTGCACTAGACTTAGATTTTGACGCAACAATTATAATAAGGTTCTTCATGACATTGCATTTCTCGATATATCATCAACAAGAGATTATAACAACAATCATTAAATCCTGAACATGTATATGACTAGAACAATATATATATCTCAGATAAAATGCAATAATAAATCAACTATTGCGTTGTTCAAAAACCCTTATTGCAATAATAAATCAACTACTACAATAATTCAGAAACCCTTATTCAGAATTGCAATAATACATCAGCTATTGCAGTTATTCGAACCCTTGCAATAATAAACTAGCTATTGCAATAATTTAGAAACATGCAATAATACATCAACTATTGCATAGATTACTTAGCTTCTCAAACAAATAGATTTGCAACTTCAACCTTCAGAATTATCTTCGTTAAGCACCAATGTGTTTCCTGGCTGAAAATACCATTAAATCTCCTGGTTGTATTTGCAACAATGAAGAGATTGTAAGCCAAGAGGGATTTCATCCTCAAAGCCCCTTGAAAATCCAATCTCCCAATGAGACTGAAATTCATTAACAATTTTCTTTCAACCAAGCCTCCTCCTAATGAGTTCTCCACTCCCCTTTATATAGAACTCCTTGATCTTCTAGAAAGACCCAAAAAGAGTGTTCAACAAGATTTTAGAAGAATATTTCAATATTCATTGATGTGACTCCTTGATGTGATCCCTTGATATGACTCATTGACGTGACCTCTTGATGTGACCCCTAGATGTGACTCCTTGATGTGACATCTCTAACACTTAAGTCACCTTTTGAAGATATATATTAATACAGTGACTTTATTAATTTATCATTAAAGTATGCCACTTTTTAACCTTTTAATATAATTGTTTAATATTACCCTTTTGACTTTGCATTTTTTGCCTAGTAACATTAAATAATTAAAATAATGATCACTCCTTAAGAGGGCCGAAAAATGAGGACATTACAATCCTCCCTTCCCAAAGATTGCTTGCCCTCAAGCAATCTGCAACTACCAAACCATCTTGACTGTCACAACACCTAAAGCTAGAATGGAAAACCAATTGCACCTGTCCACCAACCACCCAGATCCCAAATGGTCCTACAACATGTGCTAATCCATAACCTTGGTATGCAGCTAGAACCCAAGATGTTGTTAAACTCTATCAACCAATGAAACCAACCATCCAACAATGAAATTTCTGGATCCCAACTCTGTAAATCAACCCCATCATGCCAACTACAACAAGTGTGCTGATACATCTCAAATATCATACCTGGATCCCATAGATAAACTGGAATTTCTTGAATCTCAACACCAACTGACTTCCGTTGTGCCACACTGATAACTTCTAAAGTCCAATCATACCAAGTCTCCAATCCCTGCTTTTGGAAGCAATCTACCAGAGAGAAAAACTTGCAAAACTTGGACTCGTCACCGAAAGTTGGAAATGTATCACACCAAAGTGAATTCGAATACCTCTTACTCAACCCACCTCTCTGGGTCATCAAGGACAAAGTCAAATTTTGTGTATGTGGGTTGAAAGTAAACTCACGAGAACACCTCATTATGCAATCAAGGTGAAACTCTCCTGTCTGTGCCAATGGAATACCAAAGTAGTCTTGTGTATCCCATCCTATATTGCCATCCTCGAAAGAAGGCTCACAACTCACGACAGGATGAGTTGGTCTTGCAACAACATCATCATTACTCCTTACAACTTTGTCAACAAGAACCCTATCGAAAAGCAATTGCAAGTGTCCTGACTTACTTTCAAGAGTAAGAGAAGTACCATCATGAATGCCATCAATCTCCTGAAAAGAGGCTAGAACAACACCAAGGTCCAACGTGCAAGACTTGGAAGAAATCATCTTCTTTTGATAAGATTGACCAATGTCAATCTCAAAACTATCGATGCAGAGCCTGGTACTCAAATTTTCCATGAAGCTTGAATCTGTAGCCAAGATTGAAGTGTCTATATCATCAACAATCCAATCCACACTGAGTGATCTCCTACAAATATAAAAGATACCTAATGAAGGTGCATAAAAACATATGCCAATATCTGACAAGCTGCTGGCATAAATCAGAACACCCTGTATCCTATGAATCAAGTCCAAGATGGAGCAAAAGGTATCTCTACTACCCAAAGATGAGAAGAGCTCACCATCACTCCATCCCCTAACTCCAAAGTGATCATCCCCATCACTCCTCTCTATACCAATAGTTGCTTCCCTCAAAGTGTTCCCCAATAGAACTCCGACCAACAAAGTAGGACAACCATCAATCCATGAATTAGGAGGTAAAACCCAAGATGATGGTGCTGGAATACTAATGCCAACATGCTTATCTCCAAACCATAGACTGAAATCAATCGAAAACTCGATCATATACCTCTCAAGATCAAGTACAATGCATCTATCATCAATTGACTCTTCTTGTTTAACCATCATAAGAGACCCTATTTTTGCATGTGAGAATTGATCCTCAAACCAACTCCAATCTTTATCCACATGCTGCACCTCCCCAACCAGGAAAGTGCTGAAGTCATAATGCATCATCTCATCCCTATGGAGTTCATCAATTCCTTCAATGATTTATTTAATTTTGAAGGTTCTTGGCTCATGCTCATGGACCATCGGTGTAGCTGCAATAGAATTTTTTTCTTTGTGTAAGGAAAGATGAGCCATGCTCAAATGTAAGCAAAGATCATCAACTTCTTTTTTCCTTTTCAAAGCATCTGAATAAAATCTCAACAAGGTTGAGAAGGTGGTCTTGATCTGAAAGGTGTAAGTAATGGTGCACTCCCCTTTGGGAAGGTGGAAGGTGGCTGTCTCAAATCTCCAACGCTCTACAAGCGCTATCATCATCGCTTTATGAGATCTAATCTCGAGCATGTATGCAATGTGCCTCAATCCAACGACGTCTAGAAAGTCTCTCTCTAGCTCCTAAAATTGGGCTATCTGATCCAAGATATGTGGTCTCCACTCCCTAAACTATAAAGGATGTAGTGTGGCTTACAAGCATTTAACCCACAAAGTCAAAATTTTGCCAAAAATCAAGCCAGGGAACCTAAATTTGTATTTAAACCAGCTGAATCAGTTGCTTTCTTGCAAAAGCAAGCATCTTTTTTAACAATAGCTCTAGCTTTTCACAATAGCGAGACTATTTCTTGACAATAACTCTATCCTTTTACAATAACAAACCTTTTAATATTACAATAGTGCCACTCTTGGACAATAAAGACAATCCCCCTATAACCTATAACGCATAACTGGTTTTCACAAAAATGAACTTACAATAGTGCTACTGTTTGACAATAACGCTACTATTTAACATCGTTGATATTTAATATTAGCGAGATTCCTAAAAGTACAATAGCGCTAAAACTATGGTGATAATGTTAATCCTAAATCCTATCGCTATTGTTCATTCTGACTTCAAACATTAATTATGAAAACAAAAAGAATCAAAAGTGAAAGTTAGAAGTTTACATATTGCAACCCTCACATTGGCTGGCTGCTGGTACTAACAGACAACATCTACTCGATGTGGTGCACTCAGAACCCTCACCATTATCAATGCATGTTTGTAGCAAAAAATCACAAGAGAGCAAAAATCACCTAAATTTGAGTGTACAAATGAGGGGTGAATGATCCCTAATTTCCTATTTAACCCCCCCAAACCCTAGGTTTTTACCCTCGACCACCCTCCTAGGTTATATTTGGAGCACCTTGGATCAGCTTGAGCCTTAATTGTGACCCCTAAGGCCTAAGTTTTTGTCCTCTATGCATTTGAACTAATCTTGAACCTTGTTGCGAGCCCAACCTGAAAAAGTAATTTTTTTGGTTGACCTCTCGAGGGGGCAACCAAGCGTCCTACCATTCTTTCATTGATCGTTGGGGCACAATGGGGAATATTAATTTTTTTCAATCTTTATTTGAGCATCAAATTCTTTGAAACAATGCAACAAGTACATTGTGTCAGAGAGGGGCAAAATGTAGACATGTAAAAATGCCTAACACATATCACACATCCTGAAATTGCATTTAACATTATTTCACTTCATTTGCATCATTAATCTTCTTTTAACATCATTTCTATCATTTAACCTTATTTCCCTCTATTAATTGAATAATCTTGAATTATTTAATTAATCACCATTTCATCATTAATACTCCCCTTAATCACCCTAATTAAATAATTTCTAATTATTTAATTAGTATCATCTAATATTTCTTTTAACCCCATATGATTAAATAATCTTATCCTACCTTTTAATCTTCTCATTCCTCCTATTAATTTTTTTATTTATTAGACTGCAAGAATTAGGTAGCACGACCCCTATAAACTGCAGTGCGCCTGGTAACATTTTTAACGTGACCAATGACGCTGGTGCGACATGCCCTCTGGTACCATGAGGGGTGGGGAGACTAGACCTCGTGACCAACCTCCTGCAATAGGAAAGATTTAGCCAACTAAGCTAGGGCCCCAACCCCATTCCTCCTATTAATTAAATAAACATTAATTATTTAATTATGTCGCTAACTTAAATTATTCTTCTATTTTAATTACACCGAAGGTGTGTCCCTATTTGAGCTTTCAGAGCTCAATTTGTCAATCAACAGTTTATAAGCACCGATAGGGCCTGGTTGATAGTGTGGTAAATGATAGTCATAGATTGTTTAACCATCAATTTTGCCTACACCGCAGTTAGTTGATTACACTGTGGTGTAGTAGTTTAATCATGAATTCATAGGGATTTACAAATCCCTAGTTTATGTTCAATTTTGTGGAGTTTAATGTTGGAGTTAACTGCAATTACGCTGTGGTGCTAAGAGTTGGACTTGTTTTCCATTCTGCTAACCCTAACTTTAACTTCAAATGTAAAGCATCAAATGCATTTGGGGATAAAATAAAATCAGTTGTAGCAAATATTTTTTGATAAAAAACCATCAATTTTGCCTACACGACAATTACGTTGTGGTGTAGGAGTTTAATCTTGAATTCACATTTGATTTTGTGGAGTTTATTGTTGGAAATGTGTAACTTTAACTTCAAATGTAAAGCATGAAATTTGTCTACCCATTGAGCAATATTTACTCTACTGCCATCATCTCCAATGTATATGTGAACAACTATGACTTATAATATCCATTCTACAAACTGTCAACATATTCCTCCGTCGACACCAGTGAGAGAAATACTCCATTACTATAAAATCTTGAGGTTTCATTACGCTATTTCTACAACCTATACACAACCAACTCATTTTTCCTTAAGCTTTATCTGATTGTATAATTACTATTTTCTTAGCTGTGTGTAGGTTGGCTCCATAGGGCATCTCCATATTGTTTCTGCAAAGCCTTCACAATTATCCTACAAATTTATCTTGCAGGTAAGTCAGTTTCCCTGGTTTAACAATATTGCATCGCATTGGTTAATGACACACAAATTTTGCAATCTGTAGAGAAGATAAATGGAAATTAACATAACACTTCTTGATCTTCGTCTATTGTCTTATAAAGATTCTTAATTGTCAATTCTTCTAATTGTGTCTCAATCAATTCAATTCTCATTTTCAAACTACTGCATGTTCCCAAATGCGCTATCTTTCATTGTTCAAATTAAAATACTATTTCAAAAACAAAGTAACATCTATGAGAATTCCCATAATCATCAATCAAATACAAATGCCATGTTTGGGGGGCAGAATAGGGTGGTTCTTGATTTGGATTTCTAAGTGACCTTCTGATGCCAAATTTTATTCCTTGGCATCTCCCTCGCTTGATGTAGGAGTCGCTTTCTTCTCAGTATCTTAAAAAGTCTCTCCTCTTTTGCTCCATTCTATAACATTTTTAGTGCACTCTTGTAGCAAAATTTTCACTTGGTTTTCTTTCTGCAATTCATGTTTTTTTTAATTTCTCCAGCTTCTTTATATACTGGTTCTAGCATTCTTTCTGGTCATTTTTTCATTCCTATTATTATGAATCTGCAATAATGCCAATATTTTCTCAAAGATCATCCTTTGTTTTCTCTTGTGTATCAGTAATTTGGATCTTCCATACCCATATGTGGGCATTTGGAAGTATAACTTCAGGATGTCTTCCTTCTTCAAGCCAAAATCTTGTTACAATTTCCTCTATTTTTGACAAGAGATTATTTTTCTTCTTTATATGCATGAATTATCATCATAATCCAATATGTGAACCCTAATCCGTGGTTCCCCTAAATCCTTCAATGTTGATGATTTGTTATAATTTACATTCATAACTCAAAAAATTAAAATACATTAAAAATCATATTTAAAAGATAGCAGGGTGTAGTTGGATTGAAGTACATAAAATGATACATGCTTTTAGTTTAAGGAGACATATCACACCCACAAGCACACACAATCCATACAATTGAAGAAAACAGGGACCATTCCAAAATCAAGACATGTATTGAATGACATGGAGGAGGATAAAGAATAATTCTTCTCTCAGCATAGTGAGAAGCTAGCAATTGCATTTGGGTTGTTGAATACATCACCTGGAGTAACAATTAGAATTGTCAAGAACCTTTGGATGAGTGTTGAATGCCACATTGCAACCGAGTTTGTCTCCCAGATTGTCAAGAGGAATCAAATAAATGTGAATTGGTTCCTTCATTTCAAACTTGGAAGATATTCTTGTGGAAATTACTAGTGATGTTAGTAAAGCAAGCTATAACTACCTGTTGGCACTATATAACAAGGTTCCTATTGTCATATCATCCTTGGTAAGAAGGTATGTAGGCTTATTTTTATCTTTTTGGAGCAGTTTCAAGTGTTTGGAGAGCTAGGTTACCCTGATAAGTTTATGCAACCATATGCATACCATGCTTCACTTCCTATGTATGCTGATGAGGTATTTGTTAAAGACCTAGTATTTAATACCATGGGCGGGAGTCATTGAACTGTTTTTCAGGAATCCTGTACAAGTTCAAAATGAAAAGATGGAGGAAGAGGAGATGGAAGAATAGGAAATGCAAATGGGGGAGAAGCTTGAACGAAATTGAAATTTTCCCAACCAGCTGTGAATGTGATAGAAGGGCTTAGCACCGATTAAATGTTAGATAAAGTGAGGATCTCTTGTTTGTATTTTACTTCACTTATTTTGTACGGTATTTTTTTCTCTGTTAGTTCTACCATCTTGTACATACGCCATGACTACCATTCAGAATACAAATATGTGCATACTAAATTACTCATACAAATTTGCATTTCTCAATGCGGATTTTGTGTTATTTGTGGTGATAGATTTTTCTGATTGGAAAGTCGGCTTACATTTACTTCAGAGAAGAATAATTTATAATACCTTAAAAAAGAAGGTGAAAATGAGGGAAATTTTATAGAAGTCATGTTGGGTTCCCAGCTAGAGAAAATCTAACCCACCTCTATTGAAATTAGAAAAAGTATGGAATTTGATCATCATAATGCAAGAAACAAATTGACCCACTAGGGAAACCAAGCTACCATAGGACCATCTAGCTTTTCTCGTCTACTATCTCATGCATCATCAAGTAACCATCCCAATTCATATGAGCATTTTTGCATTCCAAATCTTAAGGTGTTGGAAAATAACATTTATAATAAAGTCCTGTTAGCAATTAAAATGTTAAAAGAGTTAATGGCATATTAATTGTTGGGTAGTTATCCTTTGAAAAAGACTTTATACAAGTCATATTGTGATTGTGGTAATCATTCTGAATGACTTAATATTTATGATTATTATTTGATATTATTTACTATGTTAGTATGGCTTATATTAAAATTTTGTTCTACTGTTTTTCAACATGACATCAAAGCTCAAATTATTCATGAAGATGTTTTTTGTCATCCTTTCATATGAGGCATTTCAATTTTTTTTTCATATTTTCTATTCTAGAAGAAACATAGAGGCAATGACTGGAAGATGCATGCAGAGTATTCATGCTGGATGCATTAATTAGTCACTAGATATTGCTGCAAACAAGAAGTCACTTCGTGGAATAATTCTTGTTGATGTGTTGATTGAATTTGGAATTTTGAGTTTTAATTGCAACCTTAATGCCTTTTGGACAATTTATTATCACCAGTGAAGAATTTTTCTTGCTACATACATTCAAATTGCTTTGCAACAAGCGTGAGAAATGGAAATGCTTGATGCAGTTTTATTTATTTTAATATTTGTGTAGGAATTTCATCATAGCCAACATAGGAAGAAGACAAACTACATGCCACATTTCCACTATTATTGTCTCCCTTAAAAGTTTGGCTGTGAATGTGATATTGCAGACTGTCAAATGTGAATCTATGAAATATTTGTTGGTTGAATTCTTTGTTTTCTAAAGTAGTTATGTTTAAAGGAGTTACCAGGCGAGCTATTGCCTCCCCTTACACTCAAAAATTAGTACATCTGAAATATAATCTAATTTGTGTGTTTGCACCTTTTTTTTGAGGTGTCTAGCTTGGAGAGGGAAAAGGCAGCCTAAGATAACACATAATAGTGCTCCAAAAATATCAAATTAGTTTAATTATTTGAGTTATATTTTTAGTTGAACTCAATATCTTCAAAATGAAAACATTCTCTTGTCACCTCTCACTTTCAGGGTCACTATGTGACACTGTCTCTTGTGGATAGAGTGTAACAAGGATAAAAATGAGGTTGACAAACTTTGGGGGTTGAAAGAATTTCTCAATCTCATGCTAGCTTCTTGTTCAAAGGTGTTGTTTTATTTGAAAAGCACTACAACATTTAAGTCTTTTTTTGGAGTAAGGGAGGCTTGGTAGCTATGTAACCATAGATAGTTCAATATAGAAGTTCACACTTGGAAGATAGTTAGTTCAATATAGAAGTTCACAAATCATCAACATTGAAGGATGCAAAGAAAGTTATCAATAATGAGGCTCAAGTTTTTTTTTTTTATCAAAAGACCAAGGTCAATTTCAAAGTATAAGTCACTTTATCATAAAATTACTTTATATTTTTCATAAATATTTAAAAGACCATAACTTACTAAAAGTTTGTTGTTTTTTCTTAAATTGGAATGGTTTTATAATTATAAGAAATTGATATACAAATAGATATATAAGGAGATATAGCTCCCTATCATTCTCCATCTCTCTATATCACCCTCTATCTATATCTCTCCCTCTCACCCCCTCTTCTCTCCCTCTCCCTCTTTGTAGACCTCTATATTTGTATCTTTTAGTCTCTCTATCTCTATCTCTCCATATTTCTTCTTCCATCTCTCCTTCTCATAGATGTCTTATTTGATTATAATTTAATGATAGATGGCTTATTAGAAAAAATACTCTACGATAGAAAACACCAACATAAAACATTTTTTCCCTCCAATTTCTATTTCCTTTTCTCTTTTCAAATTAGAGCTCTTCGGCGTACCCATTGCACACACAGGTGCGATTGCTAGTTAAATAGTTATCAATTAATTATTTAATTAAATATCAAACCCTCTTCTAATATTAAATAATTATATTTAAATTATTTAATTAAATCACTTGCCATTATGCATGAATTAAATAATTATCTTTAATTATTTAATTATCATAATTTCCCTCAAAATATCTTAACTTAATTTATCTCAAACATCATCCATTAATAAATAAACATTTTATTTATTAATCAATCTTATCTTGCACGTTCCTCCAATAATTTTAATTAATTATATCATGTATTATTTTCTCAAATCACTCTCTCTCAATTAACTGATATCGATTAACCACTTTTCTGATCAATCAATTGATTTAGCACTTTAATCAATATTTCACGCAACCTAGAATCCTACAGCCAATTGCAATCAGTTAACTAGGCAATCAATTCCTCTCATTCATTCTTAGCCTTTGATCTCAAATCAACATCTCTTAATCTAGATCATTGATCTAATTTCCTAAAATCTATAAAATAACCCTTCATCCTACACATTCATCACCTAGAATTTTCAGCTAAGTCATGTCCATTTGAGCATTTATCTTGAGCAATTGAGAGCATTTAGCATAGTATATAGGTCATCATATATCAAGTTTTTTGCAAACTATCATGGAGGCTTTATGTTGAAACAATCCAACATTTCAAACAACACAAGTTACTCCATAATGGGATTGAGGTTTTGTATTTCCTAGTTAGAATTCAATTTGATTTACTTTGAATATTTCATGCTTTTGAATTCTAGTTTCGTTTTGTGAAAAATTCCATTGGATTGTATGATTAACTGATCAATTGTCTAGCTATTTTAGTTTAATTCATGTCATTTGATCAATCAGTTTTATACGTTCACAATACTAAAAATATATAAATATAACATATTTTTTATTTTATAATTTAAAAACACATTTTTTTTATCAATCTTTATCCCATTCTTCATTTTCCTTATCTCTTAGTCAAAAACCAAGTAAACAAGAAGTACCTATAAATAAATAAATAAATAAGTATTTTTATAATAATCCATCATACAAAATAATTATATTTATTAAATAATTTTTTTTTTTGTAATTATCCTTCATAGAGTTATAATATACTATTATTTCTATATAATAATAACATATAATTATCTCATAAATAATTTCACATTTTCAAATATAAAAATAAACTTTAAAATATAAATTTATAATCATTAAATAATTATAAAATTCACTTTATAAAAAATGGGACTTTTATCATGCTAAATAGGAAACTCTTATGTATGCCAAGTATAGAAATTTGATGGATGCCCATAAACTTTTCACCATTTATACAATAATGGATGATTATAATTTAATTCCACAAAGGTAAATCTAGAAAGCTATATATTAGGAAGATAAACCTTGGGAATCAATTGAGAACTAGATTAGTTTAGATCAATAGTTGAGAATTTGAGATTTATTTTAATGGTATTAATTGCCTTTACATTATTCAATTTTAATAATTATCTTAACATTTTACATATTAAAATTTTAAATTAACAAAACATATTTTGATTTGATGAGTGCTCAAAGTTTCCACCATTTGATGAATGATAATGGATGACTACAATTTAATTCTTAAAGGTAAACCTTGGAAGTTACATATTGGGTGAGAAACCTCTAAAATCAATAAGGGGTTGTTAGATTGGTTTATATTAATTGTTGAGAATTTGAGAACTGTTTAATAATTAGTATTTTCTCATTTAATATTTTATTTTGTTAATGACATCAACAAAAGGTGAATTTAATGAAGTTGTAGGCCATCATTCAATTTCAATTTCATTTACACTAAGTACAAAACTTTTTTATTGTTTATGTTGTGGTATGTATACTTGACACTTGTTTTAGAATTAGAATTTGTGAAAAATAAAAAAAATTATAAACAAAAATTAGCTTGTAATATTGTAAGAATGAAATTCAATTGTTAAGTGTTTAGAGACGAGAGTGTTACTACACCTAAAATTTTAATATCAAGTGCGGATCATGGTAGAGTTACCCAATTATTACATACATCTTTTTAGATAAATGAAACATTCCTATATTCCTTTGAACTAGTTTTTAGTGATATGCATGATCTTATAATCACTAGTTGGCACACCTCGAAACTTAGATACATATATGAGAACAAGGAATGTAATAAAAAGTTAAAAAAAATGTCACTCCACCATAGATGGTTGGATTGGAACACATGATGTTCAAGATATGTGCCCATCATTACAAAAAAAAGAAAGACAAATAATTGTTTCTTCTAGCATTCTTCATGTTTATTTCACCATGACTATCTTTCTTATTATTTTAAATTGTTTTCTTGTTGATACAATTTTCCCATCTATGAAATTTGGAGATTTCCTTCTCTTTTTACAAATTACTTATTTTCAGTTGATCTAAATTTTCTTAATTTTCTATAATTGATATGCCATGAAAAAACATTATAATAAAAAATATATATTAGGAACATTAAAATAAAAAAAACTTTGTATTAAAAATATTATAATAAAAAAAATCTATTGTGAAAACAAATTATAATTAGGAATCTTCCAAACGTTGTAAATTAACGTTAAAAATTTAGAGATTGGGGTGGAGGGTCCGTTTACCTGGGCGATGGGAGTTATATATATAAGTAGCAAATACCTGGGCGGAGCTGAGTCCCGGCTTCCAATAATCTGAGGAGAAGCCGCAAAGGAGTCCACCGTCCCCTCTCTACCGAACCACACATGTTGCACGCCGCACTCTCATTTGGACCTTGTTACAGCTTTCCATTCAAACAGATCCAACTCTATCTTGAGATCCGGTGGGAGGGCATCCCTTTTCACAGTCGTGCACGTCACATTTTACTTACTTCTTAGTACACAGAGGGGGGACAGAATCCAATTCCTTTCAATAGTCTTCACTTTTCCTTCCCTCCTTTCCTGGCCTGCTATTATTTGTTACATTTATTGCCACAACCATTGCCACTATTTATTCTGTATTCTGTATTTCTTTAGATTGTTCAAGGTAAACCTATTTGTGTTAACCCGTGGCATACAGAGGGCATCCCTTGACAGTCACAGAGGGGGGAACGGAATCCAATTCCTTTCAATACAGAGGGCACGCCACATTTCACTTAATTTTTAGTACACAGAGGGGGGACGGAATCCAATTCCTTTCAAACTGTCCTTTTTTTCCTTACCTCCTTTCGTGGCTTACTGTTATTTGCTAAATTTATTGCCACAGCCATTGCATTTCTTTATTCTGTGTTCTGTATTCTTTAGATTGCTTAAGGTAAACATATCTGTGTTAACCAGTGGCATTCGGAGGGCATCCCTTGACAATTTCACGTAATTCTTAGTACACAGAGGGGGAGGTGGGGCGAATCCAATTCCTTTTAACCGTCTTCGCTTTTCCTTCCCTCCTCTCCTGGCCTCCTATTATTTGCTACATTTATCGCCACAGCCATTGCCATTCTTTATTCTGTATTCTGTATTCTTTAGATTGCTCAAGGTAAACATATTTGTGTTAACCAGTGGCATACGGTTTGGATTTATGTTAAATGGGGACACATTATTTGCCGTGTGGGAAGGCAGTATCCAAGCTTATGGCTTTTGCGTGGGTGTGCAGGTTTTATAAACAGAAACAGAGACCCTCATATCGTAATCGTTGATATGGAAGAGGCGAGTGGTAAGCCAATTCCATTCTAAGTTTTGCTATTGCTGCTGCCTTCCATTCATTCTTGTTCTACTAAAAGCTCGCTTCAAAACACAGTTTTAGTATCGCCCTGCCATATTCGATCTTGGGCACATAGAATTTAATATTACTCATTTCATCTCATTTTCCTAATTTGACAAGTGCATACGGCTTTTGTTACCTATTGGAGTCTCTACCTTTGAATTAATATCATCCAATGTAAAAGGTCATTAAAAGTTATGACCTTCTGAAGATCACTATGCTTATTAGGTGCACCCTTTAGGAATGACTGCAAATCTTCATAGTAACTTGGCAAGTTTATGTGACCTTCTAAAGATCACTATGCTTATTAGTTGCACCCTTTAGGAATGACCTCAAATTTTCATAGTAACTTGGCAAGTTTACTGCTTAAACCTGGTCCTTTCCCCTATATATCATACCATTTGTCTGCCAAAGGTCAGGAATTAATACCAAGTTCCACATTTTTCTTCTATTTATTACTTTACCTTCTCTGGAGACTCATTTTTGTATATTTCATCCCTTGGTAATATCGCTTTTGTCCTATGAACAGAGATTTTCAACCAATAATAATGAATTACAGACTATGATGATTGATAGTTTGGTCATTGTTGCAGTGTATAATTTGATGCTTGAATTTATTTGCCGTTGTTTACAGGAGCATGGTTTCTATCTGCTTTGGTGAATGGATATCTCATGTGTAGATTTATTTCCAAATGAATATGTTATATTATATTTGCCTTAGCACAGTTTTGCTGAGCTTATATATATATCATAATGGCAATTCAATATTTTTGTCTGTTTTCAAAATCCAAATGATGTGTTTTATGAATTGTTTTATTCTATTAGAACTACAAATTGTTTTGATAATTTATGCCGTTTTCATCGACACAGTTGTGGAGTCCGAGAATGGAAATATTGCCGTTGCATCTGCATTTCCAGGGCATCAAGAAGGTCAGATCATCATGTTTTTTTTGTGTTCAAAATTTTAGAATAATTGTTTTCACTTCCTTTTTATTTATTTCCCATACTGACGGTAGGTGCTTTTAATAGTTCTTACAATTTTAGGAGCTAAGTTTTCACAAATATTCCAACAGTTTTATCTCAGCGTACTAGGGTAACAAAGGTTCCACAATGTTGGACGGCAAAGCATTATAGGGCCGCTTTCTGTGTAGATCTTGAAATGGTTTTCTGTTTGTGTCCGTATCTAATATGTGATATTTGTCAGATGTTTTACATTCATTTGAAATTTATTTGTATTTTTATAATTTTGTGTTTTCCATTGTTATCTTGTTCAGCTGTTCAAGACAGAGATCTGAAATTCTTGTCCAAGGCTGTTGAAGAAGCATATAATGGAGTTAATTGTGGCCATGGTGGGCCTTTTGGTGCTGTTGTAGTTTGTAATGATGACGTTGTTGCAAGCTGTCATAACATGGTTTTGAAGTATATGGATCCAACTGCACATGCTGAGGTTACAGCTGTAAGAGAGGTCAGTGGCATGAATTGGCATATGCCAATTAAATTGTGGCTTATCTTCAAACAAGCTTTTCTTGCATGCATTCAATATGGCCCAACCCAATGCTTGTTCTTGTTGCTTGTATGTATACATGTTGAAAAATAATTGGTTTCATTTAATATTTTTCTGGCTTTTATCAACTACATTTTAGTTTGCAATTAACAGTTTGGGTGTCATTGTTGTCCTGTTGCTAGGATTATATCAGTTTTAGTCTTTTATTTCAATTCACAAAATGTATTTGTCTGTGTATTGCAATGATGGGACAGTTATGGATATCATCAGTGAGCTATTCAATAAGGTTGTGATTTATGTTTAACTATGTTAGTGTTTTAATTTATCTCTTACAAGACAACTCAAACCGGAATAGTATGTGAGG
The DNA here is from genome assembly GCA_007115665.2 of Sequoiadendron giganteum. Taxonomy (NCBI): domain Eukaryota; kingdom Viridiplantae; phylum Streptophyta; class Pinopsida; order Cupressales; family Cupressaceae; genus Sequoiadendron; species Sequoiadendron giganteum. Next base: position 346,146,666 of record CM021109.1, on the reverse strand, counting down.
CAAAACCTCTCCTCAAATTATAAGGGGAAGCTCTCCAAGTTTTAAAACTACCCTATTCACTAAGATATAAATAAAATATAAAGTTATAAACAAACACTGTACAATGTTCTATTGGGTTTTTTTGCTTAAATGGAACAACTAACTATCCGATTGTCCTTTTGCCTTCGGGTATGAGTATAAGACAAGTAATAGCTCTTGTCTCACAAGCAAGATTTTCAGATATTAGGAATGAAAGCAACTATTCTGAATGCAAAAACACAACAACTTCGTACTGGCTAAAATAGATATTGACAATTACATGCAAACAAGATTTTAAAGGAATAACAACTACTTCAGCACAAGATGATACATGATTCTATAGACCATAAAGCTAAATTCATATACAAAGCTTGATACTATTATCTAGTTTCGGTTTAATCAATGAAATCATACACATAGTTAACCAGCTTGAATGACAATTTTAACAGCATAAACATAACATCCACTACCAGTAAGAGTTTATGTGCTCAAAGCTTATTTTTAGGATTACAAGATACCCAATTTTTGGGATCTAAGATACATTTTTTATCCCAAAAATTGTCATGTCCCCAATTTGATTTGAAATTCAAATTTTGCAAAGGCGGGAAAAAGTGTTTTTGAACACTAGTTTTGATATTTTAATTAAATATCATAATAATATTTTAAATTTAAAAAAAAAAAGAATATTTTTTGGGGGCCAAGATTGGAGGAGAAAAAAAATTAAATTAATAAATTAAAAAAATAAAGGAGGTCGGCCTTTGTTAAGGTTTTTTATTTTTGGGAGGGCTATAAAAGAAAGTAAAGTGCAAGTCTTTTGGCATCCATTTTCCATATCTAATTTCATTTTGGAGATTCTTCTCTTTGGCTGCAACTCTGGTTAGGCTTCATTCCGAGGACAAAAGCCCTTGTGAATGTGGTGAGTTGGACGAAACCCTAGCTCACCTTGTGGAGAACTCATGATGAATTTCTATATGCACTTCATTGGAGACAATTGGAGGTTTGGAGCATCATTGCATAATCAGATTTGGAGCAGAATTATTGTGGCATTTTGTGAGCAGATTGCATTGGGGTTTTGCCCTAATTTGGAGCGCCACTTGGGGCAGACCTGAGCGTCCAACTTTAGAGGGCAATTTTGCATATTTGGAGCAGCAAACCCTAAGCACTTGCCAAGGAGGAATTTCACCCATCTAGGGTTTGATATTTGAGGACTGTTTTGCATATGATTGGCATGTATAATCATAGTTTTAGATCTGATTTATAGTGCAGAAATTATGGGCATTGTTTGGCATGTTGTGCCCTAGAATCCATTGTAATAATCAGATCAAAACTTTCAGTTTGTAGCAGCAGGGTTTAATTCAGAAAATCAGATTTGTTGTTTCAATTTGGTTGCGCTACATTGTGTATTTCATGGCGGATTTCATGCTTCTAATGCATATCAACTTGTGGTATCATTTGCCATCATTATTTGTCATGTTTGGGCATGTTTATGTTCGCTGTAATTATTTGTTTAAGAGCAGAAAATAAAATCAGAAATTAGGGTTTTTAGCAGAAATCTAAAGTGCAGAAATATAGGGCAGAAATCAGAAATTTAATTCCAGAATCTTAGGGCAGATCCCATTGGAGATATTACTGTTAGTGTTTTGTAGTGGCAGGAGGTATTTCCCTAAGAATAATTATTCAAGGCAAGTCGGCCTTTCAACTATATAACAAATATTACATTTCCTAGGTCGGCTCAAGAGGAGAGCTCACCTAGTCTTGTATATAATGGAGATAGAGTCTCCACATAATTGAAGTCATTCATTCCATTCTCAATTCAATTTCCTTCAAAAGCAGATTTGCATTCAAGAGGAGCAGATTCGCTTCAAGAAGAAGAGTTGATATTCTTTGTAACTAAGGAATTCGCACTATCTTCAAGTACTGGTCTATTGTATGATATTCGGCCTTTCTAGGGCTTGATATTGAGTGCTACTTCTGCACTATTATTTCTGATTTATAAGAGAATAATTTGCTGTTGGGTTTTTCCCTCGAGTAGGAGGGTTTTCCCAAGATAAAATCTTTGTGTTCATTGTTCTGTGTTTACTTTTCTGTTTTCTGTTAAATCTGATTCAAAAACTAACATGGTATCAGAGCAAAGGTTCAAGAAATCTGATCAGATTTAATGCAGAAATATATTTGAAGGATTAGCAAGAAACACAATGAGAAATCATTCCAATTAAGAGCAGACCTAGAGTAGAATAATGAAGAGCAATTCACATAGAGGGTTTAGAGCATCATTCATATCAGTTGGGAGCGTTCACCATGGGCGAACATCATAAGGCCAAGGCAAACCTCTCTTGAGGTAATTTTGAGCATCATTGTTAGGCGAACTTGGTGAGATATCCTTGTAGCCCTAGAGCGACTCTCCTGGATGAGTGGTGAATTGCCTTAGGGCAGAGTTACATTTGCTTCTGCTGCTACGCCTAGGGTTTCTAGAAGTTAATTCATGGAGGCATGAACGAGCTATGTGTGTGCCACATCTCTTGGAGAAGAAAATGAAGATCAAAGGAAAGGATGAGCACTTGAAAGAAGTCCTCTACCAATTTCAAGAGTTTCAAGGACAGTGCCTATGATGGAGGATGTCTACTTGCAGCCCCTTAATAAGTATATGACCAGCAACCTGTCAAGGAATAGAGAAAATGGAATGACAGGAGGAAAAGCTCGAGAATCCAGGGAGCGTATGATTCTATGTAAAATTTTCCATTCTATAATGGTGTTACAGGGTACATCATTGGGCAAAGATGATGGTTGTCGGGAGGAGAAAAATGGATGCAACTGAATCAACAAAGATAAGTTCTATTATATATTATTCCTTTAATTGTTCTATCTAATAATATTTGCTAGATGACTACATGCTTCATTTGTATCGGGGTAGTTTGATTTTTATGAACTATTTTTAATCTCTTTAAAATGTAGGACGAATCAAGGAGCAAAAGGATGATGGATTAATTATCAAAGATTGCATAAGGAATTCAGGGGCGGAAAGGACGGTAGATTGGTGTCCAAATGTCGATGATGGTTTAAGCATTTGAGGGAGAGTAGAAAGGGGAAGGAAGGGATCTCGGGAATCCTTTGTTCGGGGAATTCACGAAGTAAAGTTATGTTCACGCATCCTTGATCCCCTATCTCGCGAGGCTTGAAGGGAAAGACATTGTGTTTGTCTGCACTTGAATGCTTGCTCTAGTTTCTCTCATGGCGGAGTGAAGAAGGAAGGCGGTCGATGCCCAACCTCGTGAAAGAGATGACAGTGATTGGACTCCTCTACATATTGGAGCTCGTAAAGGCATTTTGTAAATGGGTGTCTCAAACAAATATCAAATCCAGGATACTAGAGACCGATTCTTCCACAAGTTCAGAGCTACTACAGGTATAGAGTTCACTGTTTACACGAATCGGTATGGTTAGAAGTTTGGATTTCTGGCCAACTGCAAGTGAGGGGAAATCTTAGAGTCAGTTCAAAATAACTTTACTTCTTACCAGGCAAAGGTTGCAGTGGGCAAGACAATAATCCTTCTGAAGACATCTCTCGAGGGCACAAGGTGCAGTCGGTTTTTCTGAGCTATAGCAACAATCCTTTGTCTTCACTTCTTCATGACATGACAGCCAAGAGGTTCAACTTTGAGGCATGCACTATCCATGAAGAAAATAAGGTTGGATCAGCATTGGATGGAGAGTTTGCATCAACAAAGAAGATTGAGAAGGATGAAGACACTAAACAACGGTCTCTAACGAGTGTGCCAAATTAGGTAGACACAATAGATTTAAGTGGAGCTGGCAAGACATCATTGTTTATCCAAAGGAACCCTAGCAGGCACTAGTTGAGAACATGTCCGGGAAGAGGATTAAGGTTCCGAGATCAGACAATGGAGGGGAGTTCACTTCCAAAGGATTTTTGTAATCTCTGTATTGAGGCAGGGATCAAGAGGGAGTTCTATGTTCAGCAAGATGGAGTCCTATGTCACGAGGAACTAGAGTAGTCACTCACTAAGAAGAAGTGAAGGTGTCAGCTAAGTGGGTTGCTGTGTTGCAAGGCCGGGTGCTAAGTCTTTGGAAGGCCTCTTCAGTTGCAGAGAACGGAATTGCACAAGGCAGTCAACCTTATTTTGACATTGGTAGCACCGCAAACATATTCAGAATAGGGTGATCTAGGATGAGGTCGTGGAGGACTAAGTCCTGGACTCTCGCAAGTCAGTTAATGGTGTTGCTAGGAGTAGTGCCGAAAGTGTGTGTTGGAAACCGTTACCTAAGGCAAGCATTGTAGGCAATCTTGGACGAGGAGGTCAAGAGGTTGATGCAGGTACTTGGAGGTCCAGAGGGAATCACAACATCATTAATATTTGTTGTAATGTATATTTCTCTGAGACAGAGAAATATGAGGTGAAAGCCCTTGTAATGTATATTTCTTCGAGACGGAAAAATATGAGGTGAAAGCCCTTGTAGCATATATTTCTCTGAGACGGAGAAATATGAGGTGAAAGCCCTTGTAGCGTATATTTCTCTGAGATGGAGAAATATGAGGTGAAAGCCCTTGTACAAAATCACATCTCTGAGACTGAGCTGTGTTTTCCACAATTGGGTGTAGCCATTGTGGACGTCATGTTGAGAGACTCCATGACGAAGATATTTGAGAATACCTCCCTAGCTAAGAGGGAGTGTTAGTGTTTTGTAGCGGCGGGAGGTATTTCCCTAAGAATAATTATTCAAGGCAAGTTGGCCTTTCAATTATATAACAAATATTACATTTCCTAGGTCGGCTCAAGAGGAGAGCTCGCCTAGCCTTGCATATAATGGAGATAGAGTCTCCACATAATTGAAGTCATTCATTCCATTCTCAATTCGATTTCCTTCAGAAGCAGATTCGCATTCAAGAGGAGCAGATTCTCTTCAAGAAGAAGAGTTGATATTCTTTGTAACTAAGGAATTTGCACTATCTTCAAGTGCTGGTCTATTGTATGATATTCGGCCTTTCTAGGGCCTGATTCTGAGTGCTACTTCTGCACTATTATTTCTGATTTACAAGAGAATAATTTGCTGTTGGGTTTTTCCCTCGAGTAGGAGGGTTTTCCCAGGATAAAATCTTTGTGTTCATTGTTCTGTGTTTACTTTTCTGTTTTCTGTTAAATCTGATCCAAAAACTAACAATTACAAAAATCAAATTTTTAAGGAGCACAAATGCTTAAAACTCCTAAAAAGAAAGATGCTTTAAAGCAAAAATAATTAAAAAAAACAACCAACTAAAACAATCTATAAACAGTCCCTCAACTCTATAGTCAGAAATAGAACCTATGAAAACAACAATTACTAAAAATAGCTATTGCTGAAATTAACAAATTGAGGTGTAAGCACCCCTTGTGATTCTGAAGCAACTTTTTGCCTTGAAACTTATGGGATCCTCTGATGGATACTGAAACTCTAAACCATCAATCTGTTGACAACTTGACTAATCCAATTAGGTGACTCGAATTTGATACCTTCGGGTTTTGAAAACATAAAAAACTGGGGAGAAAACCCAAACTCTCTGTTCCAATCAGCAAACTGAAAAGACTAAGAACTTGAAGTTGAAACCCTAGAATGAAGATCTACAAACCCTTGAATCTGCAACATGATGAAAACTGTCAACAAAGATGTGGAAGCTACCATACAAATCTGTGATGAAGAAGGAAGCCTGCAACAAATGCTATTTCTTCTTACAAATGGCTGAAACTTGCTCTAAATCATTGACACAAACCACAAATCAGCAACCCACATAAAACTCTAAGGGTTTGATTTAGTCTTAGAATACGAATCTTTACACTAACTAAACCCTAGCTGAGAATACTTTGCAAAAAACAGGAGATTTTGTACTGAAACTGCCCATCATCTTTCACTAAAACTTTGCTAATGATTTCTAGGTGCTTCCTTCTGTTATGTATATCACCTGGAACTTAGCAAGGGCAGTCTAGGTGCTCAATATACCAGAATCTGCCACTGAATAATGTCTTTCAACAATGTAGGTGCCTCTTGTTTTTTATGACACATAAACCTGTCTTCATAGTGTGCCTTTCTGATGTCCTTGCCACAAAAACTCACCTCAAGTGCCTCTCATTGCCATCCTTGTAACTTAACTGACTTATGGGTGCTTGCTTTGGTCATGTTTGTCAGTTTGGTGTGTTTTATCCATGTATTTGTCACTTATGAACCTCCTAAGTGGCTTGGGCGCTCATTTTACCAAATCTTGCCACTTAAACTTAAAGACATCATATTCTTCTTAGAGATTTTAGGCTGCAAATGTCACTTGAACACTTGGTAGGTGCCTGTTTTGGCCATTTATGTTTAAGTGGAATTTTGGTCTCTCATGTTACTAAAGTGTCTCCAAAATGCTCCCAGATGCACATTTCACCCTCTATTAGTTTTGGCATTTCTCACCATTTGAAGGACCTGTTGATTGCAGCTGCTAAATCTGCCTTTGGACGCTGGAATTGCGAATGTATGTGAATTAATAACAAGTTTGATCATGCATATATAGGGATGACATTTTGCTTTTAAGTATTTTTCTTGTTTTAGGAAAAGCAGGTTGGCTCCCATAGTTTTTTAATTTTTCTTTTGTGGCTTAAATCAGCTTTTCAGCTGACTATGCCCCCATAGGCATGCCTAAAAACACTTTCCTTTGTCATTTAGTTGCTTTACCTATTTCTAACTTGCACCCATGGTTTGGTAGACAGTCAACACATCTTTGAAAATGATGAATTACTCAACTAAAATCATGATGTTTAGCATTAAAATTTTTGTATGGCTGCAACAGATTAATCGTCTCCATTTTGGGGAATTACAGAACTAATAAATCATCCTAAATGATTGCGGGTAGATGGTGAGCAAATTAGGTCAAATAGGAGAAGAAAACCCTTCGCCAATAAGTGTAATGGATGAGGAATGCACGGAGTTTAATAGTATTACATCAATTGGGATAACTGTGGATATCATCAATGATCCTTTTTAATAATGTTGTGGTTTATATATGATTAATCCTCTTCATTTCAGGGAATTACAAAACTAATTATCAACTTAAATGATTGGGGTAGGTGTTGAATGAATTAGTTCAGATAGAAGAAGAAAACCCTTTATGAATAAGAAGCATAAGGGTTGATGAATACAAGTCAAATGGGAAAGACAAAATTTCAGATGAACAATTCGAAGGAAGCCATGGACATTGGTGGGGCTTGTTAGATTTTGTGCCATGGAACATCTGCAGAAGTACATGCTCTCAAGTTCATATTGGAGAAAGAATTTTTATTTTAAGATTGTTAAGATTGCTTATTGAGGCTAAGTAGGCAATTCTGTGGGCATTTGATCAGCTATGGAAGATATCCAACAATGGATATGAACAACTGGGGAGTGTGTGATGGGCTAAGATTCCTATCAAGAGGCTTCTTCATGATAGTGTATGTTAAAAAAGGGAGGATTAAGATTGGTTGTTGATAGGTGTGGTCCATGGTTCTCTTGCAACTCAAGATTATCATCAAGCAATTGGTTCCAAGTTTCAACTCAAAGAAAGAAAGTCACTGAAAAAGTATCAGTTTGGATTTGACTTTTTGACCTACCCATTGAATTTTTGATAGATTATTGTTTGAAGAAGATTGGAAATTCAATAGGGAGCTATATTTGATCTTGTAGGACAATGGAATTTATAATTATGGGTTTATATAGATACTTCTAGGCCACTACTAGTTGACATGGAAATTGCCTCATCTTGGAATTACTTCAGAGCGAGTTCCGACAACAATTGGACTATGAAGATCTACCAATGCAAATCCATTTTTGTAATGAGGTAGGACATCTCAATAGGGACTGTGTTCTAGATGTATACAGAGACCAACGTAGGGATAGCTATAGAAAGGAGTGCAGCTACAGTGTGGACCTAAACATCACATGTTGGAAGAAGCAACATAATGCAATTCTCTCTAGGTTGAAAGGTGATTTGTTTTTATCATCCATGACGATGATGAAACTAGTAATGAGACAATTGAGAAAAGCTTATTAGTAGTTTATAAATGAATAGCAATAGTCCAGTCCCCAATGGGCACCAAACAAAGATTAACATAAGTAGAAAATAAAAGCGCAGGCACTAATAAGATAAATTTCACTTGAAGAGATTAACAAGATAGAAAACAAATTGGAATAGGAGGTGGAAGGAACAATCCCAAACCATTGGGGAGGGGTAGAGAAGAGAGTAGAAGAAATCGATAATGAAGCCAAAGAGATTATAGAGAGCCAAATGGAAAGGCATGATGCAAAGAGCAATATGTGAAATCAATTGATAATACAGATTGAAGATGAAGTTAATAGGACCAGCGAGGTAAGATGAGGAAAAATTCAAAAAAGGAATAAAAATTAGCACTCAAATCAAATCTAGGAAATGGCGAAAAGTAGTGAAGGTCCTTAACCAAAAATAGCTTTGCAAGGGACATTTGGAGCTTTTATAAGTGATCCAAAATAATAATGTGCTATTTGAAAAGCTCAAGTGATTGTTAATTATATTAGTGTTCTACTTTGCACCTTTTAGTGTGAAACAAAACAAAATAGTGTGTATGGTAGAACCATTCTTCGAATTAGAAGGGGAAGCTCCTTGTAACAGAAACTAATCTAAAAACCCTAATCTAAACAAGATGTACATGCTATTTACAATTTGTACTAGTATGTTTCTTGGGGTGATGCATAGCAGACAAAGCTAAAGGTGCATTTTTAAGCATGCAATATAAACAAACCTTAAAATAAAATCTATGACAACTACCATGCTTATGCTATTCAGCTAAAGGTAGATATTGAATAGTGCAAGTACACATAAAGTTAGGGTTTTGTTTTCACAATAAAAACAACTTGGCAAATTAGAAGTGGGGAATTGCATGCAAAGTTATAGGATGCACTACAGTGCAACTTTTAATACAAAGTTTATAGGTAACAATAAAAACACTTCTTTACTTTATTTACATAATACACAAGATGTTATAAACCAAACATGGTAGTTGCATTTAGAGCTACAACGACCAACTTAATGCCTATTGCAATACAAAGCTTTCAGTAAATGCCAAGCGATATTCAACTTATAAAAGCAAAATAACATATAACATTTCAACAACAATTTAGAAGCAAAATAGGCATTACTAATTTCTATTGAATGAATGATACTGACATCAACTAATTGCTAAGAGCACACACCTATAATGTTTACAAAACTATTGCATGAGAAATAATACAAAAGTTTAACTAACATTCCTACACTAAGAATATATTGCTTGTATGCAAAGCAAACTTTATTACAAAATTCTCTTCTCAAATACTAAATCTAACTTAGGCAATCTTTAGTTAGACTTTTGATAAGTATAGCTATAAACTAATAATAGACCTTTTAGAAGGTCATCTAAAAATATGTGCTAAAAAAATACACGCTAAAAATAGCGTCGGCTGAAAATAGAGAATTGAGCATCTAGATTCAGGATGATTCAAATGAAGCTTTTCTGAACATGGCAATCTCCTGACAAAACACTGAAATTTTGACAATTCACCTTGATGTTTTGAATCTGAAAAGTCTCTTTTGTTGTTGACCCCTATTCAGAAAACCTTAGCGCAAATCTGCAACCTTAGACATCCAAAACTCTAGAGCTAATGGAAATATTGCTCTCCCATCATGCCGATATGACAATGCTGTGTATGTTGATACCTTATTTTGATCAATCAAGAACAGAAGTGGTCGTCTGATGATGACTGAAAATTGTCTTCAATGATTGATATGCTAAAACTTTTTATGCTAAAACTTTTGTAGCCAGACATGAAAATCTTGCTGAAGAAGGACCATCCCTGGTTGAACTGAAAATCACCACTGAAAGTTAGATATCATGAAGAGAATCCAAAAATATGAAAAAGTTGCTTCCATTATGATGAAACACCTGCTAAGGGTGATGGAAATTGCTGAATTATGCTGCCAGTTGTGAGGAAGAAAGCAATAATCTGAAATCTATTTAGGCACACTTACTACTGGTATACATTTGATATGACAAATACCCCTCATTGTAAATCACTGGATACTTCTTCAAAATCTGTTGAAAACTAATCTAACTAGCCCAAGCTTGGAAGTTTGAATGATGAAAGGAAGAATGGGATGTTTCGTGCATGAATATCTCTGTTATTCTCAAAATTCAATGCATAAACATATCACTGCTTTTTCTGTCTTAATATTCTGAATCAAACCGAACTTTTGTTTGCAACAGCGCAGCTCTTTCTATGTAGCAGACCTGATTTTGACTGGGGGAAGTCATGTTTATTCACAAAGGTGTCCTTCTTTAAATAGCAGGTCACAAATTTAGATCAAAAGCATCGGCCCTTTGTATAAGGGTGCAACTATAAATATGGGTGCAAACTTTCATTCAACAAAAATGTGATCTCCTGTTTATAGGCACGTGACAGTGCATCAGTGACATGTCTGACTCATCAAAAATCTGCTCTAATTCAGCAAGGTTCACGATTTTGTGTGGCATTGAAATTCTAATGAAAATGCACTTGTGAGGGGTGCCTAGCATATGCACGTTTTTGCTTTTAAAAAGTGTGTAAATCCTATATGTAGCTGTGAAAACTTGAAATATCAAAAACCCTAGTTGGCCCTAACCAAAAATGTGCAACTATAATGGGCATGATTTTGTTTTTTAATTCTTTCTGGTCAGCCCTTCTATTGAGTGGGTGATATAACAGGCACTTTTTTACTTTGAAAATCCCCCTTTTTTGGTTTGGGGTGTATGATTGATCTTATAACTGCCCATTTTTTGTTTTGAAATGAGAACTTTGTTTTTTAATTCTTTCTGGTCAGCCATTCTATTGAGTGGGTGATATAACAGACACTTTATTTACTTTGAAAATCCCTCTTTTCTGGTTTGGGGTGTATGATCGATCTTATAACTGTCCATTTTTTGTTTTGAAATGAGAACTCTGTACAGGGGTGCAGAACTGATCATCCAAATGCAACATAGTGACTTAAGAATAATTGTTTTTCTATGCTATATGCTATGGTGCATTTAATAGTTGTGCAGTGTGGTAGTTGTTGAAAAGTTTCTCAAAACATCAAATGTTGCATTTGATGTGATGCACTTTTCTTTTGATCTACACTTTTTTCAAATCCTTGATATCTGCTGCTTGTCTGATGTGATGCACTCTTCTTCACAAATGTTTTACTTGTCCTTTTATTGTATTTTGCAAACACTGTACATCTTTGAAATCCACCACAAATTGGTGAGAGGTGTGTCGCTGTTGAAACCCCACAAATGTGCTTCCAATTGTGACTAACAATGCAGCAATCCTTCTGACAACATTTTAGAAGGTCTGTCTGTTGATTTGACATGAACAAGAGACGACAAAGATGACATGGATGAACAAGACAAGTTTCAAAACAACTCGTGATTGATGAAACACAATTTAGCTTGAATTCAAATATGATACATAAATTTTTTATCGCTACAATAAATTAGAGGACTACAATGCTTTTATATTGGTAATAAGGACTAAAGAATAAAGTAAGTTTGCAACATGACAAGATTTTTATCTTGGAAAACCTTGGGTGGGTTAAATATAGTACCTGATTGTTATTGTTCACACAAACAAGTACAAGATAAGAGATACAACTTCTAGTTGTTCCTCTTACTGTCAAGTCCGCCACTTCATTCTTCATCTGTAATTCATCTTCTCCTAGTCACGTCAACACTCCTCCAACTTGCCTCCCTTAAAGGATCACTATGGAATGCCTTAATTCTCTAGCTCACTCTCTACATGTCTTTAAACAGGTTTTCTTGCTTTAGAAAATTAAGGGATGTGTGTGGGATGTAAGGAATGATGAAGGAACATGAAAAGGCATGTGGTGGGAACACAAAAGGTCATGTGTGGAGCATGAAGGGCCATGGAGATTCATGTGTGGAATATGAAGAATCATGCCTGAAGCATTTTTTTTTTCCATTAGGAGAAAGATACAAAGTGGGGTGTTCTCTCCCTTATTGGGGGGGAAGACAAACAAGATGCTCCATCTCTTTTTGGATCACAATGGATCACACCCTCTGCTATCCTCACGGATCAATAAGCCAAACATCGCCTACTTCCAAACTAATCTTGACGCTTCAATGGTAATCAAGATAATCAATCAATCATTAACAATAGGACAATTAGATGTTGTATAAGCTTGCCCATCATTTGCTTATCTCACTGACCATCTTATAAACTTCAGTTTTTTGACTCAGTAGGGAGTCAATACATTACCAAACTAAGTTGGAAGCACATGCATTCATTAGGACAATCCATCCTAACCATCTAGTCAAAGAATGCACCATAGAGTAAAAGCTATTGTTATTTGTTTCTATTCCCACATAATTAGTAAAAACACAGTATACAACACATTCTAAAGCTACACCTTAAATTTGGGCTTTAAAAACACAAAGGACAAGGCTGTTCGGTTTCAAAACGCCTAGGGGCCTGCCTAGTTTTGATAGGACTTTTCCAGAAACTTTCTACTCAGATCTCTTCTTAGGTTTGGTTTGGTCCTCCTCAGGAATGTACACAGGAAAATGGCAAACATAGAAGACTGAAACAGCAAACAAGTTTTTCCTATACTTGGTAAGACACATTTTCCCAAAACAACACATGTCCAAATTCCTACCAGAACTTATATTCACATCCACTTTCATGTTTGTACAGTCAATTTGACAATTTGCATAGTTTTGAACCATCAATTTGGTTTTCTTTAGAGCACTAGCTATCATTTTCCCAATTTTACAACAACACTCAATTTGACGTCAAATCAAGAACATGCCATTCCAAAACAGAAAATGAATTCATGTACAGTTATTTAAACACCATGGATTCATTCATTTTGTTCTAACTGATTAAAACCCTTGTTTTTTGAGATAACCCTCTTCACTAAGTTATTTTCCCATAAGTTCCTCTCTTGACATTGATTTATGGTTTCAAATACATAATTCAAATTTCTCAACTCCTCACTTCTGTAGAAAAAATTCAGAATTATTTTACCTTTTAACTATGTTACACGGGGACGTGTCCCCTGCCCCAAAACCCCCTGTACCCGTCCCCATCCGTCCCGGGGACAGTCCCCGGCCGTCCCCAAATTAAGAAAATCCACAGGAAGCGGTATAAGTATTACAATTTACTAATCATACCCAATAAATCATTATAAGTATTTACTAAATATATTTTATTTAAAAAGGGTTGGGAATGAGGGATATTACAATTTCTAGGCACATTAAACTCCATTTGTGGTGAGGTGGTTGTAGGTGAAGTTGAGGAATATAGAAGAAAATCTAGTAGACCGTATCTAATGTTATTGTTTTTATTGGTCATTCAATCCTTTATAGAACATGTATGCAACTGACCCAATGGACAACAAAATTACAGTAACAGTATTTAGGAATATCACCAACAAGGTGATTTTCTCTTTAAGCTTGGGAGTGATGGCTCCTTCATATTTGTACTTTTGTGTACTTTTTAGCAGATTGCAAAGGAACATGAAAGTAAAACGATGAAAAGGAGAGAAAAGAAAAAGGGAGGAATCCTAGGTGGACTAAATGTGCAGAGGAACTCTTTTGGTAACTTACAAACAAGGAAAGTATTGCAAATCTAAAACTCTCCTCTCTAATGTTAACAAATATGTGCAAATGATTTACACAATGGAACAAAGAAACACAAAGTCTTTGTAAATCAGATTCAGGTACATGTGGGTGATACAAACCCACCTTATAAATCCTAGCATGACAATGTATAAAAGAGAGAAAACACGACATGCAACAAAAATGATTTATTGGGTATAATTAAAACTTTTACTTTACAAGCTGAAAATTAGATTTTGTAAAAGGAAAACCATCACACCCATTTATGAGCTTTATTGGATTCCATCATGTTAGAAATTGCATGTATATGAATATTATAAAGTTGTGTCATCCTGAGAGAAATAGTGTCTGCTGGATTTTGTCAGAAGTTTAAAAACCTAGCAGTTGATTGTATAGAAGTTGAACTTTGAATTGGGGTTTTCGTAAGATTTGTTATTGGCCATATCATAGTTGTCTAGTTATGGGTTAGTGAGAAATTATATTTGTGTGGGTCAAAGTGTGGGTTTGTGTGTATTTATTGGGTTGTCATTTTGACTATGAGCAACTATGATGATTTTGGTCTTTTGGCTTATGGTTAACTATTTACTAATATTAAAGTATTTTGATTTAAACTTGAAAAATTATTCTTAGGTAATATAATGGATTTTGAGTTCAGATTCAAAGGTAACTTGGAGTCTTTGAGTCAGTTGGAGACTTTCATATCAGGTTTGCTGCTGCTATTAATAACCTCCTGGATGAACATAGGCCTGATGAAAGTGTATGTGTAAACATGTATTAGTATTGTGAAGCTTTCTATCCTAGTGCAAGTTTGCTTCTTGTGGAATATAAATCAAGAAGTTTAGACATGGCTTTTGGGTGGGGAAACATTGTTCAAGCCTCATATGCCATAAGCATCCTATCATGCCCCCTTTTCAAGGTTGAAGACACTGTTTGAAGATTCGTAGCCTATCTTTTTTCCCTAGGCTAAGGGAAATGGCAAAGGAAAGAAATTATAATTTGAGCCCAATCATTGTGCTTCGGGAAGAATAGACGCAAGTGGTTCAAAATTGCTTGATTATTGCCTAAACTTTTGACTGTAATATTGTTGTATGCAACCTTGGTAATATTTGTAGTGTTGATGTTGTTTTATTGATTGTTAAGATTTTTGAATGTTGGCATGTTTTGATTATCTTCAAGAACTACTTTTCAATTTTAATCTACTTGGGCTGAAGCATGAGGTCTCAACAATATGATAATATGCCTCTATAGTATTAACAAACACTAGTCTTTATTTTTGTCTTGGATATGTAGATGTTTTTATGTTGAGTTCCTTTTGGAGTTATCTATGTCAAGTAATATGAATATGATATTAAGGATTTATTATTATGATTGTATGGTTGATTGTGACAAGGTCGTGGGTATCTTATTGTTTAACTATTTGTTCTTCCTCTTTGTAGGTTGATTGTATAGAAGTTGAACTTTGAATTGAGGTTTTCTTAAGATTTGTTCTTGGCCATATCATAGTTGTCTAGTTATGGGTTAGTGAGAAGTTATATTTGTGTGGGTCAAAGTGTGGGTTTGTGTGTATTTATTGGGTTGTCATTTTGACTATGAGCAACTATGATGATTTTGGTCTTTTGGCTTATGGTTAACTATTTACTAATATTACAGTATCTTGATTTAAACTTGAAAAATAATTCTTAGGTAATATAATGGATTTTGAGCTCAGATTCAAAGGTAACGTGGAGTCTGGAATTCTAATTGCATGAAGTACTTATTAATTTGCAAGTTCGCTTGGATGGCTTGGTTTTGTGTTATTGTTTCTCTTGCCATTATCTTTGTGGAATTGGTTCATGGAAAAGGTCCTATGATGTGTAATATCTCTTGTAAGTAATTGCTCGTTTATCTATTTATGCTAAAGGGCTTTTTATTTGGATTCGACATTGGATATTTATTGTAGAATTTGAATCATGAATTGTAATATATGTATTTCAGTTTGTAGTTGAAAGAGATGTGATCAGTTTATTGCAAGGTGGTTATAAGATTTAGATATAGTCAAGAAAGATAAATTTGTCTCTTTTATGATTGTGTTTTTAAATATTGATTTTTATTCAATTTCCTATTCAAAGAGACAAGGATGTGTGTTTTGGTTATTCCTATTTCAATTTCAATTAGCTGTTTAAGGTGAGTAACTCAAGTATAAAGATAATCTAACTTGATGAGTATGCACATTAAGAAATGTAGATTTATAGTTTTTGATAAATTAAAGTAGGATAAGTGTAATGTCCCCTTCTCAGGCCTAATCAGTTCGAAGATCGTTAGCCTATTTCCTGAGTTCCCATGGGCTAATTGGTAAGGCAAGGGGATTCCAAAGATCTTGGAGGATGCAAATTCAGAGTTACAAGGTTTCTATTATTGGCAATGAGCTCTGTGGGAAATACTATTTTGAATGACACTCTTTGAAGTGTTTTATGACTTTTGGGGTGTTTTCCAAACTTCTTGGAGAGCACATCTATTTATAGTAAGTCACCAAATTGGCTTCCATTATTCTCCTATTGCCTTAGTATTATATTGGTGTGGTCAAATTTGGATTCCGAGGTGTTTTGGGATTTTCCACAACTTGGAGTGGAATAATTAAATTATTCACTTAAGTTATAATGTTTTATTATTATTTTTGATAACTTAAGTGTAATATCTTTTCGAAAAGGTATTTTAATTCCCCATTTGAATGCCTAGGAGGAATAAGGGGGTCTTGCACATGAAAAAGGTTCAATTTATGTTAAAAAGGGAATTTGATGGAAAAGGTGAATTAATTAATTATTTTAAATTGGAGTTTTTCCATCCCAAACTCTATATAAGGAGGCATTGGGGCTCATTGTTGCATATATTGAAGAATCATAATGTGTTGCCAAAATGGCTTTGGTTCTCTACAATCTTTGAGGATGAAATGCCTCATAGGTTTCTAGTTTCAGAATTGTAAGATATTCCCTAGCTAATGAGAGTGATTCTAGCAAGGAGTCACTATTGGAGCTGATTGAAGTTTGCAGTTTTTGGCTTTTATTATGGATTGTTTTGATGTGTTTTAGACTTGCAAGTGATTTGGAGAGACTTTCTAAAAGTTGCAAGGTGTTAAGTGTTGATTTTCCTTGGAGTTTTGATTGCTGGCTGTACCTCTGCAAGTACAAGCCATACCCACATTTTGGCTTGTGCAGATTGGAGTTTTCGTTTGGTGCCTCTGGGTTTTTTTCCAATGACTTTCCTATGCTAGGCGATCAGGTTGGAGTAGTTGTAGGTGTTAAAATGAAGTGTCCATTTTTTCTAAAGCCAAGTCATCCTCCCAAGCAGGCCATACCATTTCAAGGGGGTGACGCGTGAGTTTCAAGGTAAATCGCCCCTCATCTTGTGTCTTTTCTTGTTTGGAGGGTGGCACCTAGTCATGCCTTGACTATCTTCATTTGGGATTGCGCCTTGCTGTGTGGAGTGCCTTTTAGTGGGTCATACCATTGCTGCTACCTGCTGCAACAGTAGTTTCAGACCTGCAGATGGCTGATATACCTTTCCAGTGTGATGCTACATGCTTTTCATGAGTTTTGGTGTGATTTGGAACTGCTGTTTGGGTGCCAATCCAATGGGTGATCATTTTGGCACGTTGGAGGTAGTTGGGCAAAGTTTCCTGTGTCATCTATCTTGCTGTTCAAACTGTAACAGCAAGGTTTCAAACCTCTTTCAGACCTGCACCAGCCATCTATTTGCCAATCCTTGAGGTATATTTGTTATTTCCATGATGGGTGGTTAGTTCTATGATGTTGTGTTACATGTGGGGATGTTCTATCAGTTTCTTTCATGACAATATTTGTAACAACATATGCATATCTTGCATTTTAGAGTTTTGAATGAGCTAACATTGTAACGTTGAGTGGTAGTACCACCAATGAATTGCTCTTGATGTTTGGTTGTTACTCACCCCACTGCATAAGTGGCTCTTGTTACTCACCTCACTGAATAAGTGGTTCTTTAGTACTCACTCACCATTGAAAAGTGGAAGAGTTGCTTTATTTCTTTGTATCCACTCACCACTGGAAAGTGGAAGAGTTAGCTTTACATTTCCTTTATTGTATAAGTTTTTCCACTGAAAAGTGGAAGTGCTAAGCTAACCCCCATTGGATAAGTCGACGTTACTTTCAACTACTTTATTTCAATTCAATTTGTAATCCCCTACATTGTATGCTCTCACCTTGTCCACACTGGGAACTTGGTGATTAGAAAGTGGAAAGGAAGTTGCTTAGCATTTCATTTTCTTTTGAGCTATCAAGATTTCAAAAAAAAAATCAAGGCTGATTATTACAATGGTATCAGAGTTGGAGATCTTGCCAACATGTGCCCTTAACACTTGTTATGCAGCTGCAAATTCTCTATGATTGATGGGGAACTCCGTTATTATAACAGAGAGAAAAAGAGAGATATTTCAGAGACCACAAACTCCAGTTGAGGACACCTTTTTAGAAGTCCTAAGAGTCCATCAGATTTTAGCTTGTGATAGTGTCAGTTCATCAGAAGTTATGGCAAAAAAGGATAAGGGAACAACCCAACCAAGCAGTCCAAATTCCAGAGCAAAGAGGAAAATCAACACCATGTTTGACATGATGTCACAATTGCTTGCCAAAATGAATCAAAATGGGCCTAAAACACCCCATTTTCAGAATGGAGAAACTAGTGCCTCAAACATCAATAATCCTAGAGGCAATAATGGACATACTATTGGCATCTTTGTTGGGTCTGTCACTAGACCCCTTCATCTTACTTTCACTCGTAGGGAGGAACCCCCACCTAAACACGAAGCCTTAATCCTATGGCGGATGAAGTTAGGGCTAGTTATGGAGAGTACATAATTCTAGTTGAGATTTGGGACATTTTGTCTCTAGAGCAGTTCATGAATTGGAAGAAGAAGAGAGGGGGTGGAAGGATTGAGAATAGAGGTCATATTGTGCAATGGGATTATCAACAAGCCTTGGGAAAAGTGACTCTAGCTCACTTTGATGGGAGTGACAAGTGCACTGCTCGAGCTTGGGTCGAAAAATTGGACAACTACTTGTCCCTAAGACCAATGCCAAAAGTGGATGACATCAAATTTGCTACCTTCCACTTAGATGGAGCTGCCCATGAGTGGTGGTACCATGGCTTGGTCACACTTGGCCATAATCTGATTAACACTTATGATGAGTTTACAAACAAGCTCATTGAAAGATTTGACAAAATAGATCTTGGGATGATGTTTAGAGAGCTTGCACAGTTGAAACAGCATAGCTTTGTTGATGCCTACATTGCTGAATGTCAGAGGCTTTCCATCATGGTTCCTAACATCATGGAAAGAAGATTGGTGGTCCTTTTCAATGAAGGGCTAATGGAGCCATTGAGGGGATGGGTTAAGGCTTTTGACCCACCAACTCTCCAAGAGGCAATAAGGAAGGCAAGAAGCATGGAGCTTGCAGCCCCAAGAAACAAATTTCAGTTCAGGACCTTCCACAATAAGAAGGACAAAAAGCCTTTTCATAAAGATTCTAATCAGCCCAAGAAATTTCCATCAAGAATGGATGACGACCTCCTAATGAGCTTAGAAGGAAAAACTTGTGCTTCACTTGCAAGAAGCCATGGGCCCCAGGCCATAAATGCTTTTCCAAGTTTGTCTCCGCGTCCTTTGCCACCTTGATGTTTTTCAGCTTCTTTTTGGCTTTGTGTCTCTTTTCTTCCAGCTTTCTCTTTCTTCTTTTGTTTTCTTTCTGTAGAATTGCCATGGTGGTAGTTGAGCACTCCATTGTTTCCTCCCATTGCATAATTCTTTTGTCCATCTCTTTTAAATTTTCATTCTCAATTTCCTATTTGTTGGTGGTTCTTTCTTCTTTATTTATGTTATGCTTGCTAATCTTTCACATAAATTTCTGCTCTCAATCTGTTATTCATCTGCTCTTAAATCTGTTTTTCATTGCATTTTTTTTCTTGAATTTGCTTTCATAAATTCTGATTTAGATGCTGTAACTTATATCCTTTCTCATAGATCTGCTCATACATGATACACATATTTTTCTTTAATTATTTCTCCTCAAAGGCCTACTCAAATTCATATGATGTTACAATTTTATTGCTCTTTATTTGAGATACATTGCTGCTCTTCATATGTCTGATTCTGTTCTAAATCTTACAATATTTCTTTTTGAACCTTGCCTTAATGATCTCCAACTCACCTTGTTTAAATACTCATTGCATCTCTTCATCGAAAAGAGGCGACTCATTCATAAAAGGGCCAGCCTCTATTTTAATTTATTAATTAAACTCAAGGGTGGCGGCAATATGTGGAGGTCGGCCACATCAGCAATTAAAATACTTTATTTGAAATCCCTTGTAATGGGAGACAACTCCATGCTTTACACAAGGTCGGCCCAACAAGAATACATTTCTTTCTCATAATCGACCACTTATTGAACTTATTTAAGTGCTACAAAGTGGGATAATTTATATTATGAGGGTCGGCCACCATTCATAATTTTCATCCACTTTCATCGCTGCCTTGATTAGTGTAATATGTAAGTGTTATCATCAATGATATTGCCGTATACTTGCTGTTCGATCTTTACTTGCCATCTCAGATATTTAATTATGTTTGCAAGGTATGCATGTCTTTCTTTGAATCATGAGTGATTTCTCCATCCTATTCAATGTACAATGTCTTGAATATGATCAATGTATTCCTGTCCACCTTCTTGACATCAATGACATTATTGTCCACCTTTGACATCATTGTCAACATTTCCAACATAGACAAATTATAACACCAAAGGGGATACAAATTGGGATGACACTTTCACAAATTGGATTGAGGCTTTAACCATGGCATTAAATAAGAAACTGGACATAGGCTCCAATAGGAAGTTCTACCAGTTTGTCTGTTATGCACATCATTGTTAATATATCATCATAATTACTATCTAATAGTGTGTAGGTTACAATGAGGGTTCATGGGCTCAATATGTGTGATTTGGGTGAGAGTGTAGAATGAGTGTAGATTGCAAAGGTATTAACCATGGTCTAATGCATGTATTGACAAATGGTTAACAGTTACTGATTGCCAAACTATAGGGTTTGTGGTTGCATGAGCACAACCATGAGAAAGCATTGAAGAGGGAAAGATTTTGAAGAGCTGCAAGGGGATAATTGACTACTTGAAATGGAAAATAAAGAATTGAGGAATTTGTTGCAATCTTTGCAAGAAGAGAATGAAGAATTGCAAGTTCAGTTGACAAACCTTGGAGACTTCCTTATAGGCATCATAGAAGAGTTGCAATTGAAGTGTAAGAGTGAAAAGGAAAGAAGTATCTTCTACAAAAAATGCTCAAACTCAAACCAAGGTATGCACAATGGTCACTCCATGATATTCTCTTTTGTACCTTTTAAGAATCTTTTGGTAGTTTTGAAACCACACTAAAAGATTTGGTTTGAAGATGTTAACCAAGATGGTTTATGATGGAAAAAGGCTTGCAAAGAATGGCCAATGCCATAGAGGTTGAGGGAAGACCTCAGTAGGTAGGTTTGGGATATTTTGGTGGTGTACAAGTGGTTGGAGAATCATCTGAAACAAAATGTGTAAGAGCACTTTTGCAAGGCAAGGAGCCTAAGCCATTGACTTAGAAAAGTAGCTCATACAAGATGCAAAGAAGAAATAGCTTAGAAAAGTAGTTCATACAAGATGCAAAGAAGAAATAGAGAGATCATAATCCACCTACTCTCCACTAGCTTTCCTTAGGAAGGAGGCAAGCTAGCATGTGGATAATCAAGAAGGTATGCCAAAGTTAAATAATGCAGCTTTTGTTTCAATTGCAAGGACATGTTGCACAAGATTGCAGGTATCTTATTCCTTGTACTAGTTGCAGGAGAAGCAACCATTACAAGATAATGTGCAAGACAAGCATTGCTAAGGAACTTATGTTTCATAGCAAGGATCAAACAACAAGAAGCCACTCTCCAAGACTGAAGAAGAATAAGATTAGGGCACATTCAAAGGAGGTAAGAAGCCAATTCATTTGTGTATTTACAAATTTTATAACTATTGCTCTCATTTCAAGATCAAAGGGGATTGCAAGTGTCAGAGATTCCATCTAGATCTTCACCCAAAACATGGCAAAGGAAAGAATGAGCTGCCACTAGGAGAGGGGAGCAAAAGCTTACCAAAATGCTAGGGTCAAGGAGAGAACAACTCTCACATAAGATGTCTTGCCATTGAATGGTAAGGGGTTGTCATTTGATTTTTGGATAGAGCATTTACTTGATTTACAAAGGAGAAATGGGTGAGTTGCTTTCATTTGTGTGGACATGTGACTAGCACTCCAAGCATTTTCTATAAATCTAGTTATGTTCAAGATGTTAATTCCACTTGTAGAGAAAATAAGGAGTATTATTCACCCACCATGAGTGACCATAAAGAGAAAATCCACTTGGAGGCTAAGATGTGACAAAACAAAGGAAAAACATGTGATGTAATACACCAATTTCAGCCTTCACGTTGTTAGGGCTAGGTGTTGTAGACCTTGCAAGTCCTAATCTAGTTGTAATTGTTTATTGTTTTTTAATGTTATAAATGATGTGCCTACATGGAGAAGGGGTCCCCACTAAGAATGGAATCTTGAGATCCATAGTTGGCACTCTCTACCATGCGTTATTGGTCTTATGACAATTGTAAGTCATTAAATAGGGGATTGCTAGGTGGACTATAACTAGCATCTTTGATTGGCTATATATAGCATGTGTAAGACGTGTTTAAGAGGTAATTATGTAATGTCCCCATTTTTGGTGTCCTTATTTGGGCTAGTTTGGTTTTGACTCACTATTTTTAGAAAGTACTATATTTAGTAACCGGTCCTGATAGCAGTGCAATGCAAGGTTTCCTATTTGGGCAGTGTGTGGTAGTTGTCAGGTGAGCTCTAATGTTTTATGCTAGTTTGTTGTTTGGGAGTGCTTACTATTTTTAGCAGTTTCTATTTATAGTAAGTCTATTTTCAGTAATTGGTCTTGGCGGCAACGTAGTGCAGAGTTACCATTCTTGGCAGGGGGCAAGTTTTCTCCATTGTCTGATTTATTATTTAATTCGTCATTGAAAGTATTAAATTTGCTTTTTAATAAAAAGGTGTTATAAGCTCGGGTTATAAAAAGGACCCCTTGGCCTAGTGATAACAATGTTGTTTTAAAAGAGGGCTATTGTACTTTTAGTGGACACAAATTATTTAAGTTTATTTCATAAAGTTAAGGCAAAATATTATGTCCAAAAAGTGGACGACCCCCATGAGGAACTTTTGATTATGTTTTAAAATGAAAAGCCTTTTATTAAAAAGGCAGGATGGGCATTGGGTTTTTGGAGGGAAAGTTATTCAAATTGGAGGTTGCCCTAATTTCTTCCTCCACTTCTATTTATTTTTCTTTTGGCTCTCATTTGCATATGGAGGATTTGACAACATAAAGAGACTTTACTGGATTCCAGATTGTGAATGTTGCAGATTGAGGACGAAAACCCTCATTTTTAGCGTTGGTTTCGGTGGTGAGAGATCCACCCTGGCTGGTTGCAGTCATTCTACTTCAAGGATTACTGTTGTGCTCAACAAAGTTCTGATTATCAGATATTATGTGGTGAAGATATTCTTGGTTTTTTGATGTGGGTTTTGGAGTTTCGGTGTGTTTGGCTCATGGCTTCGTTTTGGTGGTGATTGGAGTAGTTTTGAAGCTTTTTTCAGGGTCTGATTGCTTTTCCAAAATTCTGGAAATTCCCTTTTTGCCAGGGTCTGAAAGTGAAAACTGTTCGTAGCTCCTTGCACGTTTGGCCTATCGTTTTAGGTATTGGCTCATTGGTTTCCTCTTGTTTGGGCCCTCCATTTCAAGTATCTATTTGCATTTATTGAAGAAGCAGTGATATTTAGAGCCTAGTCGCCCTTCTTGGGAATTGTGCAAATTAGGGCTTGAAGGAAACTTTGGTCTGCTGCTACTGTGGTCCATAATCTGCCTTTGGGAGGTTGATTTCTGCTGTTCTACGCAGTGTCCAGGTCTTGGTTGAGTGTAAGTGTGTTACTATTCACACTTTGGTGAAAGAAATTGAATTGTATGGTGAATATATGTGATTGTTTGGGCTCCTATCAGGTCTGCAAACTCTTGTATCAGGTCTGTAATGTATTTCTTTAAGTCTGAAAATGAATTAGTATTCAATACTATCAAGAACTGTTGTCTATCTATTTGAAAAAGAGACTATTTCAATGTGTTTCATGCAATTATTTCCTATGCTCTCTCTTTATGATGCAAACACATGAAACAAGACAAACAAACCTCAGCAAAACATTCCAAATCAGCAATCAGTATTTTCAAAAAAAAAATCAGGGGTGATTATTACAAATTACCACCAACATTGGGAGTTACTTTAACCTAGTGATCCATGGAGATGTGTCCCACCCAAAATTCTTGTGTTTTAGGGTCAAGGATGCCCTTGGTGTTGATGTAATTATGCAGCCTCGTGATGAATACTCCAGGCGCAATTTCTGAAAGATAAATTTAAATATAGCATAAGCTATTTAAATTTATTCATAATCGATTTGCTTGAAGAAACGATTTATTAAATGGCTAAATTATTAAATATTAAAAAGACAAATAAATATTATGTTATTATTAAAGGCCGACTTTTTCTAGAAAATCGTGCCTCTCCACAAAGACGTCTTTTCTAGAGGCAGACCTCTCTTGGTGAAGAGGTGCGAATTCATTTGGTTATCTATATACATGAAACACTTCATTTGTGATCATTATCAAGTCAAGCAATTCGATTCAAGGAGAAGATGTTCATTCAAAGCACAAGAGGAGAAGTACGATCTGAGCAGCAGATCGATTTATATCTTTGCATCTAGGAGAGGTGCTATTCATTGTATAAGATAGGCATTACTTTGTGCCTAAGTTGTAAGCAGATTTCTGCTCTTATTTGCATCAATATATAAGGGATATATTGGCTAGGTTTTTCTCCCTCAGGTTGGAGGGTTTTCCCAAGGTATTGGCTGTGTTATTGTGTCAATTTTGAATTAATGTTTGCATTCTAATCTGATCATATAAATCTAACATGGTATCAGAGCAGGTTTGAAGAAGATCCCGATCAGATTTGTGATTAATTCAGCGATACCCTTGTTATTTCTCATCTTTATTCACCTCTATCTCTCCGTGGTCCATGGAGATGTGTCCCCAAAATTCTTGTGTTTTAGGGTCAAGGATGCCCTTGGGACATGAGAAGGTGAATATATGTGATTGTTTGGGCTCCTATCAGGTCTGCAAACTCTTGTATCAGGTCTGTAATGTATTTCTTTAAGTCTGAAAATGAATTAGTATTCATTACTATCAAGAACTGTTGTCTATCTATTTGAAAAAGAGACTATTTCAATGTGATTTCTGTTTATGCAATTATTTCCTATGCTCTCTCTTTATGATGCAAACACATGAAACAAGACAAACAAACCTCAGCAAAACATTCCAAATCAGCAATCAGTATTTTCAAAAAAAAAATCAGGGGTGGTTATTACAAATTACCACCAACATTGGGAGTTGCTTTAACCTAGTGGTCCATGGAGATGTGTCCCACCCAAAATTCTTGTGTTTTAGGGTCAAGGATGCCCTTGGGACATGAGAACTTCGGGGAAGTGCCCCCTACTGTGTTGCTGCCACTTCCAGTAGACAAGGGATGTCCCCAGAACATCTTTCTCAAAGAGGGATGTTTCTAGAGTGTCCCCCTAATTTGGAGACTATAGGGAAACTTTGAGACGTGTTACACGGGGATGTGTCCCCTGCCCCAAAATCCACTGTCGTTGTCCCCAGCCGTTCCTGGGACGGGGGGACGCAAAGGGGACATCCCCTTGCCATCCTCAAAAAAGGCCAGAGAGTAGGAAACGGTAGGAAACGTCCTTGACCGTTTGGGGACGGCTCCTCGTCCTTGGTACGGCTGGGGGATGTTGGAAACGTCCCTCGTCATACCAGGGACGGCTAGCCATCTTCTGCAGACAAGGAGCTTCCTGCAATAAAAAAAGATGCTTGCTGGTTCAAATACACATTATTCATGCAGGAGAAAACTCAGAAAGACAAATGATCAGAACAACTTGTAACTCATAAAAATACAAACCCAAAATAATATAATAATATATTCACAGTATCAAACACAAATTCATACAGTAGAAACAATTGTTTACACATCAATGTTCATGTAGATAGTTAAATTGTAAATGAGCATATACAATTCATCAGATAGACAATATTAGTCATCAAATAGTCACTTAGCATAGCCTGTAATTGATAGTTCTAGTCTTCTAGATAAAATTATCTGTTACTAAGCTGAAAATGATTAAAACAACAGAAACAGTAACACAAGCAAATGAGATGAAATATTAGGCAGAGGTCTGACTTGACAATAACTCGTGAGTTTTTTAGTCGATGAAGAGTCATTTGACTATAGCTGATTCCTTGTATTGCTAGTTTGCACTTTGCAGGTCTGAGAGGTTGCTTTCCTTCAACCTGTATGTTTTTCAGGAATGGCACGGAGGAAGTGTGCTACAAAATGAGTTGAAATGGACCTGCATAAATGAGTGGCTTATATCATATCCAAGATTGCAACTAATCAATCATGTTGCCACGATGGCTAAAACCCAGGTTATGAAACCTGGCAAGAGAAATGTGGATTGAGAAAGTTGATATCCATGAATTTATAAAGGTCGAAGAATCTAATTCAAGAAATCTTTTAAGAAACCAATAAACATGAATATGGTTGATTAAGGAGAATCAGAACAGACCGTTACTTATTAACAGATCACAAGAAAATATTAAAGCAAGTCTTAACTTTTATTATGCTGTTATACTACTGCTCTCGCTATTTATTTACATATTGATATTGTTGTTATCAATTATTGACATCTCTCTCTTTCCCTTTCTCTGAATAATATATTAATAAATTTTGAAAAATTCATATATATATATATATATATCTCGCCGTCCCTATCGTCCCCTAAAAATGCCCCCTAGGAAATGTCCCGGAAACATGTCCCCTACATTACCCTCGTCCCTGTCCCCGAAACGCCGTGGAACATAGTTTGAGACGTCCAAGAGGCCCTTAATGGACTCATCCATATCCCTTGAACACACAAGAAACACCCAACTGCTCCCTGTGTCAAACAAATAAAAATATCATTTTTTAAAGAAAATCGGAAATTTTAAAAACATTTGGGCCATAATCGTAATCTTGACAGTCTAATGAGTCCCTCCTACACCCTAAACACCAAAAAAAGCTATAAAATCTGCATAGCCCTCAATATTTAGATCATTCAAATTCTTCAACTTCATTCTTTGTACCTCAACAATTAATACTGATGTAAATTTTCAATTCAGCTCTATTGTTTCATAGTTCTATATTGTATATAAATGAATGCCTTATATATGAAAATTGAAATTTCTTATATTTTAAAAAATTTCCCTAATTTTTAATTGTTGTCCTCTGCAGTCCCCTAAAAAAGGTCTCCCATCTCCTACCGTCACAGTAATGCATCCCCCCATTTACTGCCATCCCCATCCTCGAAATTTCGTGTAACATAGCTTTTTTCTAGTTATGAATCTCATATGCCATATGTTTAGTACCACACAGCATGAATCCATTTATAATGTGTTGCTAAATATTGGACGAGGAGAACCAGACATATCATGGCTTTTGCTAACAAGTTTACCACATGGTTCAGGCATGCAATAAACTTGGTCGAATTGAGCTTTCGGATTGTGAAATATTTGCCTCGTGCGAACCTTGCCCAATGTGTTTTGGAGCCATTCACTTGTCAAGAATCAAGGTATATTGTAATGCAGATTTGTTTTTTTTCTATTCCTTATTGACAACAAACTGCATGAACATTGCATTGATATAAGTTTTGGATTCTTGCATGTGATTTGGTGTGCTTGCATAATTTTCTGGTTTGTGTCCAGCGATTGGTCTATGGAGCAAAAGCAGAAGCAGCAATTGCAATTGGATTTGATGATTTCATTGCAGATGCACTAAGGGGTACTTCCTTTTACCAAAAGGCTAATATGGAGATAAAACAAGCTGATGGGAGCGTTGCTGCAGTTGCTGAACAAGTTTTCCAAAATACTAAGGAAAAGTTCAAAATGTACTGACCCGCTGCACTTTATGTGCTTTATTTTGAAACATAAAATATTATGACTCTTGTAATGTGGTATTAGATATCCTTGATGTACTTGATAATTGTGGTATTTCGGTGGATTATAAATACATCGGAAATGTTTTTAAGTGCTTATGATTACCATGTTTGAATTGTTTGCATTGCGTATATGGTGAGATGATGTTATTGTATTTGATGTGCATTTGAGTGTGTAGATAATAGGATAAATTAGACCAAAGATGAGAGAATTATTCTCATTTGCAAAACCTATGTACTCTTTGGACACTAAAGTGGAACTAAATCTAAAAGAAAGTTGTGAGCCATTTATTGATATTCTGATCTAATAGAAAAAACCAAGTAACATCATACAACCTAATAACAATAACTAAAAACCCTCACACATTTTATATTTTGCAACTACTAGAAATTGCTTCTGAAAATACAATTAATATTGAAATCATAAATCACTTACAGATTGGCCCGAGGATGAGTTTAACCTACGGCCACTCATAAGAAGAAATTTAGTAGCTATCAAAAAATTTCATACTACCTATTATATTTACCCCCTTCATATAAGTATGACGACCACAAGGTAATCAAAACCGAACCAAGTATGACAGCAGATCGGGAAATCTCCTTGGAAGCATTATTACGGCTGGCTAGCATAAATTATAGTGGTCAATAGAGGATGTGATTCGTACCACCCCAACTTGAACAGCGCTACGAATAATATGGCGGTTTTTTCCCTAGAACAAGATTCAGAACACTTAAAAGTTAAGTCTTTGGGATAGAGGGGTATGAACGGAATGGTCTCAATAAATAATATATAGTTTTTACACTCAGGTCTCACCACAATATATGTAGATACTAGCATTCAACAAAGATTTGTATTTATAAGACAACTAAATTAATTTTTCTCTACTCACTATAAATTCCAAACAAAATTAAAATTAGGGTGTTGCTTCCACACAAATTTGAGTGGAAACATCACAACTCGAAATTGAGAGGGTTTTCATTCTTTAGATTTTTACACCAAAGAGAATTTGTTCTTGGTGTGGAGATGAATAAAGTGCGAAAGTTAGAAAAAAATATCTGGTAATAATAATAGATTTGTTTCCCCTTTCAATTTTTTAAATTTTTTTTTTTTCGAAGTATCCTTTTTTTATCTCAAAATCATCTCCAAAGCTGTTAAAAAACACTTCAAAAATAAATGTCATTTAAAATAAAATAAAATTCAAGTATCTTTTTTTAATCTCAAAATCATCTCCAAAGCTGTTAAAACACTTAAAAAATAAATGTCATTTTGGCCCACTTTAGAGTAAAATAAATATTAAGTCACCTTTTTATAAAATCATAAAATAAAATCATTGGACAACTTAAAATATTATTATTAACTTTTTTTTTTTAACATTACCACTTAGTTTAAGGGAAATAAAAATGGGCTACAAGTCTCCCAAGTAAAATAATTTTGAAAAGGAGGCATGATAGTATGTTTTTCTTAGAATTGCTTGCTCTCAAGTAATTGCAAATTCAGATGCTTAAAAAATTTCGCATTCTCATGTAGCATCTTCGGTTGGGAGATTATTCCAATGCATTACATATTTTGATATTTTTTAATTTTGAAAAGGAGGCATGATAGTATGTTTTTCTTAGAATTGCTTGCTCCCAAGCAATTGCAAATTTGGATGCTTAAAACATTCCGCACTCATGTAGTGTCTTCAGTTGGGAGGTCATTCCAATGCACTACATATTTTGATATGGTCCTATTCCTTAGTTTCTTTTCTTTGTGTCTAATAACAATTTTTGGAACCAAAATCAACTTTCCCTCATCATCCAAGGGTAGTAACTCTTTTGAAGGAATGATATGTTGTCCAAGTGCCCTTTTGAGGCACACAATGTGGAACACATTGTGGATCTTGCTATTTTTCGGCAATTCCAGTTTACAAGCAACTTCCCCATTTTTTTTCACAATCTTGTAAGGTCCATAAAGTCTAGGTTTTAGATCCTTATCTCCCTTTCTTTTGATGAAAGATTCCATGCATAGTTGCAACTTTAGAAAAAACTAAGTCTCCAACTTCAAATGATACTTTTGTATTAGTTTAATTTTGAGTTTGTTGAAAATAATATTTAAGTGCTTTCAACACATCCTCATTTTGTTTAACAAAATCACTAGCTTTTACTATTAGTGAGCATTTAATTAAAATAAATTCAATGCATCATAACCATATAGTGCCATGAGTAAGGGCATAACAATAGACGTGGTAAGAAGTATTGTAACATTATTTTCCCAAATATAACCATTTCATCTAAGTTGTTTGCTCAATTGAAACATAGTTTATCAAGTATTCCTCAACCAATTTATTCATAATTTTTGTTTTGTTGTCAATTTGAAGATGATAACTAATGCTCGGAGTGAGTTCTATATCTACCAAATAAAACACTCTTTTAAAAAGCATCAAGGAATTTGATGTCCCTATCACTTACAATACTTTTAGGCAATCCATGTAGTCTAAATACTTAAAAAATTCTACTTGGGGAGCCATAAAATTTGATGAGATTGCAAAAAAAAAATTATTTTATTTTTATATTAGCATGTCCACAACAACATAGATGTAGTCTTTCTCTTGAACCTTGGGTAACCTGTAATGAAGTCCATTGACATGTTTGCCCATTTCTAATTAGGAATAGTAGTGGTTGTGAACTTGAAGTGTGGGAGCAAGCGATGGAATTTTAGTCTATTCCCTTTGCTTGCTTTGTCTCCAAGAAAGTTGGGCATTGGGAAACAAAATGTCCAAGGTTTAGAAGCCCCCCTTGAAGGAATGGAGGGAGAAAGAGCGGGTAGTGGCTCCCCATGAGGCTACTATTATGGGTGTGTGTAAAGATTCATCCATTAATGGGGTGTCTTTACAGGTTCTTTTTGGTAACAAGGAGGAAGCGCTGGTGGATAGTACTCTTGTGGAGCATACTAGTTTGGACCTTGCTTCTTCAAGGAAGTGCAAGGGAGATGTTGTTGAATTCGTCTCTCCTAGGCAAGCCAGTCAAGCTCAAAATGAGCCCACTAATGGGGTGTCTATGGTTCAACCTGAAAAAGAGAGAGATGCAAAGGTGGAGAATAGCTCTGTTGATGTTGCTTTGACCTTTACTTGTGAGAAGCTGAATGGTGATTCAAACTCAGTTAAGGAGTGCAAGGCAGATGCTCCTTCTATAACTTCTCCTTTAGTGGCCCTAGAGAATTGTGTTGTGAGGTTGCCTCCTGTTGTTAGAGTTCTTGCCTCTTTTGTGGAAGGATTTGAATGGCAAGGCTTGAGTAATAAATCCTCTCAGGTGGAATGATGTGATCCAGCTGATCCTCTGTATACTATAGTTAAAGGTAAAAACATAAAGAAGCACTCTCTCCCTTCAGGGGTTTCCACTAGAAATAGACAAAGGTTCGATTGTGGTTCAAAGCCTAGAGGAAAGGGTTGACCTCCTTCCTAGGTTACCAAGGATAAGGAAAACAAAATGGATATAGTTGATGGTACTCAGAGAACTTTGCTTGAGATGTGCTTGAAGAGCACCCCTCAAAAGTTCTCATGAAGATATCTCGGAACCTGAGACGGTTAAATAACCCTCACAAACATGATCTCCTTTCTAATCTGGTAAGGGATCATAAACATGATATTATTTTGATTTAGGAAACTAAAATGGGGGTTGATAAGATGAGTAAAATTAAGAATAGGCTCTTTAAAGATTGTGGTCTTCATTGCTCTGGTGTGACGAGTGCCTCTGGTGGTATTGCTACTTTTTGGAATCCCAAGGTGGTGCAGGGTTGGCTATTTTTGAAGATTTTAATCATGTGGCTACTTCCTTTAAGAATGTTCGAGATAATTTTTCTTAGAATCTTTTTAATATTTATGCTCCTAATAGTCAAGGTGACAAGAATTTAATAATTGGTTGGTTATGGGGGATTTTAACACCCCCCTAAATGAGTTTGAGATGAAGGAGGGTCCCAAATTGCGACTGATAGTAGGTTTGATCTTATGAATCTTATTAATGGGAATGCCTTGATGGATTTGGATCTTCAAGGGGCCTCCTATACTTGGTCTAATAGAAGAGTTGATGAGGCTCTTATTCAGGTTAATCTTGATCAGGCTCTTCTTTCTCTGGATTGGTTTCTGTCCTATACCTGTTCTCTTTATGCTCTGACTAGGTTGGGCTATGATCACTTCCCGCTCTCCCTTTTGGTGGATTTATTAGGTAGAAGAAAAAAAATTCGTTTAGGTTTGAGAAAATGTGGACCTGTCATCCTGAGATCAGGGATAAAATTCAGTCTTGGTGGAATATTAGAGTTGATGGTACTGGCATGTTCTGGGTGGCAAAAAAGATTGCTAATGTTAAAATGAATGTTCAGAAATGGAATAGGACTTTCTTTGGCCAGATTTTTGATGACAAAGCTATTATTAAGGATGAGCTTCAGATTGTTCGACAATCTATTTAGTTGTCTAGTTATGATCCTAATCGTATTTAGTGTGAGAATTTTCTTCTTTCTAGGTTGCATAATATTGTTGCTAAGGAAGAAGAATTCTGGAAGCAAAGGTCGCGGGTTATGTGGTTGAAGAGTGGGGACAAAAATACTAGATTCTTTCATATCTCCATGTTAAAGCATCGAGCCTCTAACTATATTAATTCTATTTGGTTTAATGATCGGGTGTTGTAAAATGATGAGGATATTATGCAGGCCGCAACTTCTTATTTCTCAAATTTTCTCACTAATGATAATGTATTGGATCCTGCTAGCCAACAAGATCTTTTGAATGATATTCCTCACATTATTTCTGAAGATTTGAATAGGCAATTGGTTTGTATCCCCTTGGATGGTGAGATTAAAAGTGCGATATTTTCCTTTGAAGGTACTAAGGCTCCTGGGCCTGATGGCTTCCCCTTGTTCTTCTTTCAACTTTTTTGGGATATTGTGGTGAAGAATGTGTTTGATGCCACTAAAGAATTCTTTGGAAGCAATAATCCTCTCAAGGAGTTAAATTCCTCTTTTATTGTTCTTGTCCCGAAAAAACCGAGGGCTTCTTCTTTTGGTGAGTTTCGCCCTATAAGCCTTTGCAACTCTATTTATAAGATCTTTTCTAAAGTGCTCCCTGTGAGAATGCAAATGGTTCTTCCCTAAATAATATTTGTTCAACAAAATGGATTTGTTCCTGGTAGGCAAATCCTTGATTCTACCCTTACTGTGCATGAGAACATCCACTTTTTGTTGGTTAACAGGCAGGCATGCTTTCCTATGAAGCTTGATCTCGTCAAAGCTTATGATAGAGTTGATTGGGGTTTCTCCTTAAGATTTTGGAAGCTTTTGGGTTTGGGGAGAAGCTGGTGTTATTGGTTAGGTAGTTAATTTCTACTCTTAAATTTTCTATCTTAATTAGTGGCTCCCCCTCTCATTTCTTTTGTTGTTTGAGAGGTTTGAGATAGGGAGACACTATCTCTCCCTTCCTTTATATCATCATGATGGAATCCCTTGGAAGATTTATCCAAAATTTGATCAATGATGGCTTGTTGACAAGTCTTTCTCCTTCCTCTAGCAATCAGGTTTGTTCCCATCAATAGTTTGTGGATGACACTATTATCCTGGGAGAGGCGTCTATCAAAGAGGCAAAAGCTATTTGTCATATTTTGCAAAAGTATGAAGTTGCTTTGGGGTAGAAAATTAGCCTTCCAAAGAGTACCTTATTTTTTCTCAACACTCCTAAGCCGAGGCAATGCAAAATACAAGGATTTTGCAGTGCCAGTTTGGGGAATTGTTGTCTTCCAACTTGGGTCTCCCTTTGTTCTCTAATGTTGTTCCCAACTCCTTTTGGCGTGGGTTGATTGACAAGTTTAATTCTAAACTAGCAGGGTGGAAGGGAGCCTTGCTTTAGTTAAGCAAGCAAAGTGCAATTGATAAAATCTACCTTCCAAAATCTCCCTATTTATGCTTTGAGCCTTTTTCAAATGCTCAGGAAGTTTAACGATAAGATTGAAAGTATTCAAAAGAATTTTCTTTGGTCTAGGGTTGAAGAGAAAAAAAGGATGTGTTTCATTTCTTGTGACAATATCTGTAAGCCTAAGAAAATTAGAGGTTTGGGTATTCATAAAATCAGAGAATTCAACCTCGCCTTACTTGCCAAGTAACTATGGATTCTTATTTTTGGAAATGGTGAATGGGTTCACATTTTCTCTAGCAAATATCATTGTGGTGTTGATCGTATCAGGGATCTCCTTGCTAGTGGTTTTTCCCCCCCTTTTGGATCTGCCTTATGGAATTTCATGACTAAATTTAGAAGTATTATTTCTAAGGAGTTGCAATGGCAATTGGGTAGTGGCAAGAGGATTATGTTTTGGGAGGATTGGTGGATTGGTAATGGTCCCCTTAAAGACAAGAATAGGGCGCTTACTTTTCAAGAGATTTGTATTCATTCTTTCAGAAGGTATGTGGCTAATTACATTGCTAATGGTTCTTGGAAAGGCTTTATGAAATTAATCTGAGGTTGGAAGTTATTTTTAGGCCTTATCTTTTGTTCATATCCCGACTTCTTCCCCTACTGATAAGGTGGTGTGACAGTTTACTCGGGCGACAAGTTTTCTGTGTCTTCGGAATTCTCTAATCAGTTTGCCATTTTTGGCCCTGCTCCTTTTTGGACGTCTCTTTGGTTCCCTAAGTTGATTCCTAAATTGAACTTGTTCTTTTGGTTATTTTTCCAAAACAAAGTTCTTACTATTGATAACCTTTTGAAAATGGGATTTATGATTCCTAACAAATATTTTCTTTGTGAGGTAGCTACGAAGGATGCGTACCATATTTTGGTCGGTTGTTGGTATGTGGTGGATGTTTGGGCCCTTCTCTAAGGGACTAAAATAGATGTCACCACAAAAACTAAACACTTACATTGACACAAACCCACCCATTGGATAGTGCACTCCTATTTTAGTTATCATTGTGTGCCTATATACTAGTTTAAAATATTTAAGGTCAAAAACATTATAAAGTAGCTAATCTACCACATGAATGTATATGAATGTGTTTTATGATGATCCCTTATGGTGTTTTACATATTTAGACATGGTAGTGAGAACACAGTAAATTAGGTAAAAATAAAAATATAGTCAATTGATTTATTATGACTGTGTCTTAGGATGATGAGAGGGTGGAGCCAGTACTAGGTCGGTGCTTATATCCAGTTGAAAAATAGAGTCGCTAAGTTTATACAAAATATGTAGTAGATAAAATTAATGGTGAAAATTGAATGAAAATATCATAAAAGATTATTAAAAAAGATAATATATATTTTTATAATATAAAAGTGAGGCTACCTAGTGTTGAACACCCAAGATACTGAGAGGGGGGAATCAATATCTTCTTAAACTTATTGAACATGCACCATCCAAATACTCCAATGCATATAACACTAAGAATGAGCAAGAGCATAAGTAGAACATAAAAGCACACAACACATGAACACTAAGATTTTTAAGTAGAAAACCCAAAATGGGAAAAACCACGGTGAGGATTAGCTCACAATATAATATAACTGGTTATAGGATATTACAAATGGTGCCTCACTGTCCAAAATGGGAGGATCACTGCCTACAAAAATACAATGTACAAATGGCTTACAACCAAATTATGAACTGATAAAGTTACACCTAACAAGTGTTGATCCAATTCCTTTGATGCTCAGTAAACTCGCCTACCAATAGATATGTATTCACCTTGATTCATCTTCGCACACTTATCTATCACTATCAATCTCAAAATTGTCCAATATATATATGACTCATCCACAAGCATCAATTAGGCCGGCCTAATTAGATGCAACCCTTATTCACCAAAAATATTAATTGTCGACTTCAAGTTTGTACAAAAAAAATCCAAAAATAATTCAAGTGTGTAGTACAATATGTCGACATGGACCTAAAATAGGTCACAAATATATCTGCAACACAAAATTAATTCATTATAACATCAACTATTGATTAGGTCGGCCAAGGATAGACCTAATAACAAAATACAGCAACAGAATGATGCCAAATCACCATACGAGCACTCGTACACATGAAATTTTGAATTTACACACTTCTAGCAACCAAGAACCATCTCCCAAAACCATAATGAATGATATTCATCAACGAAGGATTGCAGACCAAAATACCAGAGGATATTTCTACATACCGGTTTAGAATACCGGATCAAGCTTGAACTTATGGTGATGCAACTATAACTCACATAACATGGTGACATCAATGGAAACACAAAGGCTACATAATGAGATGTTCTTCTTCATTCTTCCAACAATCTCCACATTTTTCATTGATGGCAACATGTGCCAAAAGAATTCACAAACCTCCTATGTGCAACACACTCTCCCCTTTTCTCTTCATGACATTCTCTCTCCCTTTGACATCAAGGACAAAGGGTGGTTTAAGAATATGAATATATATATATATATATATACATATATATGAGGGTGGTTTGAACAATAAAAAAAATCTAACTCCCCCTTAGGAGTATAAACTGAAAAAGCATTACCCAGAGGAAGGTGATCCTTGAAGCTCCTTGAGAATACCTTTCCATGCCAACTTTCCATTCTCCCAACTCTTTTTAGTAGATATCAGCATTCTACTCAGAAATTCTAACTCTATCAGGCTTTCTTCAACATCATCCAGTGTGCATGGAGTCAAGTCGATCTTTTCTAGTTTTTCTGTATTTTCCAAAGCATTGGCCACTGGTGTGTATTCAATTCTCACAACGTCTCCTAGCAGACCGAATCTATTGATGATGTCTTTCTTCTACTTTTGTAGAATTAATATTTTTTCTTTGTGAGTGGTGATAGCATTCCAAGTTGACTCGTCTTTGTCTTTAGATGCACTGTATGTACTGGAAATAGCTGTCAACTATGTCAACTAGGACTCAACGGAGTCCATGAGATCTTTGATACTTTGTGTGGAATTTGGCCACCTTATACAATAAGAAAATATAGTATTTGCTTTGAACTCAAAAACTTGCACAACTTCCAAGCTCTTTTCCACATTGGTGTGTGCCAGAGCACACTTATCATGAAGTTTCGAAAGCCTTTTCTTTGCCATTTTCTTCTCAATTTCTTGCCTGGTCTTCTCACCAAGTCTGGAGGAATATTCCTTAAAGGATTCCAATAGAAGTTTCAAGTTTTCTACCGGAGTGAGAGATGTGTCTATTGATGTACTAAGGGTGG
Organism: Sequoiadendron giganteum; assembly: GCA_007115665.2. NCBI lineage: Eukaryota > Viridiplantae > Streptophyta > Pinopsida > Cupressales > Cupressaceae > Sequoiadendron > Sequoiadendron giganteum. Next base: position 346,109,559 of record CM021109.1, on the reverse strand, counting down.
CCTCCTAAAAATTTTTGAGGGCATCATCAATGAGTTTTGTCCCCTTTTGATGTGTTTCCAAAATTTCTTTTCTTCCAAATGCATGCAATGGATCTCCTAACACCAATTTGCGATGGGAGATATATTGTCCAAATCCACACTGCCTTGAATCATGGGGAGTTGTAGAATTTTTGAAGGAATTACTGGCTCGAACATTATTTGCTTGGATAACAAGACTTTTAATACATAATCACCGAAGGAGGATTCTTTGGAGGACCTTTGTGATTGCACAACCTGCCTTTTTTCTTCTTCATTGTTGTTGGCAGTTTCCCCATCTCTTTCTTCTTCCTCTACTCTTTCTTCTTCCTTTACGTTTTCTTCTTCTTCTTTTTTCATATTTGTCTCTTTCTCTTCATTCCTTTCACCTTCATATTTATCTTTTTCTACTTCATCTTGTCTTGGAGGGACAACATCAAGCTTCTCTGCTTCAACATCTTCCTCATTTTGTTTCTCTATCTCTGGAGGATCATTTGTAATGCATTTTTTCGAAAAGATACTTGTATCATTTGTTTCCAGAGGAATGTCTTCCTTTCTCTCTGCAGAATCCTCTTCTCCTGATTTTGGTGCAGAACCGAATGGGAGTGCACCAAACATACCATATTTCTCAATCATACCCCTGATGGCTTCTACAATTTCTTTCTTTATTTTCTTTTTATCTTTTTTCATAAAAGTATTTACCCTTTTCTTCATCTGAAACATCTTTGAGCATGCCTTCTTCAAGGTTTCCATATCATTTGTGGTCGAAGAAGACCCATTTCCTCAAATGCCTCATTTCTTATATTTTCTTCCAACTCAACAGCCTCTAATCTTCTTTTCATTGGAGCATCTCACAATTTATCAAGTACATTGGACTTAATATAGTCCCAGCTAACTTCCAGAGTAATAACATATTGAATAATAGCTAAAATCAATGTTTTCTTGTCCTCTCTACCTACTTGAGTATAAATTTTTGTTGTAGGTTGTAGCATATCTTCAAAATGTACTAAGCTATTAACCAATTTCTCTAATATGAGAGGGGAACCAGGTCTTACCGGTGAGGCTTTTTATTCTTCCTAGTCCGGAGATGCCTCTTCTGACTTCTTTGCCTTCTTTAAGTCTGGTTTGGTGTGCACATGAACACCAAAATCATGTTCTACTTCCTCTTCGGAGGATGACACATAATGATATTTTTTAGTCCCAACACTTGCTTCCTGTGAGGCACCTTCACCAGAGGGCATGTTCCCTCTCTTCTTTCTTACCAATTTTGCTTCAGGGTCTTCCTCCTCTTCTTCTTGCTCTTTGGTGATGCTGAGGTTTTTCTCCCTTGTTGCCTTTTCCTTTCTTCCTCTTTTGAATGGTTTCATCAGAGGAGTCTCTTTCCTTTTTCCTGATCTTGTAGCCAGTCTGGAAGCAGTCGGGCCTTTTCCTTTACCAAGAGCACTGGGTTCTACCTTTACTGATGCAGGAGCAGAAGTTGGTTTTGAAGTAGTCTTGTCGGATGTCCTTAGTCTTGACGATTCTCCAGTCATCTACTCTCCCTTGGCTCTTCCCTACGCAATATATTCATCAGTGAAGCCAACCTTTCTAAGAATTTTATCTACATTCTTTCTTATCACAGGAATATTATGCTGCATGTGAATTTCCATATATTTTTCTGCATATGTGCCTACTCTTGGTTCACTGGTATTTTTTGGTCTTTTCAATAAAACTTGTACATAGCCTTTGCTTCATCCTCTGTAACCTCATAACCCAATAGTTGGATCCAGACAGTCTGGGGTTCAACTGCTTCAATCATGCACTCATCTAAGGAGACATGAAATATGATGTCATCCTTGTATTTTTCAACAATGTGAACATGGTCAAATAACATCGAATAAGACAAGCATGGGAAAACTTGATTAATTTAATTACAGACTGAAGTGGATAGACCAAAAAACTATTCAACATTAGAATAAAAGTATACATCAACAACAATATTGTAAGGGAAAAACACAAAATAACTAAGGTTTTGGTCATAAAAATTTAAAGGAAAACCCTAATGATATAGAAATACTAAAACCCTAGGGATATCCCTAGAAAACTAGAACACAACAATAGATCCTAAGAGCACAAAGGATAAAGACATGGAGCAAAATCGCAAATTTGAGGCCCATAAATCTAGGCACCAATAGGTCACTTGTAGTTAAAATGTACTATAACATAAGTTACTTGTACCTAATTTATGCTAGTAGTGTAGGTCACTTGTACCCAATCTATGTTGGCTCTTTATTATACTTTTTAAGGATTTATAGACGTAGATTGGGTACGATATGTAGATAGATCAAGGTATACCAATGGGTGGGTGCATACTGCAAAGCCTCACCTTATGCATGATCTTGTTGACACACTTTCTTATTGATAGATATACATAGTATTTCTATTTAAATCTTTTGTTTTAAGCTTGGTATGAGATCCATATTGAGTGACAAAGCTCTATTTTGTCAATAGACCTAGAGATGTTTGGATATAAAAATATTCTTGAACATTATTATGTTTCATAACAAAGGACCATCATGTTATATTGTCAATTATTTTATCACATTCAATTTCAATTCATGTTTAACATAATCATATAATTTACAAAACCATAGTTATCATGACATAATCATATATGATTATGTTGACATGTTCAATTTTGTGTTGATTTGGCTATTTTATTAGACATATTAATGGTTTTTAATGAGTGTGCAATTAAAATCCATGGTCGATGGAAATCATAGTTCCCCTATGAAAACCCTAGTTGTGTAGTTTCTAGTGAAGCCATGACTTTAGTCCATGATGGGGACGAAGGTCTCTAAATGTTTGTTGTAAATGTGAATTCATATTGTTGTAAATGTGTTTTTTAGGTGTCTCAATATTGGTATGATTTTTATTTGATGAAAAATGTCATCCACGTTGGAAAAAGGATTGGATTTTGTATGGGCTTATAGAAAGTTTTAAAGTTCCTTTTTCCCACTCTTTTTAATGCTTTTAGGCCCTAAGCTCAACCCCTATGGGTTGGGTACCTTTTAGGTCTTATACCTTAGGGTTTGACTTTGATTTAACCCTTTTCAAATGCCTTGGGAAGTGGGTGATGAATATGTGGCTTGTGGGTGAAGGAAAGTGGCATGTCACTTCCAAAACCACTCCCCCAAGTTCATGTATTGGATTTTCAAGACCTCACATATGTTAGCTATTCCCAAGGAGCCCCCATGGGCGAAGAGTGTACTTAAGTGCACCTCTTATCATATGTGATCATCTTGCGAGGACCACTCCTTTAGGATTTATTGGGAAAGGGAAGAGAGGGTGATTCAAATCCACGTGTCATCTCCTCATTGGAGGAGGAATGGTGACATTGCATCCATTGCATATACTCTCCTTGAGTCCTTGTGAGGGATTCCTCATTCATTTTTTATCTATCTTTTTTTTTCTTGGGAGCTAAGGGAGAGCTTGTGGAAAGACTTAGGGAGTTGGGAAAAGCTTCATCAAGCCACTCTTTTCCATGGATAGTTTGGGAGTTATGATTTGAACTCCTTTAAATGGTATGCATTGTTGTTTATTTGGTTTTAGATGTTGTATTGAATCTTTGTTTTGTTGTTTAAATTTGATTGTGTGTTTTATTTTACCTTGTGTTGTGTGGGTTAGGTGTGGTGGTTGAGTGTGGATGGGAGAGGAGAGAAAATCATCAATGGAAGAAGGTTTTACTCTTTGAGAAAGGAGTGCATCATGTAAGTTGTATAGGTGATTCCACCTTCCATCTTGGAGTGGGAATAATCCTCATCCCCTATTGTTGAGTCTTGTGCAATATGTAAGGCCAACCCCTATGTGACTAATAATATTTTGGTATCCCTTGGCATGTGCTTCATTATGGGCTAAATGAAATAGATGCATGGTGAAATTCATAGATGTGTTGGTGTATTGAAACTGTATTGGTTAATCATATGCATTAACTCTTTCCTTGAACTTATGTAGAAAACTTAGTTATTTTGTTAAGAGAACTTTGCATAATCTTTTCATGAATTGACTATCTAGGAGATTATTAGTTTTTGCACCTTCTTGCATGTTTGAACCTTAACGATGCTAATGACTGATATGGGTAAAGCTAAGGACTATAGATTATTTATAATTGGAATAAATGATTGATGTAAATTATTTAATTAATAGTATGAAAATATGAGATTGTGGTTGTTTAACCAAGACTAGGATGGTGAGTGATTCTTTTGTAAATGAACTATTTTCTAGAAATAAGATGTAATGAATTTAATTGAGTAAAAGGTGAAGACTAATGTGGTATTAAACCTTAGTTTAAATAAATATACTAATGAGTTGAATGTTTTGATGAAGATGTTTACCTATGCTAGGTTTTGGAGGTCTTAAGAATTTTTATAACAACGAAGAAAAATCGCCATCAAGCATGTGTGGATGCAAATCAAGGTAACACTAATTGAACTTCAAGCAAGTATAGGTGGTAAGTAGATATTCTTAATATATATATTTTCATTCTTGATAATAAGAGAACTTGCTAAAGATAAAATTAAGAACGGTTAGACCTATGGTTATGATTTCATTTTTTATTCGATGATGAGTTAGATTGATTATATAAAATTATTTTTATCAATTAAATTAAGAAAGTTTCCTAATGAGATTAGTGAAATTATGTGGCTTATATTTATTGGATATATCTACTAATGTGTGGTTATTGTAGAGGAAATTTAGAGCCAATGGGAGAAAGGAGACATCAAAACCTTATTAAAACACTTCAATTGTTGAAATTGTTGTTTTTTTTATATTCACATGATAGCTCTTGTATTTTTATTTTAAGTTGTCTTTTGAGATTTGGGGGTTATTGTTATTTTTTTCTATTTGACATTCTTTTTGGGAGCCATGAGTTAAAAATAAGAGTTTTATGTGATCCCTTGCTAATTGGAGGGTATATTTTTTCAGTGAATTAAAAAGTATTTTTTAAATGTTAAATGTTGCTTGTTTTTCTGTTTTTGGGAATCTTATGTACTTAAGGTTGAGATCAGCAAATGGAATAAACAAAGAGAGCTTATAAGTACCTTGTCCCTACTATGTCATGGATGGTTGGTTGTGTCTCTTGATTTTGTTAAAATTTTGGGTGTGATTTCTTTAATTTGTTGGAGTTCTTGCATTGTTGGAAATGAGTGAAAAAAATAGAGTTTCCTTTTGTGAAATAAGTGTTTTTAAATCTTTGGAGGGTTGTAGGTGACCTAGTACTTAGTGGGTATTTGTCAATCTTATTGTATGAGGTTTCTATGCAACTTATTTTGAACTTCTCTTGCAATTGGGAGTGGGACTAGTTATTTGATTTATGGGTTTTGGTGCTCTCTCCTTGCTTGGAGGATGGCTAGAGTCTAGTAAGGGCTTAATGATGCCATGAAATTTGGGTGAAGAGATTGCTCTCTTTCATTGGCATGATGTTACCCATTTCTTTAAAATGAATGATGGGCTTAAAAGCTATAACATGTTAATGTTGGTTTAATGTTTTCATGAAATTTCAAGATTGTTGTTGGTAAAATATTTCATGTAATTTCAAGGTTGGGTAATGTAATGTCCCATTTTCCTAGGAAGTGGTTAGTCTACCAACTAGTCTCGTAGCCTAACAGGGTGTTCAGGGGACCCCTTCGAGGGTGATCTTTGTTTCTTTAGGAGGCCTTTCAGTGTTCATTTCAGTACTCTTTAGTTCAATGTCTCAGTTTATTTGTGGTGTGCCTTTCGGAGGCCATTCTGGACACTTTGACGCACACTTACTATTTTTAGTAAATCACTTCGATGTGTTGCACATACATACTATTTATAGTAAGTCGTGGGTATGGTCAGTTGGTGGAGTTACTAATTTTGGCATGATTGTATAATTATATCCTAGAGTTATATTGGTTAATATTGGTCCTATGCATTTAATATTAATAAAGTTAAATTATTTAATTTAACTTTATGTGTTATTAAAATATATTAAAAGGGGACTTTATATTTAAAAGGATATAAGTGATTTTAAGTGCACTTTATAATATAAAGTTAAGTGCCAATTTAAAAAGGAAGACATAAGGACTTTAATAAAAATGGATTTAAATGATTTAAAAGAATACTTTATTTTATAAAGTATTGTGCCCAATTAAATAAGATATTAAAAGGAGTTATAAGACGGGAAAAGTAAATGAAATGAAATGTAATTCAAATGCAAATTGAGCATGGAAATATAAAAGGGCAATGAAAGATCATTTTGCACATTCATTAATTCATTGTTCAAGAAGTTTATTTTGATAAGGGTTTTGTTGAAGACTGGAGAGTTTGAAAATATCAAGCTTTTTGAGGACGAAATCCCTCAGGAAGAATAGTTTAGTACAAGAGTCAAAGATCGCCCAAGCCAGCTTATTGATAATTCCATTTCGGGGATTGTGCATTGTGCTTTCAGAGATTGTTTGGAAATTACAAGAAGTTTTCATTATTCAAGGTCTAAATGATATATCAGGAATTTGGAGGTAGATTTTAGACGCCAAAGTCAGGGTTTGGTGTTTATTCATCAGCACTTGAATTGAATGATAGAGGTGATTCATATTAGCATCATCAATCAATAGTAGGAAACATTTATACACCCTATTGTTGAATCAAATGAGATTGGGGTTTCTTTCATTTAGGGCATCATTTATATCAGTTGATTTGTATTGAATAAACCATGTTGTTGAACAAATGGTATGAAGTGTTGATATTGATATGAGGAATTGTTATTGTTGTGTGTATATTAAGCCACTCTAACCTACGTGTGTGGTTGAAAGAAGGTCATTGTTGCATATACTAGAACTAGCTCATATAATAAACTCTATATCAGGTTTGGACGTAACTTATTAGCTATAGAGACTACCATTGTTGTTGTTGTAGGTATAAGGAGCATTGTTGAGTTTGAAAGACAACTTGGGCGATATTTTATGCAACAAGTTTCCACACATTAGCCGCCAACCATTCATTTTCAAAGGGTCTTGTTTGTTGGGTGTAGCACCATACCTGGAAGCACTACACATTGGAGTAAACTTGTCATCCGGGTATTTGTTTCTAAGCATTATATCTGATATATAAATATTTCTGAATTATATTTTATGTCATATCAAGATTCTGAACTGAATTATATTTCATGCTCAAATATAATATATGGTGCACAAGTCTGAAAACAATATAAAGAATGTTGTTTTCTCTTCATTGAGCTTGCAATTTGTGATTTGTCCCCTTCAAAACCATCAAACGTATTTAGTTCAATTTGTGTACAAATTGTTTGACAAAATGTCCCATGTGTTGAATTGAAAATTAATTGAGCAAATTCGCAAAGCCAAAACTTAGATTGGGGTGGGACATTACAGTGGTATTATAGCACAGTTATTCTTGCCATCCTATTGAGTAAATCATAAAATTAGTTGGTTCACATCTTTGCTTTGTTGAGTGACCAACACTCATAGATTTCAGTTTCTAATTTAAATTATGGATTCAGTTAGTGACAAAGAGTTGGTATCAGATGATGGAAAGTGGTTGGCAAAATTACTCTACGAAACAAGTAGTAAGCTCGGTAGTCAACCTCAACCTAGGGATGCTACTTTGGCCACACTGAAAAGAATAGAAGAATGTTTGATTCTTGTTGAAAAGCCACCTTCTGATTTGTTGCAGATAGTTATGACTCCAGTAGTGACTTCTTTGGGTGAGCACGATTTATTGAAACACGAAAACAAGGAGACAAGGCTCATTTTTACTCCTTTCCTCAATGAAATTATAAGGATTACAACCCCTCAAGTTCCTTATAATGTTGGCAAAATGAGGAAGGTATTGCAGCCAATTATTGGAAGATTTGATGGGATAGGTGATGTCAAAAGTCCTTTTGGGAAGAGGGTCAAGGTTCTAGCGCAAGTGAGATCATGTATTGTTATGATTGACTGTGATTGTAATGACCTTATTTTATAGATGTTTTGTCTTTTCGTGGATTCTATCAGTGAGGAACATCATAAATCTATTAAGAACTACATGAGGTCATTATGGCTTCAATTATTAATGAAAGTGATGAAATTTCCCAACCTACTTATCTCTATTGTTGGTTGTTCTAAAGCAAGAACAAGTGATGTCTACAATTTCTTATAACTTGGTTCACAGTGTTTTCAAACAATGTGAGGGTAAGTTGAGGCCCTACTTGTTTGATGAGGAGCAAGTGGAAGAAAAGGGGTTCAAATCTAAAGTGGTTGATGACAAGAATGCCTTACATCATGATAGTTGTTTGATAGAACCCCAAGATGGCATTTTCAGCGCTCATGGAGTTGTTATTAGACTTGAAAACAAATAAAATTTTATGTTACATGACGCTGATCCTAAATCAAAAAATTTATATGAGATTGATGGGTCTCAGGAGTCCAATCAGTTGGAAAGACAACTAAAGGTGAATGAATATCAGATTGATGTAGCCATCGGACATTTTGATGATACCCTCATGATGATGGCCAAATGATGTTGGAGGTCTTCAAGAGAACATATGGACCCTTGTGGAGAATTTTCCCTTTCAGATTCACAAGTGCTTAGAGAAGTGATAGTAGAAATGAAGACCAATTACATGTGGCTACTCTCAGATAGAGATCACCTACTCCAACTTGGTGAGATCTACTACGATGCACTTACAGGGAAAGAAAGGGAAGTGGATAAGCTTACTGATGAGCTTATTGTCATGGAGAATTCCTTAAAGAGCACTCAGAAGGACCTTCAAGAATCAGAGGTTCAAATTGATGAGTTATGCGAGGAGCTGAGCTTGGTTCAATCTTCTTCATCCATTACAGATATCTAGTCTTCTACTATTGTTATGACACCTGCAAATGGTAGTGGCATTCATGGTTGGAGGGGAGAACCTCTAATGGTGGTCAAGCATGAGGAGTTTTTAGGGTTGCATAAGCCTGAGAACATGAATGATTCTGACATTCCTAATTTTTCACACAGCTTGTACCATAGTGACCATGAATCACCTTTGAGGGAGGGCCAATTGTTGGCTCAGGATACATATCATCCTTTTTGGGGTGGAGTGTTTCCATCATTGAAAGATGAAACTAGGATTTACAGGTCTCTGACTCTGTCATTTTTAGATTATTGTATATAGGGACAGGGATCAAAGTATCATCATGTAGACATCTCCTTGGTAGAGAGTGAAACTTTCGTGCTTTAGGGATTTACTTTTTTGTTTCAGGGATTTTCGATGGAAGCACATACCCATGTGTGGGATACACTTGGGAAGATAGGGACACAAGTGATTTGTGTTTCAAGTGTGCATGATGGTATCATGGGACCAGCCCGTAGTGATGGATTTTTGCTCCATATTTTGTTAGGAGACGGTTGTCCTACTCCATGGGATGAGGATTTCATTCATAATTTTTGGAGGACAACAGTCGTTCAAGAGTTCGGAGGAGAGTTACATCATCTCCCAACATGGGAGAGTGGCATAGGGATGATACTCTATCACCCTATGGCCTTGGTGCAGTCATTCGTATCTCCATAGGTTAGCCTTACAATCTTAAGGGTGTTGATATGTCCTATATCAACAACCTAAAAAGAGCCGCTACATGTTTTTGGTCACCTATGTGGGCTATTCATCACATCCTTGGAAGATTTCTAGAGGTTGGGAAGAGGTGTTGTGATGTTGGCACTTCGAGTTACTTTCATCTCCTCATGTTCGATGGATTTAAGGTTCTAGTGTGTTGGGATCCAAGTGGTGATAGGTGTGGCACGACAATTCAATGGGATCCTAATGTGCTGCTTCACCATTCTCAACATGGTGAAGATCATTACAGAGTAGTGCAATGGAAGTCAAAAGGTGTTGAGTTTGGCAGATCTAGGTGAGGATTGTTTGGGGACAAGCAATCTTGGGGAGGGCGAACTGTAATGTCCCCTTTTCCTAGGCAGTGGTTAGTCCACCAACTAATCCCCGTAGGGCTGTTTAGGGGACCCCTTTGAGGGTGATCTTTGGTTCTTTAGCAAACCTTTTGGTGTTTATTTCAATACTCTTCAACTCAGTGTCCCAATTTGTTTATGGTGTGCCTTCCAAAGGCCATTCTGGACACTTTGACATACACTAACTATTTTTAGTAAGTCATTTGGATGTGTTGCTCATACTTACTATTTATAGTAAGTCATGGGTATGGTCAGTTGGTGAAGTTATTACTTTTGGCATGATGACATAATTATATGCTGGAGTTATATTGGTTAATATTGGTTCTATGCATTTAATATTAAAAAAATTTAAATAACAAAGTTAAATTAAATAATTTAACTTTGTCTTATTAAAATATATTTAAAGTGGACTTTATATTTAAAAGGATATAAGTGATTTTAAATGCACTTTATAATATAAAGTTAAGTGCCAATTTAAAAGGGAGACGTAAGGACTCTATTAAAAAAGAATTGAAATGACTTAAAATAATATTTTATAAAGTATTGTGCCCAATTAAATAAGATATTATAAGGAGTTATAAGGCGGGAAAAGTAAATGAAATGAAATGTAATTCAAATGCAAATTGAACATGGAAATATAAAAGGGCAATGAAAACTCATTTTGCACATTCATTAATTCATTGTTGAAGAAGTTTATTTTGATAAAGGTTTTGCTGAAGACAGGAGAGTCTGAAAATCTCAAATTTTTTGAGGACGAAATCCCTCAAGAAGAACAACTCGGTACAGGAGTGAAAGATCTCCCAAGCCACCCAAGCCACCTTGACGAAAATTTCATTTCAAAGATTGTGCATTGTGCTTTCAGAGATTGTTTGGAAATCACGAGAAGTTTTCATTATTCAAGGTCTGAATGATATACCATGAATTTGCAAGAATATTTTGGACACCAAAGTCAGGGTTTGGTGTTTATTCATCAACAGTTGAATTGAATGATAGAGGCTATTCATATTAGCATCAGCAATTAGCAGCAGAAAACATTTATACACCCCATTGTTGGAATCGAATGAGATTGGGGTTTCTTTCCTTGAGGGAATCATTTATGTCAATTGATTTGTATTGAATAAACCATGTTGTTGGACAAATGGTATGAAATGTTGATATTGATATGAGGAATTGTTATTGATGTGTGTATATTAAGCCACTCTAACCTAGGCGTGTTATTGAAAGAAGGCCATTGTTGTATATACTGGAGCTGGCTCATACAATAAACTCCATATCAGGTTTGGACGTGAGACTTACTGGCTATAGAGACTGCCATTGTTGTTGTTGTAGGTATAAGGAGCATTGCTGAGTTTGAAAGACAACCTGGGCAAGATTTTGTGCAACAGACAACCACACATCAGTCGCCAAACATTCATTTTCAGAGGGTCTTGTTTGTTGGGTGTAGCACCATACCTGGAAGCACTACACATTGGAGTAAACTTGTCATCCGGGTATTTTTTTCTGAGCATTATATCTGATATATAAATATTTCTGAATTGTATTTTTTGTCAGATCATAATTCTAGAATGTGATGTTAAAGACTCTATTTCATGCTCAAATGTAATATATGGTGCACAAGTCTGAAAACAATATAAAGAATTTCGTTGTCTCTTTATTGAGCTTGCAATTTGTGATTTGTCCCCTTCAAAACCATCAAACATATTTAGTTCGATTTGCGTACAAATTGTTTGACAAAATGTCCCATGTGTTAAATTGAAAATTAATCGACCAAATTCACGTAAAGCCAAAACAAAAAAAACACAGGAAAAATAATAAAAGAATCGGCATTATGAATTTTAAAAAAAAAATCTTTTAGTATTTCATATGTTAAATGCCTGAGTTGCACGCATGAACAGCAACGATTCATTTTTCTTTCATGGAAGAAAAAAAATTAAGATAAATGGAAACACGGAGGGGTCTAAGCATAAATATTAAAATATAGATACGAGAAGAAAAATAATACATCGCACTATGTCAATGAGTTATCTGCCTCTGTAATATCATTCAAGGAAGTTTTAACAACAAACAATAAAAGATTTAAGCACCATAAATCTGTGAAGAAAAGGAAATCTCCATGCATCTATAATCAATAAGTACACTACATATTAAAAAAAAAAGAAAAGAAAAAGAGTGTTAGCTGCAATTAACCCCCATATCTTCCATTTTCCTACATTTTTGTTGAAATTGTAACAAAAAGTATCCCTCCAATCTTTCTCTTCAGAACTTGCAAAAACAAATGAGAGGAAATGAAAAGAAAACAGGTTAAAAGGTTATCTTTATGATTTAGGCAACATGAAGTTGCCCTAAGATCCAAGGGTAGAGATTTAAGCAATCCAATGGACGAGATTTGGTTCACATTCTTTTATCCTCTAATTTATCTTTCCACTAATTAATTTCATTTTAACTTTCAAATTTGACTTTGGTGGGGGACAATGTAGTTAGGAACCCTCATTTAAATGATAACTTAAAATTACTTTGGAAGACTTTTAAAAATAAACTTTATTCTTTAAGTGCATCAAAATCTTCAATCATAAAAAGGGAAAATTTAATCATTAAAAATAATAATATGGGATGATAAATAATAGTGTGATTAATAGCCAGATGGTGGATTAAACAATAATGTTGATATCACTTATTTCCTTATTCTATAATCATTTGAATAAGGATGGATTGATGTGTAAATAGTGAGTAGATAATGAGTCGTTATTAATAATCTATGAATTGACAAATAAATAATGATCTTACTATTTAAAGATTAAGCATTAATCAACTAACGACAATATTACTAATGTTTAATTTAAGATTTGACTAATATTATTAGTTTAATGAATGAATGTGAATAACGTCATAGTTAATGCATAATACAAGTTTAAATAACAATACTCTTTTATTATGTTTTAAGGATGATTAGCCAATAACATTTTATTTGTGGAGTCCAAGTGGTTGATTAATAATATTTGTATTACTCATAACATAAATATCCATTATGTTCAAATTAATGTTCAACAATGCAATACCAATTTTGGGGTGTGCTATATAGATAGGGTAACTGACCACATCATGCTACTATTATAAATAACAATGAGTTGAAGTCACAAATCAAATGTATAGGTATGTATATGAGATAATTGTTCATGCCAGCAATAATTTGTAAGATGAGTTATTATTGACAAAAAAAACTATACTTGGAGCTATGGAATATGTCATTAAAATTGAATATGTATATTTGGGGGTGAATAGAAGGTTGATACCTATCATCTCAAAAGGTTGTTATCCTGAGGGACTATAATGGAACTAAAATTTGTTTTAAAAAGAAGTGAACTAAATATAGTTAAAATCCTTGTTCATACATTTAAATAATGAATGAAAGGATAAACATGACCTTTTCCAAGGTGATCCAAGATGTTTAAACTAGCAAGATAAGCTAGGGATAAGGTGAATTAAAAATGCTATGAAATTGGGTATTAGTAGTGGCAACATTAACGAGATTCACAATTTGTATTGAACATAATACTAGGTGTAACATCTTAGATTTTTCTGCAAGCTAGAATAACAATGTTAGATCTTAATCTAAACAATAATTTAAAATCTAACAACAAAGAACGAGGAAATAAACTAAATAATAAAACCAAAATGATCTCACCGAATATGCGTTCACCCCTTCGAATTATCTCTATTGTTCTTCTCCATTTTGCCTTTTTAGTATTCTTGCCCTCATATTTCTGTGTTTGAATGCAAGTATAGCTTTGTCGAGTGTCTAAGAAAAATATCGAAGAATAGTTTATCTTCTCAAAAGTGTATGATTTCGGGAGGAGGAATAATGATTGTGACAGGCCATTTTATAGATTTTGTATTTTCGAACGATCGGCTCAGATTGAAAGAGAGATCGACGGATGAGATTGATGAATGCCATGCGATGTGAGTTCTGTCTCAGATACAATGTGAGTTGGAACACGAGTTCATAAAAGACTGAAGATAGAGACTAAGTCAGAACGTGAGTTAGAACACAATTTCAACATCTTAATCTCCAAAAATAGGAGAAATAGACTTTATATGCAAAAGCCAAAGTTGGAACTCGAAGATGAGGAATTCGAATGCATAATTAATTAATTAAATAAAGATATTTAATTAATAAACACATACATGCATATGAGTTAGAACTAGTTAATCGATTAGTTGTGACGGAGAGTCTTCTCGCAGAGATAAACTAGTGTTGAATTCAGAGATAACTAGAGAACTAAAAATAGATCTTGAGTCAGAAGGTGAGTGAATGAATTAGATAACTGAATGATAGAGGAATGTGACATAATTAATTAAAATAAATGAATTAAATGTTAATTTAATTCAACATTCGAAAATAAGAGATTTTAATTAAATAAATAAAGTAATTTATTGACTGTTTGAAAAGGATAAATATAAATAATTAAATAATAAATATTTAATTATAGATAAAGGGGGTTAAATGAATAATTAAATAAAGAAATTTTAATTATAGTTGGAAAAGTATGATAAAGGGGGAAGAATTAATTAGTTCGCAACATAATTAAATAAATATGATTTATTTAATTAACCAAGTTGAATAAAGATTAATAATGAATTAATGAATTAATTAGAAAGGGGTATTTTATTAATAGAGGAAATGTGTTAGAAAGGTTAATTAAATAATTGGCATTATTTAATCAAGACCACGGACTATAGAAAATTATGTTGAATGTGTACTCGCAGGCCTAGACCAATTTTCGGTGTCTACAGTTTGCCCCTCTTTGATACAATGTTGGTACGGCATTGTGTCAAAGAAAATATGCCCCGATCGTACCCCAGCATGAAACAGGTTAAGGTATGCCCCCTCAGGAAAATGACAAGAAGGTAGTGGTATGCCCCCTCGAGAGGATAGGTAGGTTTGAAGAACATGAGTGTGCTCTCGAAATGGATAGATAATGGTGGTGAAGACGTAGAAAAGAAGAAATGTTAGCATGGATAATTCAAAAAGTTAGTATTGAAAAAGAATGGTTATTGATTGAGAAAAAAAATGATCTTCGATATTGTGCCAAATACGCTATGCTTGCCTGTTATCATCATTGGGCTGGAGATGACATAGATGGATAGTATACACTATGATATGAGATAGACCATAGTGTACAAAGTCATCCATTTGCGAAAAACAAACAGTCACAGATAAGGAGTGTCTTAACTCATACTAAGGACAGTATTGCCCTAGTCGTTTTGTCGAGACAAACCACAGACAACAGACAAATAAAAGACGGGTCATGAGACGTCATTGCTCCTCTAAATCCTTGATTAGACATCCTTGAGGAAACTAGTAACATGACTCAAAAACCAATGTTTAAAAAGACAGTTGACAGACAACAGCTAAAGAAAAAGAGTTCTGAGACATTGTTGCTTCTCTAAATCCTTCAAGGGACATCCTTGAGAAAGCTAGTAACCGGACTAATTCACAAATCGATAAAAAGATAAGACAAAATAAGATATAAAGTCATAAAGCCAAATAAATGTATTCGCCAAAACTTGATCTTGTGGGATTGTTTGATGTTTTGATGTTTGACATAGCGTAATGTGAGAGAATGGCACATACCGCATAAGACGTTGAGTCTGGTTTCGACTTGGTGACTTGTGTAAAAGGCATGACAAAGCCTAGTTTCAGAAAAGACGCGTGTCGTATAAGACGTTGAAGTCTAATGAAGTTGAAGTGACAAGCCACATGAGACTATGACAATTTGATGACGTCTGTTGACAAGAAAGACATATCTTGCGTAAGACATAGGTTAATCATTTTGACAATGTGTTTGATATTGACTTGATGACAGTTTGAGATGTTGCCTTGTTGATGCATGACTTGTTTTGATTCCTTGACTGATCAAAAAGTGTGCGTGTAGACAGTGTATGACATGAGACTATTCCTTAAACTATGATATGCAACTTGTGTGATAGTGATTGTGAATGAACCCTATTGGACTGACCTAGTGTGGTCTCAGGAGCTCATCAATTGATTAGCCTTGCCTACGTTGTACACGCAGAGACCTCGTAGTTCGACACGACCAATGACTTTGAATATACAAAGAGTCATGATTTAAATGTGTGTGATACATGACAAACCTAGACTGACAGACCTAATGCCTCGGGGGCACATCGATTGATAGCCTTGCCTACATCCTAGTCGCAGAGGCAATGTAGTTCAACTATGTCTATGACTGACTTAACATGACCGACTTGACTCTGTTTTTGGTGTTTTTTGACATTTTTTTATTTTTTTTGGATTTTTGAAGTTTTCTAATGTTTTTGGGATTTTTCAGGTCATTTTCGACGGTGTGACATTATGTACAAGGTGTTAGGGCATAGAACAAGGATTTGCCCCCAGTTGGGAATAAGATTGGGAAGATGGAGTGGATAGTGTGACGAAATGGACGTTAGATGCCAATCATTCCAAGGTTATGGATAAGACAACCATTTATTATGAGTGATGGTGAAAAAGTTCAATTAGAATGATGGTAGACTGAAGAGCGAGCGTGACTACACATGGTGCCTATTTGCCAGGTTTTCACCATGGTACTTATCCATAGCGCCACCGAAGCGGTTTTCACTATTGGATGGATTTATTTCTCTTTTCTTTTTTGATTTTCTTATTTTTTTTGGTGTTACAATGACGCCTGTTTGCCAAGTTTTCATCAAGGTAACCATTTTTTTTTTTTTAATTATTTTTTTGTATTTTTCTAGATTAAGACACGGATTCTCAGAGACTAAGCATAGAACCTCTTTAGATGCAGACTGTTGATAGGAGACAAAAGCAGCTCTCCTTCAGGAGTAGAGAGTTGGTACGCTCCTGACCCAAAAGCTTCTATGACAATGTATGGCCCCAACCAGTTAGGTTCAAACTTACCTGGTTTCTCTCGTTCTACTTGGTTCTTAGGATTCTCCATTAATACCAGGTCACCAATGTCAAAATGTCTATTGAGAACCTTCCTATTTTAACTATGATGAAGACGATTCTGATATGCTTGCAAATGATCTAATGCCTTTTTGTCTTCGTTCATCCAGCAATTCTAGCTCTTGTAACCTGGAGACACGTTACTCTTCATCGTCAATATGACCCTTCAAGGATACCCTAAGAGAAGGTATTTCAACCTCGATAGGTAAGATAGCTTTGGACCTGAATACAAGTGAATATGGAGTGGCGTTGGTGGGTGTACAGATGCTTGTGCGATAGGCCCATAAGGCAGGGTTGAGCTATAGGTGCCAGTCACGACCAGCGTCATTGACAGTCTTCTTAAGGATTCTAACAATAGTCTTATTAGATGCCTCAGCTTGGCCATTACCTTGTGGGTAATATGGAGTGGAGAAATGGTGTTTAATGTGGAATTCTTCACATAAATGGCGTACTTCTTGGTTCTTGAATGGGCGGCCATTGTCTGTGATTATGGATTGTGGCACACCATACCGACAAATGATATAGTTTAGGATAAACTTAGATATTTGTGTGTCGGTTATGTATGTCATGGGAATAGCTTCAATCCATTTGGTGAAGTATTCGGTGGCGATGATGATGAATTTGTGGCCATTGGAGGATGGAGGGTGTATCTTACCTATGAGGTCAAGTCCCCATTGGGTGAAGGGCCATGGTGAAGTAATTGGACGAAGTTCTTGCGCTGGCGCTCTTATCAAGTCTCCATGTATTTGACATTGTCTACACTTCTTTACAAAGACATATGAATCTTTCTCCATTGTAGGCCAATAGTAACCTAACCTCATAATCTTGTGGGCTAGAGTAGGACCACTCGAATGAGATCTGCATATACCCTCATGTACCGCTCGCAAAGTTGTTTGTGCTTCCTCAACATCGAGACATCTCATTAAGGCATTATCTAAGGTACGTCTATATAGGGTTTCACCGATGATGGTGTACTTAGCTAACTTTCGGATGAAGGTCTGACATTGGTTATTGGATAGGTCTTGGGGTAAGGTTTGGTCAGTGAGGTAGTCGAATATGTCTTTATACCAAGGAGACATAGGACCAACAATGGTACACACTATCGCAGTATCAGGGACATCATAAGCGAGGACCAATAGTTGTTCAACCAGAAACTCGAACTTAGGCACATTACTTGGAATATCCAACAAGGAAGCCACGATTGCCATAGCATTTGCAGCTCTATTCTGGATACGCGGTATTTGTTGAAAAGTTATGTCATTGAAATACTATTTGAAACTATCAGCCATTCTCTTGTAAGGTGCAAGCTTCTCATCCTTGGTCTCATAATCATCATTTACTTGTCGGATTACCAGTTGAGAGTCACCAAAGACCTTTAGGCTTTTAATTTTCCATTGAGCTGCCATTTTTAACCTAGTCACTAAAGCTTCATATTCTGCTATATTGTTGGTACAAGGGAAAGCAATCCTGAATGATTTAGGAATGGTATCACCTTGAGGTTTAATAAATAAGATACCAACTCCTGAACCACGGTTTGTATGTGAGCCATCAAAGTACAGTTTCCACTCGGTCTTAACGTCAATGTTAAAGAGAAACTCATCAGGAAAGTCTGCCACTAATGGATGATCTGCCTTCATAGGTGCGTCAGCTAACTGATCTGCAATCACCTGTCCTTTTATAGCCTTTCTTTCGACATACTGAATGTCATACTCGCTAAGTATCATGACCCATTTAGCCAATCGGCCTGTTAAAGCTGCCTTACTTAGGAGGTATTTAAGTGGATCAATCTTTGCAATTAACATCGTTTGTCGATTGAGCATATAGTGCCGAAGTTTTTGGGTAGCAAAGACTACTGCAAGACAGGCATGTTCTATGTTGTTGTAATTCAATTCATAGCCCACTAAGGTACGACTGATATAATAGACGGCTCTTTCATGACCTTGATCATCATGTTGTGCAAGAAGAGCCCCTAATGCCGACTGTGTTGCTGAGATGTATAATATCAATGGTTTTCCCTCTGTAGGTGGCATTAAGACTGGTGGAGTAAGCAAATAGTCCTTGATTTGTTGGAAGGCCTCTTGACATTTATGTGTCCACACAAATGGTACTTCTTTCTTGAGTAGATGCTGAAAGGGGTGGATTTTATCTGCCAATTGTACTATGAATCGCCTAATGGACTGTAATCTCCCTTGTAGGGTTCTGAGTTGACCAATGCTGGCTGGAGGAGGCATCTCTATGATAGCTCTTACTTTCTCTGGATCTACTTCAATGCCTCATCAAGAGATGATATACCCTAACAGCTTCCCTGATTTCACTCCAAAGACACATTTCTTCGGATTTAGCCTGACATTGTAATTTTCTAGCCTTTGGAATATCTTGTCTAACACTTTCAAATGATCTTCCCTTGTTTCTGATTTTGCTATGATGTCATCTACATAATCTTCCATGAAGGTATGTACAAAGTCATGGAAAATTGTAGTCATTGCTCGTTGGTAGGTAGCTCTTGCATTCTTAAGGCCAAATGGCATGACATTCCAACAGTATGTGCCCCATGAACACGTGAAAGTTGTTTTATGTTGGTCTTCAGTTGCTATTTTAATCTAGTTATATCCCGAGAAACCATCCATGAGGGATAGCATCTCGTAACCTATTGTCAGGTCTACTATCATGTCGATATTGGGCAAAGGAAAGTCATCCTTAGGACATGCCTTATTGATGTCTCTAAAGTTTGTGCATATGCGAATGCCCCCAGTTGGTTTAGTCACCGGTACAAGATTTGATATCCAATCTGCATAGTCTATTGTCCTTATGAATCCTACATCCAAGAGCTTCTTAAGTTCTGCCTTGACCAATAGAGCAATTTGCGGATGCATTTTCCTTAGCTTCTGTTTGACTTGTTTAATACCTGGCTGTAGTGGTAAATGATGCAATATTAGATCTGGATCCAGCCCAGGCATGTCAGCATACGACCATGCAAAGTTTATCTATCGCTTTGTGAAGAAGTCCTTAAACTCAAGTTTTTCTGTCTCTATTAGTGAAGCTGCAAAATATACCTTCAGAGGATTCTCTTATGTACCTATGTTGACTTCCACAGATTCTTCTACTAGCATCAGAGACTTTTCCTGTTCAACGGGGAGAATATTTAAACCTCTATCCTTGGGTGCCTCTGGGAGGTTTTCGCCCTTGGATACGTCCTTTATTTTGACTTTTTCTTGGTCCAAAGGTGCCTTTCGGTTTTCATCTAGGGACTCATCATTTTCTTTTTCATTGTTTTTTTCCTTTTCATTCTCATTTTTGTGACTAGAGGTGTAAATAGACTCCTCAAAGTATGCTTTGTCGTCCAAGTCTATGGTGAAACCAGCTTTATGATCCCCTCTTGGCATACCTTCTCTAAGTCCCATGAACTCAGGAATTGCTTTGTCGTTCTCGAATGTATCTATGATAGGTGTACCTCGTTGATCCCAGTCGATGAGTTCGGGATATATAAGGGGCATGTCATCATCGGAGTTTTTAAAGGTAGCTGCTGATAAGGTGAATAAGGAATGGTTGACATGGTCACATAAGTTTTGGACTAACTCCTGCTTGGTCTTTTCCCTACGGGTAGGTAAACTTTGATGTGGGACCATAGTAAG
Organism: Sequoiadendron giganteum; assembly: GCA_007115665.2. Lineage (NCBI taxonomy): Eukaryota > Viridiplantae > Streptophyta > Pinopsida > Cupressales > Cupressaceae > Sequoiadendron > Sequoiadendron giganteum. Next base: position 346,088,988 of record CM021109.1, on the reverse strand, counting down.
GGCAGTATCGTCAGAAGATGGTTTATCAGGTGCCCAAGATACGTGATCAAGGGTTCCCCAATAATAGGCCTCTTGCCATTCTTTTTTGGACAAGTGCTTCTTAGGACGAGGAGTAGACGATTTTGGTACAGGTTTCATGTTGAGGTCCAATTCAACAAATAGGGCATCTATGTTCATGGTACTGGTAGATGAAAGGGAATCCCATTCATCATCGCTTGAGTAAGGGGATTCGTCAAAAACTGGAGGTTTATCGTAAACTGGGGGTTTGTCGAAAACTGGGGGAAGTGGTTCATGAGATGTCTCGATGTCTCTGTAATCACTCACTTCTTCTTGAAATGATGACGAAGTACCAGGAAACCTAATTCTAAGCGGTTGACACCCTAGCCCTAGATATTTCGGTCATGGGTAGATAGTGATCGGTTCTGTCCTTCCATTCTGATATAGTCCCAACCCACTATGCCCGTCATAGCCTTCTTTTTGCATTATCTTAAATTCTTTTCCATACTAGTCCTTAGCTATTTGAATAGACGGGGAGGGGTATTCATGTTCTTCTTGATATAACCATGAATCACCTTGATCCACAATTTCTTCACTTAACTCTCCCCATTTGGTCAATGTCGTTGTAGGGGGAACATGAAATGTGACCACTGACTGTCTTCTATCTGCCATGGGTAGGCCATATGCCTTAGGTGGAATCAATTGAGTGACACAGTATGATGCCTTTATATGATATTCACCATAGCTCTTGTCTTGGATCTTAAGCTTAGGAGTAGTTGATGGAGGTTTGAATGAACTGGACTTGATAAGACGTGATGAGTCAATGTATTGGGATGAAGTGGATGATGAAACTTCTTGGTTAACGGGTACCTGTCTTTGTGGAATTTCCTTTAGGCTTGTACAATACTGAAAAGGATCTAGATCACCATCAATAGTGATCTATGTGCCATTATAGGGGAACTTAAGACATTGGTGATATGTTGAAGGTACAGCTTTCATTGCGTGTATCCAAGGTCTACCTAACAACAAGTTGTAAGGAAGGGTGAGATCCAAGACTTGGAAGCTGGTGTTCATGATTGCTAGGCTAATTCTTGTAGGGAGTGTGACAACTCCTTTGGACGATCTTTCCTCATCATAAGCCTTGATGACTATACTCTTAGAGGTATCTACACAGTCTTCTGAGAATCCTAATGCCTTAACCAATTTTAGGGTACACAGGTTCAAACCTACTCCTCCGTCTACCAAGACTCGTCTAATTTTGGTTTGATGGACTAAGACTTCAAGATGTAAGGGGTCATTATGATCGGATTTCTCAGTTGAGTAATCCTGTTGGAAAAATGTGGCATGATGCGAGTTGGTCAAATACCCTACCATCTCTTCGAAACGATTGACATCTAAGTCTGTAGGAACAATTGTGTTCTGTAGAGCTTTGTTAAGAATGGCTTGATGCTCAGGTGATAGGGTCAACAATTCCAAGATAGATATTTGCGCGGGAGTTTTACTCAATTAATCAAGAAGGTTGTACTTGAACTTGGAAGCTTGTGTAGGTGGTTCAGAAAAAGAAGGTCAGGAATAGTAATCTTAGTCCTGCGTGTGTTCACATTACATTCTGGATGCTTCTTAATGGTGAAGGTATTGACATTCTCATTTGCAGCCCAAAGGCTATACACGGTCTTGCCTTTTCCATAGTCATAGTTGGTGTTGTTATAATTGACTGATGGATCGTTCTTAGGTCCCGAACTGGAGGCTTTTCCTTTTGTGTGGTCATGTAACGGGTCCGTAAAGACCTTATGATCACTGTTCTTTGTGTTTTTCTGCCCACCGACCTCTATGGTTCCATTTTCAACAAAGTCTTGGATAATATTCTTGAGTTGGCGACATTGTTGGAGGTTGTGTCCTTTTGTTCAATGATAGTCACAAAAAGAGTTATCATCCCACCATGAAGGTTTGAATTATCTAGGATCATATTCTCTCGATTCCAAAGGTTTGATAAGATTATGTTTAATCAACTCTTTGAAAATAACCTCGATTGGTTGTCCTAAAGGTGTAAATTCACATGTTGGAAATCTCCTTTGTTGTGATCTTTGTTGTTGTGAATTTTGGACATAATTAGCTTGTTGATCTGGACTATTCATCGTGTCTTGATTGGAATTATAACCCCTAAGGGTGATAACTGGTCCCGTATGTATGTGCTTAGCATCAACAATGCCGTCATTTGTAACATTCTTGTTCCTAGACCAGAATTTGTTTCTATCATTTGGCGTGTTTTGATGTTGGACAACCGGATTTCTGCCTGGTGCCTTAATCTCTCCTTTGTCTATAAGACCTTTCTCAAAGATCATGCCCTTTTGTACCAAGTCTGAAAATGAAGTACAACAGTGTACCCTTAAATCACTTCGCAATTTGGGGTGGATGTTCTCTAGGAATATGGTGACCTTTTGTTTTTCCGGTATTTCAACTAGACATCTACTAGCTAGACTTCGCCATCTCTAGAAGAAAGTGGTGAAGGTTTCGCCATCTTCTTGTGTCGTGTGGCACAAGGTTGCAATTGTTACCTCATTGTCTATGTTAAAAGCGAAATGTTCTACTAACTTTTCAGCTAATTCGCCCCAAGATTGTATACCATATGGTAATTTAGAAAACCATTCCAGTCCTATCCCGACAAGGGTTCGTGGAAATAGTCTCATTAAGTATGTGGGGTCATACGATATGTCCATGCATGTTGTTGAGAACTCTCTAATGTGTTCTAAAGGATTCTTTCTCCCATTATACTTGGGTAAAATCGATATAATGCATCCATGGGGGAAAGGTGTCATATACAACGCTTTGTCAAATGGACATGGACATAGGTCTTGTGTTGAGATAGTTCGTTTTTCGGACATAGACATGTTGTCCATCTATTGTTGAAGTGTTTGCATTTGGTTTTGAAGGACATCCACTTGTGTCAAGGACATGGTGTTTGTGAAATTTGGATCAATGTAGGTGTTTTGATATGCCATGTTCTGTGACGGGTTGTGATTAGGTGAGGGAATATATCCTGTCAAAATATTCTGATTCGGTATAGGGATATTCCCTGTCTGAATGGTTTGATTTGGTATAGGAATGCTTCCTGTCTGAATTGTCTAATTAGGAATAGGAATGCTCCCTGTCTGAATGGGCTGAGTTGGTATAGGTATGTTTCCGCCAACTTTGGTTCTCTTACCAGTTGTGTTGGTGCTAAAGGGGTTAGAGAAAGTTGCCCCCGTAGTAAATTGTAAACCTTGTGTGATGTTAAAAGGGGTTGTGTTTACAATTGACGATGTCTGAGTTGGTGTACCAGTTGGTATTGCTGCTGTAATTTGTGGAATAGAGACAGTTGACATTACAGTTTGAGATGGTTGAGTTGAATATGTTTCCAAGGTACGAATATCAAATCCTATGGGTAGTTTGGCACCTTCTGCTAGCAATTTTGCTAGGTAGCGTTGAGGATCATTTGCCAAACAGTCATCCATAAAGGATGCAAATTCAGGATCTTGTACTGCTGCGTCTATGTCTTCTATGAAAATCTGACCATGTGTGTCTCTTGTGACATGTTTTTCTAACAAAGGCTTGTGTGGTCATTTACTACTTGATGGTTGGTTTCCGAACAGATTGATGAATTCATTAGGGTCTATCATTGCTTTGTGTTTCTTTTTGGACCTTGTTTCGACCATGAAAAAGTTGCTCAAAATGGGTAATGCAGACTATGTCTAAAAACTGATATGACCTATGTCTATGTTTTTTGGATTTTCTTTTGACAATAAGGATGTTACTGAAGATCTAAAATGACGTAGGACAAGATGGCTAAAGATCTAAAATGATGTGTGACAGGATGAACAATATGCAAAATTCTGAGTGGACTAATGACGATAAATGAGTCTATGACCGGTATAACCTACCACCTATGGAATAAATGTATCCAAATATTTGTTTTTGACTAAGGAACCTAATTGTATGACAAGGACAGTTTTGACAAGGTAAATTTCCCAAACTAGATTATCTATATGCATGCAACTTAGGATGACTATGACTAAGATGTTTATGGTGACTAAGACGTATATGACACCTAAGGATGGTAACTAAGACATATATGACACCTAATGATGGTAACTAAGACGTATATGACACCTAATGATGCAAGGTTTTTGAGCAAAATTAACTAGTTTCTAATCCAAGGTTGATCCTAAAAACCTAAAGCAAATAGTGACAAAAATGTTTCAGACTCAGCTCACAGTTTTTTTGAAGTTTTCTGTTGACAAGCAAATGCGGTTCACCTAACAATTGCAGTTCAAATTCTGATAGATGCGGTTTTTATAATAGTTGTGGATTTTCCTCTGACAATTGTGGTTTACTATGACACATGTGGTTCGAAAACTGACAGATGCGGTTTACCAGGACACATGCGGTTCTTAAATTGTCAGATGCGATTTGCATGCACACATGCGACTCAAAATATGACAATTGCGACTCGTAATATGCAGACTGTGAAAAGTGAATTTTTGACAGCTAGATGCGGCGTTTCCCCTAACATATGTGACTCGATATGACACATGCGGCGTTTAAACTGACAAATGCGACTCAATTTTCTGACAGTTGAATTTTTTTCGAAAGTTGTTGACTGACTTTGTTTGTTTGATCAAGATTTTGATGAATACAGTAAAAAGCAAACACAGCAATCAATGTATTTTCAGTTTTTGTGATGTAAGGACTGTTAAGACTCGAAAACATGTACAAACTAGGCTTTTAGGATAATACTTACTGAATTCTTACTTGGATTTCTCCAGCTACGCCCATTCAAGGCGGATGACTAATAGCTTGACCCCACTGGCTCCCCTCCACGACACTCACTTATATGGGGCAGGCAAGCTACTATACCCATGAAACTCCCATGGCATACATGTCACCTCAACACAAGAACCATAAATTTGTAAGATGGCTTCACAGGTTATACACCTGTTGCACCAGCAAATAGATAAGTTTTTGGTAACTCTACAACAAGGTGTTTAATAAGGGCATTCCGTTCGTGGGACACTATCCAATGTTGGTGAGAGTCCATTTTTGTCCATCTCGTCAGAATAGTCCGCGTGATTCTTGGGCTTTCCCCAAGAATCCACTTTTATATACCGGCTAGAAGTCACTTGGCTTTAGCGTGCTACCGGTCTGAGTTGTCTTGGGGTGAGTACTTTTTCCCACCAAGACAGGCCCAAGTTCTAGAGTCAGCAACCGTTTCTCTTACACCCAAGATCGCATGACTATGCAAGGGGAGAGGATACTTTGGTGTACTGAATCGTAAGGGTTACAGATACGTGCAAAGCACCAAACAAAGAAGATAGTGGTTCTTTTCAATCCAAATGACAATTTTCTATCTATCAAACAGAAAAATCATTTTAATCCCACATGACGATTATCTATCTACCAAACAAAAGCTTTCTTAAAATAAATAAATTAACACAAAGGCATTAGGTCCTGCATGCAAATTTATCAGTAGTTCATTGGTCTTCAACTTTCGTCCTGCAGAAAATTGTGTTTGGTATTAATTGTCTTCAAAGCTTCGTCCTGCAAACACTATGTTATTCCCCCTAAACACAACTAAAACAAATATTAGCGAAAATACAAACAACATAAAAAAATGAAAATGAAAATATGGATGCACAGAAATCAATAAAAAAGTGAAAAAGTTTTACCAGGCAGATGTGGCTTTTGAAGCCACAGATGCGGTTCAATTGTTGACAGGCGGATGTGGTTCGCGAATTTGTTGACAGGCGGATGCGGTTTGTGGCTTCGCAGATGTGACTTATGATGGCGGATGCGTCACTGTTTTTCACAGATGCGGCTCGTAGTTACAAATGCATCATTTTTCTTAACAAATGCGATGCGCCATACGAAAAACCTACAAAAAAGAAAGAAAAACGGAAAGACAAAAATTTGTGCGGATTTTGAAGCATGTTCACGTCGGTTTCACCAAATGTAACATCTTAGATTTTTCTGCAAGCTAAAATAACAATGTTAAATCTTAATCTAAACAATAATCTAAAATCTAACAACAAAGAACGAGGAAATAAACTAAATAATAAAACCAAAATGATCTCACCGAATATGCGTTCACCCCTTCGAATTATCTCTATTGCTCTTCTCCATTTTGCCTTTTCAGTATTCTTGCCCTCAGATTTTTGTGTTTGAATGCAAGTATAGCTTTGTCAAGTGTCTAAGCAAAATATCGAAGAATAGTTTCTCTTCTCAAAAGTGTATGATTTTGGGAGGAGGAATAATGATTGTGACAGGCCATTTTATAGATTTTGTGTTTTCGAACGATCAGCTCAGATTGAAAGAGAGATCGACGGATGAGATTGATGAATGCCATGCGATGTGAGTTCTGTCTCAGATAAAACGTGAGTTGGAACACAAATTCAAAAAATACTGAAGATAGAGACTAAGTCAAAACGTGAGTTAGAACACAAGTTCGACATCTTAATCTCCAAAAATAGGAGAAATAGACTTTGTATGCAAAAGCCAAAGTTGGAACTCGAAGATGAGGAATTCAAATGCATAATTAATTAATTAAATAAAGATATTTAATTAATAAACGCATACATGCATATGAGTTAGAACTAGTTAATCGACTAGTTGTGACAGAGAGTCTTCTCGCAGAGATAAACTGGTGTTGAATTCAAAGATAATTGGAGAACTAAAAATAGATCTCGAGTCAGAAGGTGAGTGAATGAATTAGATAACTGAATGATAGAGGAATGTGACATAATTAATTAAAGTAAATGAATTAAATGTTAATTTAATTCAACATTCGAAAATAAAAGATTTTAATTAAATAAATAAAGTAATTTATTTAATTTGACTGTTTGAAAAGAATAAATATAAATAATTAAATAATAAATATTTAATTATAGATAAAGGGGGTTAAATGAATAATTAAATAAAGATATTTAATTATAGTTGGAAAAGTATGATAAAGGGGGAATTAAATAATAAAGGAGGAAGAATTAATTAGTGGTCTTGATTAAATAATGTAAATTATTTAATTGATAGATAAAGGGGGAAGAATTAATTAGTTCGCAACATAATTAAATAAATATGTATTTATTTAACCAAGTTGAATAAAGATTAATAATTAATTAATTAATTAATTAAAAAGGGGTATTTTATTAGTAGAGGAAATATGTGTTAGAAAGGTTAATTAAATAATTGACATTATTTAATCAAGACCACGGACTATAGAAAATTATGTCGAATGTGTACTCGCAGGCCTAGACCAATTTTCGGTGTCTACACTTGGTTTAATATTTTGTTAAATTAAATGCACAACAACATCAAATATTAGTGGTAAGATTGTTAACATACATCCAACCATCATAGACAAATAATGATACTTATGTAAATATCATAAATACAACATGAATTATTGTTACACCCTAAGAACTCGAGAAATAAATAGCTTAATTAATTTTATTTTTTAAATATTGGTATTTTACATGTTTATTAAAAAAAATTGTAAGTTGTGTAGTGTGTTCTCATGTAAAATTATGGGCATGACATAATATTCAAGGGTGTGTAGCCTTGGGTAGAGTTTTTGTTTCTAAAACTTGAGTTTAAGAAATATGGAGTTGTGTCTTGGATTTTTATAAAACATTTTTTAGAGGGCCTCCTAGTTCGAGGGTGGCTTATGAGTAAGCCTACAGTTGGGAGTTGAGCACCTCCATTGGCCTTGTTGTCAAGTTAGCTTATTTTATAGGTTTGCAAGCACCAAAGGCAAGTGCTTCTTATTATTGTAATAGTGTACTTGGCTACATTTTCTAAGTATTCAAAGTTGTAATAGTCTTTTGATTTCTTGAGAGTAAGTTGTTGTAAACACCCTCAACAGGTTCTTATAATAACTAGTAGATTTCCTTTTTCCTTTGCATTCAAATTGTTGTTCTAGAAGGAGAAAAAGTGTAGTGTATTATGTTGGATTCATGATCTAAAATGGATCATTGAAGATAATTATAAATGTATATCATATGAATGTGAAGAAAATTAAAATAGAGGGTTTGTGTGTTTAAACATAAGACTTAAAATGTGCATGTTGAATGGAACAATAATCTTTATCACATTTAGATTCATCTTAAACCTTTGTAAAAATATAAAGCTTCCAAAAAAAAATTATTGTGTTTAATTCCTTTCACATTATATATATAAACTTAAACATGTGGATGTATATCCAAGCATGTAAATTTTTCTTAAAGACATTATAAAAAAAGATATATATATTAGAAGATATAGATGCTCTTATATTCATTGAATGTAAACTATTTCCAATAAAATTACCTAATGTATATATATATACATGTATTGGTATATGTTTATGAGGTTGACCTCCTTTAACATTGAGTTGGATGTCGGAAGAGGAATTGGTTTATGGCGAGACTGTGATTGATTATATAAGAGAATCACAGTCGGGAAGTGGTATTTTCGAATGGGTTCCTGTTCAATGTTGGAATATGACGATTGTTGATCAGAATCTGCTCAAGGAAATTCTATCTCAGAGGATTATTTCGCTTAACAACAGGGAGGATGAAATCATTTGGAGTGCTTCTCGGTCTGGTGAGTATAATGCTAGATTAGGCTACAAAATACAATCACTCCAATTAGAGGTTGAAGATTGGCCCACAAAATTGTGTTGGGACAAAATGGTGGCCCCAAGAGCTGGAGCTTTTCTCTGGACTGTTCTACATGGCAGAATTCTGACAGGTAAATGGCTAAAAACATATGGTATCCTAGGACCAAGTGTATGTGTGTTCTCTGCAAGAACTCAGAGGAAACCATAAATCATTTGCAAATTAATGTTGGGATTGGCTATGTCAAGAATTGGAATGGGCTTCGGCACGGGATAGCAATCTGTTAAAATCTCTTAAAAGTTGGCCGATCTAAAATTCGAAATCATTATGGGGGGCATTATGGTTAATCTCTCCATCAATGCTAGTGTGGCAGATCTGGAAGGAGAGGAACCACCGGATTTTTGAGGAAAAAGAACTTAATGTGGGAAAGATAATTGAAAAGATAAAACTTGGTATCTGTGAAGTAGCAAACAAAAAGGCCTATGACAGAAAAATTGAATTTATTAATGTTTGGGATAAAAGAATACAAGTTCGATGGGAAAGACTAACTCCACCAAACATCAACATCACCTCCAAGGCAATAAGCCGCAAAAATCCTAAGTGGATGGCTCCAGTGGAGGGTAGACTGAAAGTCAATTTTGATGGTGCGGCAAAGGGCAACCCATGAGAGGCTGGATACGGGAGCATATTGAGAGACAACAAAGGCAAGTTGATTTTTGGTATGTGTGGGTACATTGGAGAATCCACCAATAACATAGCCAAAGTAACTGCCTTGGAAAGAGGATTAAAACAGTGTGTTGATCAACAGATTGTGTCAGTGGACATTGAAGGTGATTCACAGTTAATAATTAACGCAGTCAAGAATGGAGCTGTGTCAAATTGGTAGATAAAACATAAAATAGGAAATGTATTAGAGTATCTCAGTTTGATACCACAATACAATATCTCGCATGTGTTTCGCGAATGCAACAAAGTTGTTGACTATATGGCAAATCGAGGAATATCCAAGAAATGCAGAGAGGAGGTCATAGATAAAAATAGAATCGGGGAGGATCTACTAAAAATATTAATGGATGATTCTTCTAGCTGTGATTCTCAGGGCAGGACTGGAGTGGGATAGCCTGTCAGGGAGGTACATAAGGTGGGCCACACCCGTCGAATTACAAGGGGTTGAATTCGTTGGTTACTATGGCAAACTTGAGAATTTGTGTGTGACACACTGCTAGCAATGCATTCAAACTTGGAATGTGTAATCTGAAGTTGCTTAGTACAAGGACTGATCGAAGAAGCCTTTTTGCGCACCCCCTCTTTTCGGATGGACTCCCTTGTGGCTCATACATTTCACATGGGTTTCAGGTTTCTCATATTAAGTGTCTGAGCAAGATTATAAATGGGGCTGGAACCTGCGACTGATGTATGGGAAGTATCCTGAGAAGGATTCTTTAATAAGTTCTGGAACCTCTATGCAAATTACGTTGGTGGAACTGCAGAGTGCGTGGATTTGGAGAAGGATTTTGATGTGGTCGGTCATTTGTTTGTCATGATCTATTGAGTGACAAACTGTGGATTACATTATTGTATGGGAGCTATCCCCTTGATAGCACTTAATTATTAAAAAAAAAAAATTATACATATACATATAAATATATATATATATATATATATATATATATATATATATATATATATAAAAAGTATATAAGTAAACCAATAGCATTAGCAAGGTTGATATCTACATTTGCAACATTACCTTTATGTTGTGTGCAACGCCAATCTTCTTCAAACCATCATTAAAACAAAAAATACATAATGATGAGTAATGTTTCATGGTTTGTTGAATTTTGGCTTTGCAACCAAACTTATGGAAGAAAAATGAAGAAAAAAATATAGGTAGAAAAATAGGTTTTCAAATAGTGGTGAGTAGGGTACCTTTATCTATTTAATTATTTAGTTTCCTTAGTGTTTGAAAGTTTTATCCCATCCACATTCATGGGTGACAATTACAACGTAACTAAACTAGCATATATATATTTAAAATAATCTATATATAATAAGTCAAGAGATATCCTTCTTAACATATTTATTTTTAAATTATTTGTTTAATATTATTTTTTATTTTTTATTTTTGTAAGTGCTATCAGTGGGGATAGCGCCCCTTTTCATTAAATTCAAAATATTAGCATATGCCAAAGTACATGTATTAGGATGGATGGGAAATCAACCCTTTTACACTATTAGCTAGCTGTAAATAACAACCAAGCTCCTCCCTTGAGCCACCATCTGGGCCAATATGTGTTCGATGAGCCAGGACCCATCAGACTTTGCAAAGTTGGTGAATGCCCCCATGTTGGAGTTGATGATACTTGTTCGGTACACTTCCCATGCATTGACCAAGAAGTTTTCCTTTGCTTCCGCTCGTTTCTGCACTATCTCCTCTTTGTTGGTTTCATCCTTGTCTTCGTCGGAGCTTAATCATGCTGCTCCGAATGTGAGTCTCAAGTGGCTCACCAGTTCATTCGCTGCCAGCTCAAGGGTGGTGTTTTCCACAGTCTGTGTGTTTACCTCTACCATGAAACCAACCAGAAGTTCCACTACCCTCTCCCTCAAGCCGAAGATGTCAACCAGCAACCCGATGATGACTTCGTAAATAGCTCCATCGCACCAATGTCTCTCCCCCTGAAGTATCCCCTTGACCACTTTTTCAATTTCCACAAGCACGGATGAACGCCTCACAGTGAAGAGGCGTTGGCACTGTTTCATGAGGGTTTCATTGTTGCAGCTACAACTCAAATCGAAAATATGCACCATCTCTTCAAACACCAAATTTTGTTGGTCTTTCCAGGGTGGCTTGTGCCTTTAGCCCCTTCTCTAACATTCATATAGGGCCTGTGAGCCCACATTCGTGTTCTCATCTTACACCCCCCCAAATCTCTTTTCATATTGCTTGTGACTAGCTTTGTATGCCCGTCTAGGCACGCATTTTTGTGCTCTATCATGGGTCTACTACCACCTCACTTTGAGTTGTCTTGGTCTATTATGGCATGTAGACCTGTCCATCATTCTACGAAACAATCTATGTACACTGGGTCTACACTGGTCTGCATTGTGTTATATATTTCCATATTGCCGATCCAACCCCTGTGTTGGCTACTGTCAGTATTCTTGAAGGCTCGGCATTATCCAAGTATTTGTTTTGTAGAATTCGACACCACAACTTGTCTGGGTGTTTATACATTTTCCATACTAATTTGGCACCTAGTGCAATATTTTGTAATCCGATTTTTCTCAATCTCGCCCCCTCATTCTATTTCCTTTTACAGGTCATTTCCCAGCCAATGAGTGGTATTTTCCTTTCTGCTTTGGAGCCTTCCCATAGGAATTTCTTCAGTACCTTTTCCAATTCATCTTCTACCTTCCTAGGCACTTCATATGCTGACATTGTATAAATCAGGATGGTGGACAAGACTGCCTTTGTCATTGTTATTCTACCTGCTAACGTAAGCCAACTATTCTTCCAGGCCATTGCCTTGTTTCTGCATTTCCCAACCACTTCCTCCCAATTTTTTGCTTTGCACACACCGTCGAAGATTTTAACTCCTAAGAATTTTGTAGGCAGTGTTCCCATTTGATATCCTAGTATGGCAAAGATGGCTTGTTTTAATGTCGGTCTTGTGTTGAAGAAGAATATACTCGATTTCTCCTTATTCATCTTCTAACCCGATTGTGCCTCGTAGTCATCCAACACCTTTTTAATACATTTGGCTTCCCTTATGCTTGCCTCTCCTAGCAGTGTTGTATCATCCGCAAATTGTGAGTGGGTGATCATTTCCACATTTTGGGCCACCCTTACACCCTTCCATTCCAGACGCTAACATTTATTTTTGATGGCACAACTTAAATATTCGGCTAATACCACGAATAGAAAGGGAGATATAGGGTCTCCTTGTCTGAGACCATTAGTAGCTTGGAAGAAGTCGTGCAATGTACCGTTTACTGACACTGAGAATCGAGCCGAAGAAATGCAATATGATACCATCTCGCACCATTGAGATTTGAATCCCAGCTTCTCCATTACCTTTCTTAAGAATTCCAAGGAAAATTTATCGTATGCCTTGCATACATCTAATTTAATTATCATTCCTACCTCCTTACTTGTTCTGAGTGTGTGTACAACCTCAGAGAGAAGTAGAATGCAGTCCGTGATTTCTCTGCCAGGAACGAATCCATTTTGTTCTGAAGAGATTATTCTTCCCAATTCCAATTTTAGTCTATTTGTGAGTACCTTCGCCACCACCTTGTATGTTGTGTTACATAACGAAATTGGCCTGTAGTCACTAAAGGAATGGCACTCGGGTTTCTTTGGGATCAAGGCTATCACCGTGTTGTTTAAGTCTTTTACAAATCTCTTATTTTTACGGAAGTCTTCCACTAATTTCCAAAGATCGTCCCCCACAAAGCTCCAACAAGCTTAGAAGAATCTGGCAGTGAATCCATCAGGTGCAGGTGCTTTATCCAGATGAAGCTAAAACAGGGCATTCTTTACCTCCTCTTTGGTGAATTCCTCATTCATCATCCCTTCTTTAATTATCTTTTTATTGAGATCTTCCAATTCGCTTTCCACCCTAGCTTTCTCTGTGAAGATGTTTTGGAATTTCTCCTTATTCCAAGCTTTTAGTTTTTGCTTTATGTACTGGAGCTTCTTGACAATTTTGAAGCTGATCGAACCCCCCACCCTGGCTTCCTTCCACCAATTTTCCAGTAGCTCAACTAGACTTCTGTCTCTCCACCACATATTCTGGAATTTAAAATTAGTTCTTACCGTTTCCGGCCCGTCAGAAATTGATAGTTCTACTGGGAAGTGGTCCAAACTTGATATTGATAAAATTCTAGCTTGTATTTGCATCCCAGATTCCATCCATCTTTTTGTGATTAGAAATCTGTCCAATCATTCAGTGATTGCTCTGAAGTATTTTCGCCTATTGGTCCATGTATAAATCCCATTCTTCGTTGGGAAATCGACCAGTTCAGTCTCAGCCACGAAGCTTCTAAAGTCACTGGACGCTTGGGAAATTCTTCTGACCCCGCCACTTTTCTCCTTCAATTCCAGAATGGCATTGAAGTCTCCTCCAATAATCAGTCTTTCCCTAAGTAGAGGGCATGCAAAATCCAATACCGACCTCCAAAGAGTGGCTTTCTCGGTTTTTATTGGGCCATAGATGTTTGTTATCACAAACTTGCAGTTGAGGGCCAAATCGAAAACCTTTGCAGCCGTCCAATTTGTTTCAGAACTCATGACTTCTAAAGAGATTGTTTCCTCTTTCCACATTATACCTAAGCCTCCTACTTTTCCCCTAGAGTCTTGAAAATGTCCTTTCCAGTTTCGACAAGTATTTCAAAAAGTTCATTCCTTCCTTGCTAGATAGTTTTGTTTCTTGTCGTAAAATGATATTGTTTGTGCTATTCTATATGTGACACCTGACTAGATGTCTCTTAGCAGGGGCCTTTAGGCCCCTGACATTCCAAGTTGTTATCTTCATTGCTTCCCAAGGGAGGGCCTTCCTCCCTTGGTACTTAAAAATTTGGTTATGCTAGGAAACTTTTTGCTGCTGCCTCCTCTTCCCTCAATTGTTTGAAGGATTTTCTTCCCCGATGGTTGCTAACTATGTCGGTTTTTCCCAAACCTAGATGTTTTGCGGCCAATTGGGAGATGCATTTGTCCTCTATGATATCCAACTCATCTTGTAACTCGGTGTTTGAGTCAAGGTCTTCGCTTGCCATGGATTTGATCTCCTCTTCCTCCTCAAATATGTTTTCATGAGTCTCCCCCTAAGCAGGGGTCTTAGGTTTCTGCCCTTCTACTTGTCCTTCAGCCATCATTTCCTCTAGAGGTTTTTTGACTCGAACCACAATCGATGCCTTATTTGTAGTGCCTGCCAATGTGGATCCAATAGTTTCAGCGATGTATGATTCGTCCTTGTGTAGTGGCACAATTTCCTGTGTATTTTCCCCTATATCACTTTTCCTACCAATTTTGCATTCTTGTTCGCAATGATCCCTAGCACCACATTTTAGGCAGCACCATTATACTTCTATTTCCTGGATCCAGCGATCCATTTTCATCAAAAGGCATATTTTGTTTGGTATGGTGTCAACTGCCGCAATCTTCAGCCTTGAATATTTATATAGGTCACCGTCCAGGATGTTCATGTCGATTTCTATTAGGGACTCTAATGATTGACCTATTTTTTCCAAGTAGTCTCTAGCCCAATATTCCATCAGAAGATTATAGAGTCTAATCCATACCAGCTGATCATATGATCTCATTTTTACTGGGTCAAAATTCGCATTCCAGGATTGCATATATAGAGGGATATTGTTCATGTTCCACATGTCATTCTCTGTTACCCTCTTTTTCGCTTCCTCGTTTGCGAAAACTACCAGAAAGAAGCTTTTTGGCAAAAACCTTATCAAAACCTCTATTTCCCACTTCTCTTCAATCCAACTTTTGATTGATGCTCTATCTAGCGTTTTTACGATGAATCGGCATATGAATGTGTCTTCCTTAAGAATATCCCAATTTGCCTTAGCTTCCTCCGTTACATTGATTTCAAGCAAGTCCTCCTCAACTTTTTGATTAGGGATTTGTTTCTTTGTTTGCAACTGTCTTTCCTCCTTCCCTTTCCCGTTCCATTCTTTTCTGGATTTTTTAGGGTTTACTTTATCCTGCCACCCACTTCGACCATTCCGCTTTTTAACTGATTTTTGCCCTTGCTTCCGGTTATTGGTGTTTTTCCACGGCCTTCATGTGTGATCAATTTCTTTTGATGCAAACTCATACCTTCCCCTACTTGTTGTGGTTTGGGGGTGTCATGTATTTTACAAATATGGGCTTTTTCATCCTCGGATATTGTCTCCTTCCTGTAGTATGGGTGGAATTTGTCCACCCAGTGCCCTTCCGTGAATACCCATTGGGGGCGATGCCCCTACTTCGTATTCGATGGTTTTTCCTCCGCCATCGTATCTCCCCATCATTCCTTTGTGCTTTCATTGTTCTGTCGTCTCTCGCCTTCAATATTTTGTTCTTTCCCTATCTTTCCAGCCTCTCCCACCTTCGCCACTATTTCTTCCTATTTTCCTGCTCCACTTCGCGCCACTGCTCTGGTTCATGCCTCTGCTCCATTTTTTTTTTAACATAATTATATTATTAAATCTTATATTATATTATAATATTATAATATAATTATAATAATATATATTATATATTAAAATTATATTATTATAATATAATAATAAATAAGTATTAATATATAGCTTTTAATATATATTTTGATTATTTTTATATATTAATAATTATAAATTAATATTTATAATTTGTATATATATTTATTCTTATATTTATTATTATTAACTTTTAAAATTATTAATAAAAAACTCTCTCCAAAACTAAATTATCATAAATTTGATTAACATTGTGTCCCCTCTCTGCAACGAATTTAACATTTTTTGGTAGTTTTACCACTGACTAAAGATTTTAATGTCTTTCTTTACAACAAACGTGAGCAATGCAACAAGTTTCTAAAAACACAATTTTATGCCCACTAAACCTTCTTGCAAAAAATTTTAATTTTATGGCTACATAATGAGGAATTTCATTGAAAGTGGAGGAAATGACATGGGTATTTGAATTCCCTCGTGCAATTTGGAACAGCTCCGAAAAGTAAAATAAAAATGTGCCTCTCAACCCTTAAATTTCAGCCGATAATCTTTACGGTGCGGATTTTTATTATCCCAAGATTTACTGTGGAGTTTTTTTGTACACTGATGAATGTCATTGTAGGGAAAGCCTCTTGGCTTAAATATGTTTAAAATAAAATAACAATTGTATTTGTACAATGATTATTGTCCATGTTATCTAATGGGTTATGTATCGAGTGGAGGAGCATTTAAGTATCAAAGAGAGGATGGAGTGTAAAAGTGAAATTGAGTAGTCGCTGAGCTAGTTTAAGGTTCATATTGGTCAAATAAAATTGGATGTTGATATCATTTATATTTAATTCGTTAATCAAATTTAATTTAATTTCTCAATTTTGCTTCATTAAATGAAAGAGAACTTTCATGAATTAATAGGATAGACTATTTAATCTTAAACATTACATCAATAAATAGTATGCCCCGCATCAATAATTATATGAAGGATTAAATGTATGGTAGATTGATCACAACAATGTTATATGTGTTTATTTTAGTTGAAATTTAGGACCTAAGTTAAATAGATCTTGATAAATATGAGAAATAATTTAGTGTAGATTTAAATGTTAATTGTGGGTTAAACAATATGTACAAGAATGTAGGAAAATTAAGTTCTCAGTGAGATAAATTCTCTAGTAAAAATTATCTTAAAGGCATCACTTAAAATACTTCACAAATAAAAATAATGATAATATCTCATATGTTGTATTTAGCAATATATATATATTGATCGATAAAATGTTTATTTAGCCTTACATTTGCATATTCCATAGGTAAATACAAACCTTTATAATAAAATTAGAAAATTAAATAAATTAAATTATATATATGTGAGTGTTATTGAGATTAGTCCCAATTCTTAATGGGATAATAATTTATTAAACATAATGCAAACCATGTTAATACAATCGTAACAATGTATTTTACGATATGATACTTCTGAAATTACAAAATCAAAAATGAAATACTTTAAACAAGGGTCTCATGATATAAAATGGAAAAAAAATCGACACCATAATTAGGTATAGTAACTCATATTTAGAATCATCATTAGTTATATTCTCATTTTATTCCTAGGTAAATTTGATTAAATGAGATATTGCAACAATGCAATTGTTTCATATCGAAAGGATTAAATGTCAAGTTCATATTTTTTTGGATTATTATGACTTAATTTAAATATATTAACCACTATTCTCTAAGCTAGATTAGGATGAGCCTAATTTGTAGGCCCTGGCCATAAGGTTCATTCCTAGTTGTCTCTATCATCCTAGCTAGTTGTAGCGAGTAAGGTGTTTTTGTGATGACCTGTGAGTCTTCTTCCTTGGCCATAGGGAGGGTTTCCTCTTGCGTTGCTTCTGAGCTAGGTTATGGGCATGGCATGTAGGTGTTTGTGTGGTTTTTTTTGGTATATTATTATCCAAAGAATTTGATAGTTGCCCACTTATAAGGGTGTATTTCATTGGTTTTTATTAAAAAAATAGTTCTTGTGTAAATTTTTGGACACGACATTTACCTTGTTCTATGATGTGATTAATTTTTTGTGATAAGTTTTTTTATTGTTCTATTTATTGATTCAAATTATATGGTAGTTACTTGTACCTATTTTAGAGGAAATTTAACTTCAATGATTATATTCAAAAATTGGGTCGAATAAGGATATAATTACGTTTCTATTTGATAGTGTGTCATAAGAATTGTTGGGGCTTATCTTTCATCCATGGGAATGATAGAGGAAACAGATATTTTTAGTTGAGAGGGTGGTTACCTTGGTGGATGTTTTAGATGCTTTGGTGAAGCTTATGAGAAAAAAAAAGGAGTTTATTCGTCACAACATGGCTATGAGCATTTTATGCCTTAGCAAGTAGTTCACTTTTTATTAGTCTACTTTTCTCTTCCAAGACATAGAAAAAATAGGAGAATGTTAGAATTAGGTGTCATACACCTTATAACTCATAATATTTACATTAATTATTTAATTTATATTTCAATGTGATCACATGGAATATGGGTGTTTGTTACATCCCATTTTTTAGCCCTCTAGATTATGTTATATTTTATTTTCTATTTTGATTATGATGTCAAAAAATGTTTTATGATCAATTATACTATGATGATGATTCAATTTATATCAATTTGATATTATTTTAATTGTTGTACATGTGAAATTTACTAACATGAGATGTTAATAACTTATTTATATTATGTTTTAGTGATATATATTTTTGGACTAACTACCTTGTTGGTTTGATGAGTTGAATGTAGGAGATAGTTCAGGAGATAGTTTTCCTCCTAGATGGGGAAGGATAGCATCATCAAAGAGAGGGAAGCATATCTAAAAGAATGGAAAGATCACCATAAATCTGAGAACACACACACAATTTAATGTTTGGTTGCAATGGTTGTGGGCGTTCACCTTGAGTTTTTTGACTATTGTGTATTTGGTTGTTCTTGCCTTTTGAACCACATGATAGTGAAATACTATTAAAATTATTTTTTTACCATAATTTGTCTAAGATGTGTGCTTTTGTCAGAATACTATTTTGATAAGGTAAGTGTGATTTTTGAAGAAGAAAAGGCATAATCTTATCGTGCAAGAAAAATATATTTTCTGAGTTGGACCTATATGCATATTTATATAAGTATATAAAAGAGAAAATATTTATATACAAATATAAATATATATTTATATAGTTAAAAATATTCTGATTTGAGATTATAATTATCTTAATTCGAAATCATTGTTAAAAATGTAAATAATTCTAATCATTTATGAATAAATATGATATAGGTATATATACATATACGTGTGAATAATATATATATAAAATAAAAACAGTCATCTAAATTGTGGAAGGTTGGGCAGGTAACTCTCCACAAACGAAGTTGTGGAGAGTTAGTCATCGACACTGTGGCTTTTTACGTGGTAGGGTGCCACGTAAACATTCCTCTGCATTGTTGGTTTGGGGTGACAGCATGGGGGTCACTTGATAGGCATGTGGCAATCAACCTATAATAATGATTTTAAATGCCTTTATCTTGTCAAGCGAACGGTTCCCATGCACGAAGCCTTGCGAATATGGAAAGAATCGCCTTGGGACATTGAGGCTCTCAAATAATGATGTTGATTTGATCTCTTTGTAGGCTATATGTGAGTTGGCGCTCTAACACTCTCCTTGGGACTCACTACTTATGGCGTGGGTTAAATTCAGCAAATTTGCTCTCATTCCTTATGGCGATGTTCATCATCCAGGTTTCGGCGAGCAGTTTGGTTTGTGGCAGGATGGACACTCCAATACAGTTATGGAGCAGTAAGCGGCAATGGCATTCAAGGGCCCGGTGACGACGTTGAGGTTGCGACGTATAATCTGCCACTCTAACTTCCTTACGTTTGTGGCGGTTAAATTCATCGTTGGCAAAAATTTCATGGCTGGTAGCGATGGTTACAGGCTAGATACGGACATTTCCTTGCGGGTGTTGGCTAGGTTGTTGGATGTGGATATCCCAAAGCAAGAAATTAAAATCATTATGCAACGGCTGTTCAAGAAAGATTTGCTTCTGGGAATGGAGGAGGCTTTGGTTGCTGCCAAGCCTAGGGTTGGCATCCCTCGACCGCAGGATTTGGAGCTGTTGGAGGTCTATGGGGAAACTATGAAGTTTTATCCCTTCATTTTGGATATTCTAGGGCTCAAGCTATTGGAGCACCAGAGGCTTGCAACGGAGGGGGTGACGTACCTGAGGCATAAGTTTCATCTCATGGCTAAAAGGAGTGCTACTTGGCGGTTTGACTTCCGGGTCTTTGCCTAGAACAATTTATGGGGTAATAGGTAATGGGGTTCGGTCTCCAGTGCCTTGTCAAGTTTTCATTCCTATTTTGAGAAACTATCAATTGATAAGCATTTACAAACAAAAACAATCTATCCTACACCTATGTGGGAACTCCTTTATTGAACAAAGTGATGATGTTCCCTTGCAACTTATCGATTGTATTTTTTGAAGTTGTCAACTATTCCTAGGATTGTTTCTATTACTGATCATAAGCAAAAACTTGGGGAACAGAATTAATCACCTTGTAGCAATCTTTTAGCATCCAAAAGAATGTGCTCCAAGAGTGTATATATGGGCTGCAAAATCTTTTTAGCATCATTTGTTTGTTTATTTTTAACTGCTACAAGGGCAGTCCCGAGCATGTTTTGATCATTAAGACCCTTCAATCACAACCATTATTCAAATATTAATCCTCCTTCCTACAACTTAGATGAAAATAGGAAATTTTTTAAATATCATGTTTGTCCAATTTCTAATGTCAAGTTCTTGTTTCAAAGATATTCCTAAAATTATTACTTGTGTCATTTCTAACTCTACTAAAATTAATCTATATGTAGCAAACAACATTAGAAACAATACAAGTTTTCCCATCCCACTCCTAAATTTGGTAAAGAATAAAAATCTTGAATATTGGCACTAATAAAATACTAATGATAGAATATAGCTTAAGATCACACATTTTCTATATTCTCAAATAATTATAAAAATATTTTAATGAAAATACCATAGAAGCAAAAATTGTGATTTTTTCATGATTAATTGTAAAAATCATAAATCATTGGGTTTTCCAATTTATTTGCCCAAAAAATTGTATTTTTTAAAATAAATATTACTCAATGTTATTTTACTATTTTTTCTATATAAACACATAAAAACCATAATAAAATGACCAAAATCACATGTAATCATGGTTTTAACAATTTTTGAACCTTTTTTTATTGACTTTGACCTAAATTTTTTTGTTCACTTAGGGTTTTAAAAAATAGTTGTCGCGATTAGGGAAAAAAATCTATTTAATCCTAGGTCTCATATCTTCATGTGTAGTTGCTACCACTAATAATGTAGTTTTATTTTATTTAAGTTTGGATTTATTTTTATTTGTATTTCTCAATTTATTTATTAAGTATATAATAATTAATTTTATTTATATATAGTATATAATTAATAGTTTATTTAATAAATTTGTTATTTATTAAAATTTAATCTTATTTGCAATTAATAAATTTATAATATTTAGGTGTAAAATAATAAATTATATTTTAACATAATGATATAATTTTTAGTTTGTATATATATCAATGTTCCATGGGGACGCATCTCCCCCAAAATCCCCATGTTTATGAGATGAGGACGTCCCCAAGACATGGGAACTTGAGGGGTAAATCCCTTGCCATCCCACCACTACCACCTAAGAAGTTTTTGAGATGCCCCCATTTTTTAGGGGACCTCAAGGAAACGAAAAAATCAATATTTTTTAATTATCAAAAAGTGTTTTTGATCTACATGCCACAAAACCTAACCCTAATGGTCTATGAACCCCACCCAAACCTTAAGCACTCGCAAAAAAACTTGTAAATAGACATATAAACCTCATTTCAAATCACTCCTAAGTTTCAAAGTTTGTAACCTAGACTTGGTGTTGCAAAAATAATGATAAAATTATAGACAAAGGCATTCACCATGAAGGTTTGTGTGGTTTTGAAGGCCTTAATTTGCATTTGGCAGCAAGGGTTCTACCCCTCAACCTCGCCTTGTATCATAACAGGTAATGTATCAAGAGCATTGCCCTCGAACCCTACAAGAAATGTTGCCCCTCCACCATGTTGAGGGTGTTGCCCCAAACCTCCACCTACCATTGTTAATGTTAAATGCAATCAAAGCAACAATGCAATGTTTTTATTGTTTAGTAGTTTACTTAGTATGCCAAAGTTTCATTTTTAATTCTTATATTTATTTCAATTACTATATGTATTTGTGCCTCCT
This sequence comes from Sequoiadendron giganteum, assembly GCA_007115665.2. Lineage (NCBI taxonomy): Eukaryota > Viridiplantae > Streptophyta > Pinopsida > Cupressales > Cupressaceae > Sequoiadendron > Sequoiadendron giganteum. The sequence continues at coordinate 346,066,807 of CM021109.1, read as the reverse complement.
TCCCATCCCCCCACTGCCCCCCTCACCATTGTCCCCAAACTTAAGCCCTTGGTCTACCCGTCCGAAAACATTGTGGAAGATTGATTTATTTTATTATAGTATTTTATTTTAAAAAAAATCTAGCCATATTTATATTATGAGGTCTTCAAAAAGGTTATATCTATAGTAGATATGTATTTGTCTTTGTATCCATGCAACTAGACTAATAAAATAATTCATAGTTACAAAGACTTGTAAGACTCACCCAAACTTGTGAGTTTTGAAGCTAGTAAACTAGTGTTACAAGACTCGACCAATCTTTGAGTCAAGTAGATCAAATTGAGCCTAAGGACCCATGACCTAGGTACCTAGCAAGCCTAGTTAGACTTATTGAGTCTATAAGACTTGTTGAGTCCCAACAAGTAGACTCAACCAAGTATATGAAAACCAAGAAAAAAAGCATAAAATTTTGAAAATACTTAAACATAAAAGCATGAAAGTCAAAAGACTTTTGGAAGGTTTGGAGGACTTTTGGAGGATGATTGCTTTTAAAATCAAGTATCGTTGAAGATGACCAACCAATTGACTTTGTTGAATGTAGTCTAGAGTCTAAGTGGATTACGAATGATGTCTTTCTCAATCATGAGGATTTTGATATCCTAATGGATGTCAATTTGATAGTGATGTGATTGAATGACTTATGGGAGGCCCTAACCCAAGAGCTTCATCATTGGGACCTACAACTCTTAGTGTAGAGATCTTTGTAATAACAAGATTCATTGGCTACATCTAATTTTTTTGAACTTTGTGCTTAGTTTATAGGTTGACCTTGCATAAACTAGATTGTAACTGAAAATTTGAAAATTGCCACCATCTAGTTATTATCTATGCACAATGAAGCGTACATTGTGCAACGCAATGTAATCAACTATATGAACATAAACAACAAAAATTTATATTCCACAATTCATAGGTTAAAATCTCAATTTTATTTGCTATATATCTCTATACTATTGAAATGCCTTTAAATTTCAAAAATATGAAGTTTTTGTCCATTTTTTAAATCTAACCTTTTTTCGTGTTTAAATCCCAGAAATATTTTACTTTTGGTTTGCCAATTTTTTCCCAAATGATTTTTGATCCTATGGAAAATACTATAAACCTTGGACTTTGAAAATATGAAACCCCTTTTAGAATTTGTAATTCATACCCACACTTTATATGAATTTAAATTAAAATGCTAAAATTCAAATCACTTAAATTTTTTATTTTATTTTTTAAAAGTGATTGTTAAATGTTGCTCACTTGACTATTCCCCTTCATACATCCACAAATACCTCAAACACTTGATGCCTGCATACCCACAGCGCAATCGGCATTTCCTGCCAAAGTCATGAATATGCAGATCCTTGTACCACTGTATGTTCACACAAGCCACCATCCACCCTACTGTCAGTGTCACTTCTTTCTTTAGTCATGCACCCTTCACGCTATCCATAAGAGTGTTGGATGCTACAATTTAAACAATCAAAAAGTGCTATATGTTATGTTTGCATCATATTATATTATAATGGTCATTTCGTAGGTTTAGATAATCATAGGTACTTTGCGAACTTTTTATAATAGTGTCACTTTCCTATGTAATAATATAAATTAAGGTACACTTACGTTATTTTAGGGTTTGGTTTTTAGGTTTATGAAATTGTATTCCTATAAAGTGATGTTTGATCTCTTTACTTTATTATCGATCAAGTATTTCTCTTTCTGAGTTTTCTCTTCAGCATTCGTGGTTTCTTTGTGTTTGGTTTTGTAAGAAAAACCACTTATGTGTTCACCTATGTGATCTAAACCACACTGCTATTGTTCACAGTTCAAATATGAACATGAAGTTCTTGATACCTCAGCAAAATCATAGCTATCACTTCAATTGAACTTTCAGCATTCATAGGATTTTCACTGATACTATATTAGAATTGATGCACACAGGCCATAAAATTATGTTTGGTTTGATGCTACTATCTATACCTTGACAACCTCCTAATACAAACAATGCCCGTGTTACAACATTGTAACAAGCTTCTGGTAAGGGTAACAATCTGCCTATTTTATTGAAAATCTTCAAACCAATCTTTGGCTAACTATTCTAAAAATGTATCTAGCAATCTGGCCTGTTGTGGCCTGTTGTGAAGCAGCTCTCGCCCCTCTTCATCTATTTGTTGATAGAATAAATCTCAGGCTTCAGATTCCTATCGTCCCGGTTGTCCACCATAACTTTTGTAAATTACACTAATTATTAAATTTCACATTCAATTCAATGAAACAATATAAACAACGTATTTGGACACAATAATATTTTCGATCTAGTTAGTTCAAAGAGAGAACTTTAGTCTCAACCTGTCTAATTTTTGGGTCCACGGTCAACATAACAGGACCCAGGTTACTAGTACCTAGGAAACAAATAATTAATTCTATGTTACTTGCATAGCACTTTATTCGAATTGGGTCAGGTTGACATAGGAAACATAAATTATGCGTTGCTTGCATGGAAATTGCTCTGAATTCTATCAAGGGGACATTGGAAACACAGTTTTTTGTTGCTTGCATTGCAATTGATTAACTGCATCAAAATGAAATAGCAGACTTACAGTAGTAGCAGAAACGAAAGCATGATGATGAAACAGAAGCACATACATTGTAGTCTACCAAGAATATTGATGGCATGCTTGATACTCATGAGTAAATAAATCCTTAACAGACTCTCAGAACATATCTCCGTAAAACAATCAGTATCCCAGTTACTTCATTTAGTTATAACTGTCATCTTATTTCATAAGATAACAGCAAAAATCTTTCTCAGGAATAAATCAGCAAACCGAAACATAAAAAAAATCATTTAATCAGGATTTAACCAGGAAAAAATGGGATTAGGGTTAAGGAAAAATGGCTGCAAAAATCAGAAAAAACCTTCACCATAACCCAGGAACTGACCTTTTGACCAAAAAAAGATGATGTTTTGGAGAATTGTGATTTAATCATGATTTTTCAAATAAAAATCATCCAGCGAGAAGATAAATGATTTATCATGATTTTGGATTTAGTAAAGATTTCTGCTTCTATACATTAACCTACCCTGCTAGGAAGCAAATTGTACAAAGCAGAAACTTTCACAAGGTAAACCCTGAACTAAAAACTCTTAATTAATTAAACATGTGACAAAACAAAAAATTTGCATCAAAGCATTCTACTCTCGGAGAGAAAGCCACTGCCAACCAAAATCAAAACACATCCAATAAAAGAATATCAGAGTCCCACAGTTTGTTACACGAATTATAAACATAAATTTTGGAAATATGAAGTTTGTTCCAAACCTGATTTGAGAGAGCAGTTACACATGGCCTCTACAATTTCACAGTGGAGAGGTGGAATTCACCAGATATGGAATTAAAACAGGCATACTCTTTGAGTTAAAATAATCGGTAGCACACTTTTAGTTGAACATATAAAACAATATCTGAAATTCCCATTGGCATTCTCCAGAAATGTTATAAAGAAGAGTTAGGATGCATCACAGTGTCACACTATGCACTTCTAAGATAGGCAATAATTATGTTGATAAACATCAAGGATGCTCCTCATGTATTCTTCTTGCTATCAGAATGTGAATACCTCCGATCAAATGATGATAACTGGCTTCGTAGATTTTGATTGTCCTCAAGCAAGCGATCATATTCAAGAAGGAATCCCTCTGATTGCTTCCTAAGTGCAATGGCATTTGCTTCAGCTGACTTTGCATCTCTTTCTTTTGCCTCTGACTCCAAGGTTAATTGTTGCAGCTTCTGCCTCAGGTCGCTGATCTCATCCTTCAACAACTTCAGCTCATTGGACCCTTCTTTTTCTTCCTTGAAACGAAAAAATTCTTCTTGAGAACTTTTAACCTCTTTCTTTAAAGAATCAATATTCATCCGTAGCCCAGATAACTCTCGGATATAATGGTGCAGACGATCAATGACCAATGCAAGGAACAGTGCAAACCCTGCAGTTGTATGCGAGAAAAAGGCCATTCTTTCAATTTTGAAATATATCAGAACCAAAATTGAGGCCTAACTAGATGTACGTAGCATTGTAGCATTCCATTTATTATTTTATATGTTATTGACAGAGTCTGGCAAAAGTTAAATGGACTTCAATTATTCTAAGTCTGAAAGGGTAAAAGTCAAGAAAACATAAAATGAAGAAAGTAATATTTTAAAAATAAAGAAAAAAATGATTTTGTTATTTCATGTCAAATATAACATGCATAGATATAGATAAAAGTAATAAACTAAAAATGTTGACCACAAAAAAAATATATATATGTTGAGCTTTATGAAGAAGAGAAAAGAAGTCAATAGTGGAACTTGAATTTTCGAAGGAGGCAATGATTGAGGATGGTGTTGACAAAGATCCAGACCTTAGCATCTTTATGACCATTATGCTAGAAATGAAAATGTGGCTTAATGCTTGATCAATTATTGTAGGAGAAGCCCTAATGAAAAGAATAGAATAAACACCATCTATTTCACTATTATAGTACAATATTTGCAGGAAAAAGAGGAAGAAAATGCAGCTAATGCATATACACTTCAGAATCATGGCCCCATGATTGTTTGAAATTTCAAGCACATTAGCAACACTATTATGTGATTTTGGGAATCACAATAAAAGCACAATAAGTAATTGGCTTATTTGCTAAAGTAGAGCAAGTTAGAGCTGTACATCATAGTCCATGGATAGATGTTGCCTAACCTCCACAATCCTTGCAGGTATTCGCTAGAAGTTCAAGAGATGGTCTCCCACCAATTCAAGAAAAACAACTCCAATTTCATTGTAGAGTGTGCCAACTTCAGTGTGTACTTGGGTATACATTTGGGAAACAATAGGGTTTATTATTGCAATGGGTGATTATGCACTATAATCCTCCACTACAGAGACAAAAGTGGGAGAAAATATCCTTATCTATGTGGACAAGGGTGACGGATGAAATATACTGAAAGCTCTCATAAGATCTGTACATGATATGTTCATATCAATAACTTTTATTAAAGAATCCAGTGGGTTACTGTATTAGGCAATTTGATATGGGAGGCAATGCCACTAAGATTCTAAAAGTTTCTAAGAAAATGAAAGGGCCCAAACAAGTTCACATTCCAGAACTTCTATTGCTTTGGGGCAATGCAATGCAATTCAAGTTGAGGAACTGTTATGAACATTTTTTATCTATGTTAATAGTGAAGGTATTATTAGGTAGTGACTCCAACCCAGCCTTTTTATGTAAATGAGAAAACCACTTTTGAGGTTGATGGGCCAACTTTCCTTTTGGTTAATGCATTCAAATTCAATTTATTTAGGTTGCTTAGTAGGATTTGGTAGTTGTGAAAAACATAATTATCCCACATTCAAATAATGAATGTCATAAAAGGTAAAAGGTTACAAATGGACCCTTTGGGTTGATCATGGGGTAATGTTTTGGATAGAAGGTGGGTGCTCCCCTACAACAAATGTGTTTTGGCCAAAATCAGGGGATAATGTTTTGGATAGAAGGTGGGTGCTACCCTACAACAAATGTGTTTTGGCCAAAGTTAATCTCTCTCTCTCTCTCTCTCTCCAAGTGGCAGGGGACATGTTTGGGTTTGCAATGGGTGTGATGTGAAGTGTACAAGTTCCTACAGCCAAGTTGTGTAGTACTTTTGGAATGGGCATCAAAGCTAGCCTAGGGAAGAAGAGTACACCCATGCCGACATCTAAAGTGGTGGAATATATTAGAGAGCAAGAGCAAGAAAAAGAAGCAATTGTCTACAGAACAAGCCATCCTTTGGCAGGGAAAGGATCTAAACAAATAAGGCCCCCTCAATCTATTTTTAAAGTTGAGGTCAAGAGCCAGCCATTTTTGGCCACACATCAAGAAGAGCCCCACTTCCAAAAGAGAATGAACAGACCATTAGAAAAGGCATTTCAAAACAAATCTCAAGAGATTGTCAATCAACACATTGCAAAATGCATTTATGCAAATAGCTTGGATTTCAATGTTGTTTGCTCACCATATTGGCAAGAACTAGTGAGTAAAATTAACAAGACTCCAAAAAAGTACAAGGGCTCGAGTTATTAGGCAAAGGAGTTGAAATTTGTTGAAGATTCATTAAAGCCCATTAGGAATTGGTGAGTCACAACAAAGGTGTTTATCATTTCCAATGGACGGATGCCAAAAATTGGCCCTTGATCAATGTGATTGTAGTGTCCCCTGAAGAGGCAATGTTTTATAACGTCATGGATTGTGATCAAATAAAAGATGCACAATTTATTGTTAACATGCTCATAGGGGCCATTGAAGATGTGAGGCCTAGTAACATTGTCTAATTCATAATCTAAGTCTTAATGGAAAATGCAAAAAAATTGTAGAACAGCTAGTTTGTTGGTTGAGGCACATTATTCACACATCTTTTGTACACCTTGTGCTATCAACTTGTTCAACCTTATGCTACAAAAGATGGTCAACAAAATTTATTGGATCAAACAAGCATATGTCAAGAAGTAGAACAATTAGAACCAAATGTTCATCATCAACTACCTTGTCGTAGGACATATTCAGATCATTCTCAAAATTCTCAAAATTGGAGCTGCTTAAGGTAAATGAAACAATACAATTTTATGTTTCACTTTAATTTATTTTGTAAAACTTCAAGTATGTTTTCTTCTTTGTTTTTAATTTTATTTTATTTTTATTTTCGAATAAGTTTCTAAGACCTAATTCACATCCAACACAATCATCTTAAAACTACTTGTGAAGGTACAAGAGGCACTTTCTAACATGGTCATCAAACAACTTTGGTCCATGTGGAGGCAATCCAACAATTAAGAAGGCAACAAATATTAAGCAAATGATCCTAATGACACTTAAAAGGATCATGTGAAATATCTTCTTAGTTTCACCAAGTCCATCTTGAGTATGATTTGTTATATTGACATAGATAAGCAATGTTTGAGAGAGTTATATGATGGCATTGAATCAATGATCGAGAAGATGATGGCCATCATAAATGAAAAAGAGAAAAATCCTAAAGAAAATTTATTCAGATAAGTGCAAATAATTCTTGTTAAGCAATAAAGTGTTGGTAGATGGTCAACGCTCCCCTTGGGATTCACGACATGGCTTAAGTGCCTCTCGTGGATCCGTTAACTCTGACGGTTGTATTGGGCATTAACATGTCGACCTTTTGGCACAACGGCAACAGTGGGGCCAACAATTGGTATCAAAGCCAAAGGTTACGGGTTCGAATCCCCTCGAGTAACACTGAGGGGAGATTGTTGGCAGATGGTCAGCACTCCCCTCGGGATTCGCGACATGGCTTAACTGTCGCCTGTTGATCCATTAACGCTGGCAGTTGTATCGGGCATTAACAAGTCGACCTTTTGGCACAACAACAACCATGGGACCAACATAAAGATGTTGGCAACCCTCCCAAATTTTGTATTTCATGCTTGCAAGTGTTGCCCCAAGTCCTTGTTTTTTGGCTCACCATAGATTATTGATCTAAGAACTCATAAATGGGCCATCTTGGTCAAATAATCTTTAATGTTGTGCTTTACACCCATCTAAACCTTTGTGTTGTACTCATCTATTGAAAATTCCAAGTTTTGAGGGGCTTTTGCTCACTTTACATATTCTAGGGGAGTTGTGGAGTTTCCATGCAATTTTGCAAATTGCTTCCTAACCTCCACATTCCACCCCCTTTGTTGCTCATGCAACTCTAGACCCTGCATGTAGTTTTACATTTTTTGCAAATTTCTTCCCAACCTTCGCTTTTTGCCCCTTCATTGCCTATGGAACTTTCGATCTCACATGCAATTTTACATTTTTTGCAAATTGCTTCTACAGCTCGCTTAGGCACCTTTGAGCTTTGTCATTCCCATCAAATTTTCCCCCTTCTCTTGCAAACACAAACTACTTCCCAAGCACTAAACCCCAACACCTAGTCTTGGTGGACTTTTCACCTCTTCTGTAGCATCCCTTGCGATATCTAGTGTAAATTTTCAAATCCTGCTCTTGGACATTTTGTCAAACACTTTGCGTGTACACTGTTGTAAGCTGGTCGGATGATGTTTTCTTCTTTGCTTGGGTTTATATAATGTTTTCAATGCAATATATGTTATAGAACAGTTAAAAGGTTCTATTGAAAATGCAATGCAATTCTGATTTTTCCTTAATGCAACAGTATGACTGAAAGTACAATCCAAAGCTCAGCTACCGCAATAAGACATTTGTCATACAATTGCCACGCAACCTATCTATGCAATGAATACTACACAGCTAGAAGTCACTTAAGCAAATATTTCGAAGGCAGACTTCTTGACAGATAGTATTGCAAGAAAACCCTCAAATCTGATTACAGAACCTTCAATGATGTTTGTCATACAATGCACTAAAACATTTATAGCAATGACAACAATGCTAACTTAATGATGGGATGATTCCTATAGGACAGCTAATAGAGCTGCTGCTTATGACAGAGATTCAATATATCCTTGAGACTGAAGAAACAGTGATAAGCTAGAACTGAATTGCCAAAGAGAACCTGGAACGATGCTTGGGTGATGCCTTGAGATAACGTCCCAGCTTGAGTCGATGCACAGAACTCCCAGAAGTGTAGTTTGCAGCGCTTATATTGTTTGGTGGTCTGCGATTGGCCTTCAGGCAATGACGAATTGTGCAATTGTGGCGCTCAACCAGAATATTTCCAGAACATGGATTTTGTCTTCTTCTTCAACGAGTGACGTCTCCTCCTTGCAATTACGATACTCCATCTTGACGTATCTGTCCATCACTTGTAGGTTTGTCTATTCCCAGCGTAATTTGTCTTTTAGCTCAGACGTCTTGCCTTGCTGAATGATATAACCTCAAGCTGCTCCCGACAATGAATGATTTAACCGCCCAGACCAAGCTTATATCGATTTGACCACTTCCTATCTAGTCTTTATGCGCCCTGTCAGCAATTCGTACTTGGAAGACTTTGGAAGGCACGAATATGCCTCAAATATGAAGAACGATTTTCAATTGATAAAGACGACTTTAATAAGAGAAGAATGTTGCGCCGGCAATATATAGACGATGTGATTTGTTTCTTCAATTTCGTCTCATCTGCTCGTCTTCTAGCGACACTCATAATTTCCGCCTTAAAATATAACCTTTGTCTTTCCTACCTTTGATTTCAAGCAAGACCCGATGGAGAAAAGATCGAATTGCCTTTTACTTTTTGTCTGCATCTGTTTCGTTTTCTTGTGACTGCTGAAGCTCGATTTCTGTCTTATGCGAATTGTCTCTTAGCGGCTTCCTTAAAATCAATTCTGTATTTATCTCATAAACTCCTGAAACTGCTTTAGCATCCAATCGTCCAAACTGAAGATGTTCTTCAAATCAATAATTATGTTCTCCAAATATCGAATCCCCCTCAGATTTGGCCAAAGGCCATTAAATCTGTGAATAATCAAATCTCAGCAATGAAAGCAGTAATACATCAGCAATTGCAGTTGATTAAACCTTTGCAATAATACAACAGCTATTCCAAGATGAATCCTCAATGAAACACAAATTGAACTTCTGAAGTGAAGTTCACAATGAAGCAATAATTCAGCTGATATTTCACAACCTCAAAATTGCATAAACAATGAAAGAGTTTTCGTTCCCAAAAGTTGAAATGGCAGAAACCCTAACTGACAAAATCAAATGTCAATTCCTGGATGATTAGAAGCTTAGCAAACCCTTTTTTTATACTTTTTTCCCAATGAGAGGTCAATTCTTCTAGAAGCTTTTTTTTTAATAATATAATATTTGCACTTTACAAATATTAAAATATGACTTTATAATATAAAGTGCAAATATAACATTATAACATAACATTAAAATAATAATTATTATTAAAATTACTTTTAATAATAATTAAACATTATATCTTAATAAAACTCTTTATTTTTCCAGTTCAAATCCAAGAAATGGCAACCAATAACTGACTAGATATCTGCCACAAAGGACCCCCTAACCATGCTCATTACCCTGTGAGGGTCAGGAATAGGCTAAACCAGCGAACTCTGATGCTCACAAAAATAAGGACATTACATCTTCCTACAATTGCATCCTTACTTTCAAGCTCCATTGTTCGGCCATGCACATGCTCCATGAACTTTTTGTCACAGCCTCTCTATTGCACCTAAATAATTAGATATTTATAAATAAGTAAGCTGAGAAGACAATTGCTTGGTTATCTAATAATGGCTGATGTGAATCATCTTGAATTTATTGTGTTGCGATTATTATTATGATTACTTTGGTGACAAGTTATTTAAAGATTATGCAATAATTCAATATCAATATTTCATTATTCAATTTTACATTGAATTGTTAGAACAGTTATATTGATAACGACTAACTACTTTTTTATTGTCTATGAGTGTGGCAAGAAACATCTGAATGCTCTCTCACCAGAGAGAGAGTGCCATCGGGGAGAAGGTATCTAGCTATCTTGATAGTAATGTTTATGAAGGAATCGCACACACACCACCTTGACATGCATTTAGTTGTTGGCATTATGTTTGTGTGTGAGTCATTTGGACAAGGATTACTTCTATGTAAGCCATTTAAGGATTGTCTTTCTAACACGTTAATGAATTTTGAAAAGAAAAATGTAATTAATGAAGTTTATATATATCTCTGTGTGTGTGTGAGTGATAGTGGATTTGCTTATAATTAAGTGTATTTAAAAAGACACTTGACTTCAAGTGTTAACCAAAAAGGAGAACTGAAGTTTTATTTGGAGTTAAGAAGGAGGCTGGCAGTTGGAGTGAACTGTAGTTGCATGGCACGTGGGGAGAAGCAAATAGTTTGTTTTTGAAGTTAAACCATGCACGAGGATACACCATCACGAGCTGAAAGGGGAAGTTCAAATATAAAAGAGAGAGAAAAACCCTCAAAAGAAAGGATATAACTCAAGAATTGACATGGGTAGGAAGGAGCAGTTGTTTGGAGAAGAGAGAAGGCTCCTGGCCAACAAACAGCAAAGAGGAAGCATCTTCCAAGGATTTGACAGGTAGGTTGACTTACCTAGTTGGTGTGTTTGATTCTGAAGCTTAATGTCTTTCTGAGCAGCATTATTTTAAGTAGGAAACATTAACATATTTTAAATCTACGCATATTCCTGTGGAAACCAAATCTGCTAGTCTTTTTATGAAATGTTGGCATACTTTAGAAAAGTGGTGTTCCTGTAACTGGTGTTCACTTCCAAAGCCAACAGATATCACTGCAAAATATTCATGCAACTTGAGTTGGATCTGCACTGAGAGCTTCAATGGTTCATCACTGGTTCCACAAAATTCAAAACACAACATTCCTAATTTCATAGAAGCTCCTTGGGAGAACAAGAATTAATCTAAAGCTTTAATCATTTCCAGATGGCAAAACCTTGCTATAACAGTTGCCCAGATGTAAATTCTCAAACATGTGCCAATAACATCACACATTTCTAACTACATTGCTATTGCATACAAAATGGTTTCAATTAAACTTTCTTTCACTATTGAAAACCACAATTTATATTGCAATTTGTACTGTTGTTTTCCTTTTAACCGCCAACATACAAGCAAGAGCAGACATTAGAAACATTGGCATTGACATTGAAAGCATGAATGTTTTAAAACCTACAGATACCAAATCATATGGGGCCTCTAAAAGTAGGATTTATGGTCCTATCATGAATACTCCTCACTTTGAGAGACGGATGCATTTGTATATATAATAATAAAATAGATGACATTTATTTATTAGAGTGTTCTGTAGGGTAGGAAGGCCTTTTGAGTACAGTTACAGTTTTCGAGTCGTGAATCAAAGATTTATAGGATTAGGCAGTTCTGACATTTCTAGCTTGTCGGCACCTTGCTAGTATATTTGTTTTCAAAATATTGCAGAAAATGTCAACGAATTGAATTTCAACTTAAAAAGGAAATTTAACTATTATTGGTGGCAGTCAATACCACCACCTGCTTAGCCAATTGCATGCGGACAAAGCTTGGTGCCGGCTGCCTTGCAATTCAATTGGTATATTTGTATATTAATTGCATGAACTTCATGTAATAAATTAGATTTATGTATAAGGTCTAAAGGCAATACAAAGGTCTACAATTGGCTCTTAAGATATGTTTTAGACCACCTAGTTTGAAATTTGTAAGATCAGGAATCTGGACATCTTATCATGGGTACAATTTCCAATTTTGTTGGAGATCTTTCTTGCATGTGGAGGATTGACTTCAGTTTTAACCGTATGCAAGGTAGATTGTCTCCACTTATTGTTATGTTTTGAACCCATGTTTCTGCTCCCTTCCTAACTTCCCAACACATGTCGTAATGTTTCCAGTAATCTGACTTTGGCACCAAAACTTTCAAAGTGGAATCCTTCCTGCCCCTGATCACTATTCAAATTTGAAGTTGCAGGTATGCTTGGTGGCCAACCTATTTTGTTTGCAAAGGATATAAAAGTACAAATGTCTTCATTTAGCATCATGATTTACACTCGACCTAATTCCTTTCAGAATCTGTTTTGAGCACTTACATTTGAGCATGTGCATGCTAGGACAAGAACCCTAGTGATTTTGAAGGGCAATCTCATACAAAGTTTGTACATGAGCTTCATTGGACACAAACTCTAGCCACATTGTATTGATTTGTTTTCCGTTGTTGTTGCTAAGAATTGTTGTTGTTGCAGAATCATTTGAATGTAATACAGTCATTAATGTAATAAGAAAGAGATCGAGAATTTAATTTGTATTTGATGTTCATTATAATAACAAGATCAAGTGTTATGTTGTAATTGTTGATTAGAGTGTAATAACATTGTTGATGTACAGATAATAATGTGAATATGAGTTTTCTAAGATCTAATTAAATAATTGGGTCCAATGGTGTTGTTATTCAACTAATATGTCTTTGTGGAAGGTTACAAACCAATTTTGCATTATTGTTTTGGCCTAGGACATTACAGTGGTATCAAAGCTAGTGATCTTGTCAACCTATGTGTTCAAAGTTTACCTTTGCATGTTTGATTTTATGCAGTACAGTGATAGAGCAACCAAATATCACTTGAGGGAGATCAGGAAACAAAACCATCAATTGAGAGTTTAGAGACTAAGTTGTCCCCTATAGATTTTGTTGAAGAGCATACTAGTATGGCAAAAAGAGAATGAAGAACAAGAGCAAATGACAAACTTGAGGGTCAGGCAGAAAAGAAGTTTGATTTGATGATCGATAATTTGATATGATGGCACAATTACTTCATAAGATGGACGATAATATGAGTGCACCTAGATATTCGACAAGCAAGTGCTTCTTGTTAGTTTTAGACCAAAAATGTAAATAAGCAGAAATACAACACACTAAACAAAGAACACAGCGAATTACCCTAGGAAAACCCTCTTTCTCGAGGGAAAAAAAACCCAGCAAAATATATCTCTTATATATTGAAAGAATCAGAGCAGAAATCTGCTTACAATTCAGGCCTTGCACAAGGACAAATTTAATACTATGAATAATAAGACCTCTCCTTGATGCAAAGATACAAATAAATATGCTTCCCCTTGAAATCTGATATGCTGCTACAAGATGGCGACCTGCTGCTTGAAGTGCGAACTTCTTCTTAGAAATGCGAATTGAGATGAGAATGAATTGATATCCAAATGAGAGATCTTCAACTTGCTTATATACAAGTCTAGGCGACCTCCTCTCTAGGTCGGCCCTAGAAAGTATAAGATTATTTGAAAACCAAAAGGACAACCTGCCTTTTATTTTTATTATTTGTGGAGAAAATATCTCCTGACGCTATAACATTAACACTCCCTCTTAGCTAGGGAGGTATTTTCCAGATATCCTCGTCATGGAGTCTCTCGACATGACACCCACAATGGCTACACCCATTTGTGGAAAACCACATCTTAGTCTCAGAGATGTACAAGAGTTCATCACGGAGTCTCTCAACGTGATGTCGTCATGGAGTCTCTCAACATGACGTCCACCATGGCTACTCCCATGTGTGGAGAAAAACATATGTACAAGTGTTCATCATGGAATCTCTCAACGTGATATCGTCATGGAGTCTCTCAACATGACATCCACCGTGTCTACTCCCATGTGTGGAGAGAAACACAAGTACAAGGGTTCATCACGGAGTCTCTCAACGTGATGTCGTCATGGAGTTTCTCAACATGACATCCACCATGGCTACTCCCATGTGTGAAAGAACCACATCTCCGTCTCAAAGATGTAAGAGGGCTTTCACCTCATATTTCGTCTCAAAGAAATATGCATTATAGCAAAGCTCACTGATGTTGAGTCTCCCTCTCAACAAGGGTGACATTCTCCACTACCCCAAGCTTGTCTCGGAAATATGCAAACTTCACTCTGGAAAGAGGATTGGTGAGAATATCAGCCGTCTGATCATCAGTGCAAATGTACTTGAGTTGAATTGCTTTTCTCAACACCATGTCTCTGATGTAATGACACTTGATCTCCACGTGCTTTGTTCTATCATGGAATACAAGATTTACCGAGAGTTTCACACAACTTTGATTATCACAATGAATCACAATCGGCTCCAATGTTTGACCAAACAATCCTGCAAGGAGCTTTCGAAGCCACACTGCTTCTCGAGTTGCCACACATGCTGCAATATATTCAGCCTCTGCAGTGCTTAGTGCCATAGAAGTCTGCTTCCTGCTACACCAAGAAATCATGGCAGACCCCAAACTGAAGCAATATCCAGAGGTGCTCTTCCTATCAATTACGCTCCCAGCCCAATCAGAATCAGAATAGCCTTGTAACTTGAGATCTTCATAGGAAGTAAATCTCAAGCCATATCCCACAGTGCCACGCAAGTATCTCAAAATATGCTTTGCTGCAACTAGATGTATTTGTCTTGGCTCACACATGAATTGGCTGAGAGCACTCACCGCATAACAAATATCTGGTTTGGTGTTGACTAGATACATCAATGATCCAATCAATTGTCTATACATGGTGGGATCTACCAAATCTGAATTAGTTGCAGAGTCACTCAACTTCTTCAAATTTCACTCCATAGGTGTAGACATGGACTTGTAGTCCATCATTCCAAATCTCTTCAAGATGTCTATAGTGTATTTTCCTTGACTTAGAATAATCTCATCAGGTCTTTGCCACACTTCCAGTCCCAAGAAGTAATGCATAAGACCGAGATCCTTCATCTCAAACTCAGAGTCTAACTCTTTCTTGCATTTGATAATGAAATACTCTGCTCCAATGAGAAATAAATCATCAACATAAAGAACCAATATCAAAGCCTCACCATCAACTATCTCGAAGTAAAGATTGGAATCTGCATCATTCTTGAAGAATTCTAAGCTCATCAAATATCTATCAATCCTTTCATACCATGCACGAGGTGCTTGCTTGAGGCCGTACAATGCCTTCTTCAATTTGTATACATGACACTCCTTCCCATGAATCACAAAACCATCTAGCTGCTCAATGTACACTTCTTCAATCACACCATTAAGAAATGCAATCTTTACGTCCATTTGATGTAACTTCCAGCCTTTAGCGGATGCAATAGCAATGATTGTCCTGATAGAAGTGTCTCGAGCAACAGGAGCAAATGTCTCCTCATAATCTATTCCCTCCTTCTAAGAGAATCCTCTTGCCACAAATCTCACCTTGTGTTTCTCAATGCTGCCATCAGCTGCATGCTTGATTTTGTAGAGCCATTTGGAAGATACTACCGATTTCCCTTCAAGTCTCGAAACAACATCCCACACATCATTCTTAATGATGGACTGATACTCTTTTGTCATTGCATCTCTCCATACATGCTAGTTGGATGCCTCCTCAAAACTAGAAGGCTCTAAATCAATGATGTGACTCATCAATGCCACATAACTTGGAAACTTTTGCGGACTCTTGCTTTCCCTAAAGGTGTTTTGAGTAGCTGCATATTTTTCTGCCTCTTGCATAGTTTGATGAGCCCATAGAGGCCTCTTCCGACCTTCAGCAATGTCTCTAGGCCCATTAGTTGGTTCTATAGGATCAACTGGATCAATAGTCTCGATCAGTTCGTTGGACTCCCTCTAAATGTCAAGAGTAAGATCAGGGGATATGTCCATATCCTGATAATTCTCTTGCTCTTCACTGTCTATCTCCATGTAAGACCCTTTAGATCTTTTGAAGGATACTTCCTCTTCAAAAGAGACATCCCTGCTGATCTCAATCTATTTCTGCCCTGGAATATAAATTTTGTAGGCTTTTGAAGACTCATTGTATCCCACAAATATACCTTTCTTGCCTGAAGGTTCTAGCTTTGATCTTTTATCCTTGGGCACATGAATGTAAACAGGACAACCAAAAATTCTTAAATGACTAACCTCAGGTTTCACACCTGTGAAGGCCTCTTCAGGAGTCATGTTTCCCAATATTCGATGAGGGCTTATGTTCTGAACATACACAACAATTTTGGAAGCTTCTACCCATAAGAAGGTTTGTAAATCTTGATCATGAATCATGGCCTTGGCTGCCTTCTACTATGGATTTGTTCTTTCTTTCGGCAACTCCATTTTGCTGAGGGTTGTATGGAACACATAACTCCCTCTTGATCCCTGCCTCAATGCAGAAATTATGAAAACCTCCAGAAGTGTATTCTCCTCCATTATCTAATCTCAGAACCTTAATCCTTTTCCCAGACATGTTTTCAACTTGAGCCTTGAATTCTCTGAATCTATCAAGTACTTTTTCATACTCCTTAGATTTCAAGAAATAAATCCAAGTCTTTCAAGAATAATCATCAATGAAAATCACATAGTACCAAAATCCACTCAAAGATGCCACAGACATTGGTCCACATAAATCAGAATGAACAAGATCTAAAATTCCCTTTGATCTACTATCACTACTATGAAAGGGACTCTTGATATTCTTACCAAGTGCAAATGCCATCGTGCTCTAGACTAAGCTTAGGAAGACCAGTAACCATCTTCTCCATGGATGGAAGGGCTATGAAGTGTAAGTGAGCAAGTCTCCTATGCCATAGGTCACTTAAGCTGATAGAGTCGTGCAATAAAGCCTGGACTGGACGAATTGATAATCTGTATAGGCTCTCCTGACGAACTCCAATTACACGAGCTGATTTTATACTAGAGTTCTTAGGCCAAGCAAGAACTTTCCCTTCAGAAAAGGCAACCTTGTACCCTTTGTCCTCCAAGGCTGAAATGGAGACAAGATTTATTTTGATCCCTAGTACAAACATCACTCAAATGAAGAGGGATACCTGAATCTATCTGGAAAGAGGTGGCCCCAACTCCCTTTACGAAATAACAAGCATCATCTCCAATTATCACTTGCAAGTTAGTTTCTTTCTCTACCAAGTTTGTAAGATGCTCTCGATATCCTGTAATATGTCGTGAAGCACCACTATCAATCAACCAAGTGTCACAATCAATTGGAACATTGCTTGAAAGAGTGGAGATGAATAGAAATCCCTCTGAGTCGTTTCTAGATTCCTTTTGAGGTGACACATCATCAACATCTGCAATAGACGCATGTTGCTTCGGTTTTGATATGCAATCTCGAGCATAGTGACCATACTTGTCACACCTGAAACATTGAATGTGAGAGTCCTTCTTCGGTTCTAGAACAAAATCTGATTTTTTGTCTCTATTCCTCTTGAAATTGCCTCTTTTCTCTTCTCTTCCTTTTCTTCTGGAAGCATGTGCAGCAAGGACATGACTTTCTTTATTATGATAATTTCACCCATTTCCTCTTGCTGCCAACCTAGACTCTTCTTGAATGCAATCAGCTCAAAGATGATCAAACTTGGGCAACTTAGATCTCCCACTGATGCTTTGAATAAAGGGCTCCCAAGATTGAGGAAGACCATTCAGTGCCAACATAACCAGATCTCTATCTTCAACTATGTCTCCAATAGTGCATAGCTAATCTCTTGAATCAAAAATCTTCATGAAGAAGGAGATGATTGAATCTCCTTTAGCCATTTTTATATGATGAAGTTGTTGTCTCAAAGCAAGGGCTCTACTGGTATTGTTGATCTCATACAATCCTTGTAGAGCCTCGAACATTTCTTTGCTGTCTTCATCTTGGAGATAATCGGAACTAGATGATCCTTCAAGGAATCTATCATGATCTTCCTAGCCTTCGTGCCATTTTTCTTCCATTGAATTTTCTTTGCATCATCGGATGGCTCAGGCACATCATTTTCCACAAAATCTAGAAGATCATTTTCTTCTAAGGCAATAAGAACTCTAAATTTCCAAGAGGTGAAATTTGATGCTCCATCAAGCCTATCTTCGACCTTGACTCCATTCACCATCTTCGATTCTTTGATAGACTGCCCTAGATAAAGAGATGTCTTGACTGCTTAAACAAATCTGATCGGATCTTTGCTTAAACCCGCTCTGATACCATATTAGTTTTAGACCAGAAATGTAAATAAGTAGAAATACAACACACTAAACAAAGAACACAGTGAATTACCCTGGGAAAACCCTCCTTCTCGAGGGAGAAAAACCCAGCAGAATATATCTCTTATATATTGAAAGAATAAGAGCAGAAATCTGCTTACAATTCAGGCCTTGCACAAGGCCGAATTTAATACAATGAATAATAAGACCTCTCCTTGATGCAAAGATACAAATAAATATGCTTCCCCTTGAAATCTGATCTGCTGGTACAAGATGGTGACCTGCTGCTTGAAGTGCAAACTTCTTCTTAGAAATGTGAATTGAGATGAGAATGAATTGATATCCAAATGAGAGATCTTCACCTTGCTTATATACAAGTCTAGGCGACCTCCTCTCTAGGTCGGCCCTAGAAAGTATAATATTATTTGAAAACCAAAAGGCCAACCTGCCTTCTTTTTTTTTTATTTGTGGAGAAAATCTCTTGACGCTATAAAATATCAGGCAGAAAAGAAGTTTGATTTGATGATCAATAATTTGATATGATGGCACAATTACTTCATAAGATGGACGATAATATGAGTGCACCTAGATATTCGACAAGTAAAGCAAGTGCTTCTGAGGGTAATAATCTAGATGCCACTCAAACCCACACATAGGATTGTCCTTGTTTCAATGGCAAGACCCATCCAACACACATTTCTCAACAAGGAGGTGGATGCTCCAAATCCCAAAGCCCAAGACTCACTCGTTGATGATATTAGAGCTTGTCATGCAAAATACAAAGCTCTTCCTGAGGAGATTTGAAGTGAGATGTCACTCAAAAATTATATGAACATGAAGAAGTCCCAGAATGATTACACACCTAAGCCTAGGTTGCAAGCCTTTCAAGGAGACATGCAACAAGCTTTGGGAAGGATGACACTCTATCCCTATGATGGATCTAACAGATGCTCAGCTCGTGCGTGGATACAAAAGCTAGGCACATAGCTATCTCTCAAACCAATGAAAAAAGATGAAGCAATCAAGTTTGCCACTTGCATTTGGAGGGTACTACACATGAGTTGTAGTACCTCAAGATCATAGATCCATCACCTCATACAATGAATTCTGCAAACTTGTGATTAAGAGGTTTGATCGGAAGGACCCTGAAGTTTATTTCAAAGATTTGACACAGCCAAAACAATGTGGTTCAATGGAGAACCATATAACACAAGTTTAGAAGTTGTCATAATGGTGCCCGACATCACGAAGAGAAGATTGACTATGCTTTTCATCGAAGGATAAACCAAATCTCTCAAAGGATTGGTCAAAGCCTTTGAACCACATATCTTACAAGAGCCCATCAAGTAGGCTTTAGCATTGGAGACTCCCATGCCAACAAACAAGTTTTCAACCAAAACCTTCATTCCAAAGAAGCCCTTTCACAAAAATGCATAGCATACCAAGAGTTTTCCATCAAGACCAAACATTGACATGAGGAATGAATTGAGAAGGAAGAAGTTGTGCTTCAACTACAAGGAGCCAAGGTCACCTACGCATAGATGTTTTGGAAAGGAACAAGTGCATTACGTAGAGGTAAGGTCTAATAATGAATTGAAATCTAAGAAACTAGAACCACAAAGTGAAGAAGAACCCGAATAGGAGATTGAAGAAGAAGATCAACTAAAAGAGGGCGTCATCTTCGGAGGCACTCTTGCCATGCTCTCTAATACTCTGAGGTACAACTCCTTTTGCATTTGTCGGATCTTGCGAGGTCAAAGGGTGACTATACTTGTTGACACCAATGCCACTCATAACTTCATTGATGAGGGACTGGTGGCCAAGCAAGCCTTCAAGTAGGACTTTGAAGGGTTCAATGTTATGGTCATTGATAGTTTAACCATCCAATGCAATTGGAAGATCTGCCAACTAAATCTTAATCAAGGAGGATACATATGAAGAATAACTTTTATGTTTTCAGCATAGGAGAGACAAGACATGGTCCTAGATATTTGATGGCTACACTCATTAGGAGAGATCACACAAAACTTCCAAACCATGGAACTGAAGTTTTAGTTGGAGGGAAAGGAAGTGATACTACGAGAAATGACAAATAAAGCACCAAGGACTGTATCAGCTAAGAGAATGGAGAGGATTTTCTGTAATGGGCAAGTCATATGGGAAACTCAATGTTTGGTAACTGTAATAAATCCTGCCAAAGGGAAATAGGCATATCATGTGGATGTACATAGCATCTTGGACAAGCACAATAAAGTATTCAGCAACATTTCTCCAAGGAAACTACCAAACAAAGGCTTTGAGAAAGTCATTGAGTTGGAGGAGGGTGCTAAGCCCATCATCACTACTCCCTACCACCACCCTAGGAGACATAAGAAGGATATCAAAAAGAACATTAAGGAACTGCTAAAAATGGGGCACATCAAACCAAGTTCAAGTCCCTTTACTTCCTCTATGGTTTTGGTGAAAAAGAAAGATGGCACAATGTAGATGTGCATCAATTACAAAGCATTGAACAAGAAGACTATCAAGAACCAATACCCCATTCCCAAGATCAATGAATTTGCAAATGAGCTTCACAGAGTAGTCTATTACTCAAAAATAGATCTCAGATCAGGCTAGCATCAGATTAGAGTCTGAGAAGAGGATATTCACAAGACAGTTTTTCAGTATCACTATAGGCACTATGAGTTTTTGGTCATGCCATTTGGTTTGGCAATTGCTCCAACAACCTTCCAGTCATGCGTGAATCGGATTTTCTGCAAGCAACTAAGAAAGTTTGTCCTTTGTCCTTGTCTTCTTTGATCACATCTTGATATACAGAAATATGTGGGAAGAACACTTACAACACATTGATGAAGTGTCAGGGATTCTAGAAGCACAAACATTGTTCACCAAGAAGTCAAAGTGCGAGTTTGCCATGACAAAGATCTTGTATCTAGGGCACATCGTCAATGCAAAGGGAGTGCAAGTGGACATAGAGAAGATCAAAGCCATTCAAAACTAGCCTCCCCTGAAAACTTTGACATAGCTACAAGGATTTTTTGGCCCTTGCAGCTACTGTAGGCATTTTGTTAAGGGTTTTGAGCTTTCCCAACTAGTCGCACCCTTAACTAACCAAACCAAGAAGGGAAATTTGGCATGGACTAATAGTGCATAGTGCAAATTTGACAGACTAAAAAAGGTAATGAGCTTGTGTCCTATGTTAGCAATTTTGGACTTCACCCTTCCTTTCATTCTGGAAGGCAATCCATTGGGAGAAGGTATTGGGGCCGTCCTCATGCAAAACAAGCATTTGCTTGCTTTTGAGAGTCAGAAACTCATGAAGGCGGAAAGGCGGTTCTTCATCTATAATAAGGAAATGCTAGCAATCATGCATGCGCATACAATACTTGGTGGGTGGCTGATTTGTGGTCAAACTGAACACAATTAGAATATTTTCCCAATTAGAAGGATCTAAATGAGCGGTAGCAAAAGTGGGTGAGCAAACTCCAAGTGTATGATTTTTATATTTAATATGTCAAAGGGAAGAAGAATGCTATTGCTGATGCATTGTCTAGAAGGTTGAATCTGTGTTCCATGTCTCATATCTCTATGGACTGGAAGAATGAAATCATAGCAAAGTACACCAAGAATGCATTTGCAACTGATGTGTTTGTTGCAAGGGAAGTTGTTGGATGATAGGTACACCATTTGCAATGACTCGTTCTCTACAAGGGAAGAGTCTACTTGGTGTCAAAGTCAAGGATGAAAGGAAAGATTTTGCGAGCAATTCATGATACTCCCTTGGCGAGCCACCCTAAGTATTTCAAGACCTACAAACTGATCAAGGAAAGGTTCACATGGAAGGAACTCAAAGGATGATGTCCTCAACTATATCAAACAATACATCATTTGTAAAAAGAATAAAACAGACAGACATTTCCAGCAAGACCTTTGCAGCCCTTACCCATCTTGGAGCAAAAATGGGAAAGTGGTTCAATGGATTTCATTACGAGACTTCATAAAATCTAAGGTAAGGATTGTATACATGTCATTGTGGATAGAATAATGAAGTATGTACATTTCTTTGCCATCTATTTAAATTATAGGGCATCACAAGTGGCTGACCTATTCTTCAAGGAAGTGATGAAACTCCATGGACTACCCAAGAGCATCGTGAGTGATAGAGATAGTTTCTTCATGAGTTTGTTTTGGCAAGACCTCTTCCTCTTGGTGGGAACCAAGCTCACAACACCAGCTACCACCCACAAACAAATGGCCAAACTATGATTGTGAACAAATGGGTGGAAAGTTATTTGAAAAATTATGTTATTGATCAACAAAAGGCCTAAATCAAGTGGATCTATTTGGGGAAGCATTGTTACAAAACCACCTACCACATATCAATCAAGATGACATCATTCATGGCCTTGTAAGGGTATGAAGCCCAAAGCTTCATTGACTTAATTCTAACGGATAGCAAGGTATCGAGAGCAAGTGATGCGATCCAAGAGCAAGTGATGCGATCAAATAGGGCCAAGGTGCTCTAAAGTCACTCAAGAATAATCTCCACCAAACTCAAAACCAACAAAAGATATATGCAAACCACTGTAGAATCGAGATAACATTTGAGATCGAACACATGTTTTTGTAATATTGCAGCCATACAAGCAATCTTCCTTGAAGGCTAGTGGATCAAAAATCTCAAATCGCATTTCTACAAGCTTTACAAAATTGTAAGAAAGATTGGCAAAGTGGCCTACGAGTTGGAGCTACCAAAGGGAAGCAAGAGACACATTTTTTTTCACATGTCTTGCCTCAAAAAGATGTTAGGAAAACATATACAACCCTCAAATGAGTTGCCTCTGCTTTATAAGGAAAGTAAACTAGTTTTGATTCTTGAAATAGTCATAGATGTAACGGAGAGGAAGCTAGGAAAATAGAAGCACCAAGGAGTACTTGATTCGATGGAAAGATCTTTCAGTGGAAGATGTATCATGTGAAGGCCCAAAGCAATTGGAACATCCAAACTTGCAATTGCTTGAGGACAAGCAATTTTGAACAGGGCAAATTTGTCATCTCCCATCTTCAATCATTCTAAATTTGTAGATATCAGGTCTATTCTTGTGTCTTCCTTATTTTCCACCTATTCTTGTGTGTTTTCCCTTCTTGAGTATGCCTTTTCTTCCAACTCTACTCTTTTTGTTGGAATTTCTGCCTTCTCCATCCTATTATGCCTTCCATCCATCCCCCCCTCCCCCACCCACCCTCGTTGTATTTGTCAAACTTTCAGACTTGTCCCTACTAGCATGCCCATTGCTCAACCCTTAACACCCCAACCTATAGTATGAGTCTTGTGGTATGGCCGACCCGCAATCACTTATATTTGCACCAATGTTTCCACTCCCTTCCTAACTTCCCAACACGTGTGTGATGTTTCTAGTAGTCCATTTTTTATGCCAAAACTTTCAAAGTGGAATCCTTATCACCATTGTTCATTGTTCAAATTTGAAGTTGTGGGCGTGCTTGATGGCCAACCTATTTTGTTTGTAGAGGATAAAAAAGTACAAATGTATTCATTTAGCATCATGATCTACATTCAACCTAATTCCTTTCAAAATCTGTTTTGAGCACTTGTGTTTGAGCGTGGGAATCCTAGGATGAAAACCCTAGTGATTTTGGAGGGCAATCTCATAAAAAGTTTGTACTTGAGCTCCATTGGACGCGGACTCTAGCAACATTGTATTGATTTGTTTGTCATTGTTCTTGGCATGAATTGTTGTTGTAGAATCATTTGAATGTAATATTGTCATTATTGTAATAAGAAAGAGATTGAGAATTACATCTATTTTTGCTATTCATTATAATAAGAAGATTGGGTGTTATGTTCTCATTGTAGATCAAATGATATTGTTGATGTAATCTAAATTGTTTAAGATCTAATTAAATAATAGTGCCCGATAGCATTGTTATTCAACTAATAAGTGTTGTAGAAGGTTGAGAACCGGATTTGCATTGTTGTTTTGGCTCAGAGCATTACACTCCATTATCGAGAAGCATGCCTATGCTCTTTTCAAGGCTATTAGAAAATTTAAACCTTATTTTGCAGGGGAAAAAAACATTGCCTATGCACCTCATACAACTGTGAGATATATTTTTGTCAATAAAAAGCTTCTAGCAAAAGATGTAGGAAGATCAATAACATCCAAGAATATGATATAGAGGTACAAACAAGCCAAACTCATGGCTAATGCAAACTTAAAGGCAACAAAAGTTAATGATGTCAATTTTGATCTTGCACCTATTCCTTGTCTTTTGAAAAATAGCCCATGGTGTACTACTTGGAGAATTTCAATTGTCCCTGGGATTGAATGATAATTAGCAAAGGACCTTCAAGCTTGCAACTCAAAGGTACATGTTGTAAGAGGATGAACTAAGAGAAACCATAATGGATTTTTACTTAACTATTTAAATCAAGAGCAATCTATCATGGTTATAAATAAGGTTATAAATAAGGGTCACCAAGGAGTGTGTGGTGGGCACTTTGTGGCGAAGACTACTACTCACAAAGTTATAAGGGCAAGGTATTGGTGGCAACCCTATTCAAGGACGTGGCCAAGATGGTGAGAAATTGTGATGCTTACCAAAGGTTCTCAAGCAAGATGAAATTTGCAAGTGCTTTCCCCCTCACATCCATCTCAGTTGAGGCTCCTTTTAAATAATGGGGTATAGACTTCATAGGAGAGATTGTTGTAAGGTCTAGCAATGGATACAAATGGATTCTTTTCGCCATTGAATATTTTACCAAATGGGTAGAAACAATCCCTACTAGAAATACATCTAAATTGGTGATTGATTTTTTGTTGTACAATTTAATAACTAGGTTTTGTGTGCCTACAAGAATAATTGTTGATAATGCAATGTGTTTTAAAGCTCGAGTGCTATCAAACTAGTGATTTAAGTATGGGTTCAATCTAACATACTTGTCACTATATCATCCCAAGGGAAATGGTCGGGCAAAATCAAATAACAAGATTATTATGAAGATCATAAAGAAAACCTTGGAATCAAATAAGAAAAGGTGGGATGATAAACTTAAGTTTGTTGTTTGGGTTGACAAAATAACTTTCAAAAAGTCTATTGGAAGGAGCCCCTATGAGCTGGTCTATGGAGCATAGGTCAAGATGTCTATCAACTTATAATTGTTAGTTTACATGTTGTTGCAAGAGGTAGAAAGATAAGAAGTTGATGCAATCTCTCATAGGATTAATAACCTAACAAAGCTTGATGAGGCAAGGAGAGCTGTGCATGACAGAAATTTATTGCGACAACAAAGGATAAAGTATCTATTTGATAAAAAGGTAGTTCAAAGGTGTATTCAAGTTGGAGGCATTGTTCTCATGTGGAATGCAACGTCTAAAGACAAAGGGAAGCATGGAAAAATTGAAGCCTTCTAAATGGACCTTAGCAAATTGCAAACAAGTGTGGTCATGGCACTTTTATCTCAAGAATTTAGATGGAGATTTCAAGGAGCTACCAATTCATGGTCAACACCTCAAGAACTACTTCTATTGATGATTTGAGGCTTACTCATGGCCTATGTACATACTCTTCTTCCCTTGTTCTCTCTTATGTGTGACCATAGTTGTTGTTTTGCCTATGGTGGGGTATGGGATTCCTTTCTTGTCTTGTGTTTAGCTCGATCTTGTGGTCGGTTTTGCGTTGGTCCTATTGTTACAAATATGTTTTGGTCCATCCGAAAAATTTGTTTGGATTCTTGCTATGCCTACAAGAGGCACACATCCTTAGTTAGATGCAATATTGACACCCCTCCCAAATTTTGCATTTCAAACTTGCAAGTGTGGCCCCGGTCCTTGCTTTTGGCCCATCATAAATTACCTATCCAAGAACTCATAATTGGGTCATCTTGGTCAAGTCATGTTTAATGTTGTCCTTTACACCCATATGAATTTGTGATGTACTCATCCAATGAAAATTCTATGCTTTGCAAGGCACTTGCTTAGTTTACATATTTTATTAAAGGTGTGGTATTTCCATCCAATTTTTACAAATTGCTTCCCAACCTCCAATTTTTGTCCCCTTTGTTCCCACAAGACTTCGAACCCTACATGAAATTTTGCAATTTTTCCAAATTGCTTTCCAACCTCTACTTTTCGCCCTTTTGTTGCGCCCACAAAACTTCGGACCCTACATGCAACTTTGCAATTATTGTGAATTGCTTACACACCTCCAAGCTCTACTATTCTCATTGGATTTTCCCCTTCTCTTGCAATCACGTACTATTTCCCAAGCCCTAAACCCCAACAACTAGTCTTGGTGGACTTTTCATCCCTTCCTACAGTTACATCCTTGCTTTTGATTTTGAGCTCTGCCATTTTGCTATGCACATGCTCCACAAAATTTTGGCCCTTCCTTGCAATTGCACATTGCATGCTAAGTTCTAATCTCCACTAATTTACGTTGCAGGCTTCCTAGCCTTTTGTGCAATTTGCAAATCCTAATTACAATTCTACCTCAAACTTCTACCATTTGAACAAGGTTTCTCACATCCTCCCCCACAAGTCTTGACATACCACTAATGCCCTCAAATGGATGCGATAGAGATTTACAAACGTCCAAATAAAGCCCATGTACTACCAAACCCCTCAAGGATATGGATTTACTTGCAAGGCCATGTGTTGTTAATGAAATGGGTATAGCCGACTTGGATGTGACTATGGAATGCCCTCACTTGCAAGCCTACAAATTGATACTTGGAGACTTGTACAAGCATGGAGAGGATGTTTTCTCTATTAAAATAATATTGTAATATTTAGTATATAATAGTCAATTAGTCTTTAGGATAGACTTTAGGAATATTCTTTTAGTTAAGTTCTTATCCTTTCGCTTTATTAGTTGTCAACCTTATCCTTTACAGATAAACCTTTTGTAACTCTTATTTAATATCTTGGTAATCATTCTATGTTATTTTTTCATTATATGGTAACAAAGCCCAAGTTGAACTTCAAGATCGGTGAATGCATGAAGATCTAGGGACTGCTGCTGACAATGACGATTCAAGGAACAACATAACATAGAGAGTACTAAAATGTTGATTGTATAGAACCGTACAAATCATCATCTAGGGCAAAGATTGCGGGGTTTTTTTCTTGTTAAACATCATGGATTTTTTGTTTGAAAAAAAGAATTGCTGGTTTAACAATGGCAAAATCATGTGGCATTTTTTTCAATCAAAATTGTGCCATTTGTATGCTAAAAATCGCAATTTTTTTTGCAAATTCATGTGGAAATTTTTTTTTGAAAAATCACGACCTATGCCTATAAAAACGCATTTTATTTGTTCACAAAACCACACAGCTTGTTTAAATGCACTGTTTTTTATTATTTTTTAAGAAATCGTGAGGACTTTTTGGTGTGATTTAGAAACAAATCGTAGGTTTCAAACAAGGTTTTCGTGCCTAGGCCACAATTTTTTTCGTGGGTTTTCCGCAAAACGCGAGAGTGACTAGGTTTTTGGCAGCTTTTCAAAATAAAATCGTGGGTTTTTTTGCAAACCGTGGTGACTTGGATTTTGGCAAAAAAAAATTGCATGTTTTCACAGCTAGAGTTTCTAACCAATTTTTTAATGATTTTTTGGAATGGCTAAGGTTTTCAAACTCTTTTGTGGGCATTTTGGTCCATTTTTAAAAAAATTATGCCTTCTACCAAGGTTTGCAAGAAATTAAAAGTTTAAACCAATAAGGTTTAAAGAGAAACATTATACCTATAGTTTTCAAGTTTTTTTTGTAGGTTTCAACAGGAAGGAACTTTTTACTCCGTAAACACACCTTATGGGAGGGAAGATGGCTTCATTATCCAACATAATGTTGGAAGGCAGCCAACAATTTTCTAGCAAAAATTACAACACTTGGAAGCAACGCATGCTCATGATCTTCAAGTACAGATGCCTTGATAAGATCATCGTCAGTACTGACACTCATCTAGCGATTACGAATAAAGACCAAGACAAGTTTGACAAACGTGATCAAGAAGTCGTCATGTTAATAAAGTATCAGTGACAAATGAAATGCTTTTGGAGGTTCAAACAGGCACAACCTTTGTGAAGATTTGGAAGCACCTACAAGATCTACACGAGATACTAGATGAAGGTAGGACTTCTTCCTGAAAAATATGCTTTTCTCAATCATGATGGACGAGAAGA
This sequence comes from Sequoiadendron giganteum, assembly GCA_007115665.2. Lineage (NCBI taxonomy): Eukaryota > Viridiplantae > Streptophyta > Pinopsida > Cupressales > Cupressaceae > Sequoiadendron > Sequoiadendron giganteum. The sequence goes on along the minus strand of CM021109.1, from coordinate 346,038,114 downwards.
TGTCTTTGCAAGAACATTTGATGAAGATTAAAGGCATTCACGATCAATTGTCAACAATAGGTTTGCAACATTGAAGAAGATATGGTGGTTATTACATTGAAAATCTTACCACGAGCAAATGAATATTTTATTGAGACACTCAATATCACATCTAGCAATGTTGACCTGAAGTTCGAGGAGTTGTGCAATAAGCTCTTGCAGCAAGACAAATGGAAGAAACAATTTGGCACCAGTAGTGATACACAGAGTGTGGAATAAGCATTTGCAGCCAAGGATAAAGGCAAAGGCAAATGGCCTCAAAAGAAAGGTCAAGATAATAATGAAGATACTTCGAAGAATCTAAAAAATGTCACATGTCACTATTTCAAATGGTCTTCTCTTGTTTCATATGGGTTGTTATAGCTTTGAAATGGCTTGTTAAGCATGTTTAGTGGCAAAAAGTTTTTATTTCTGACTTGTGCGTATATGCAAGTCTAGTTCTATTTATGGTCTGCAAGTGTGTTCTTCCTTGTAGGTTGTGACTTTGTTGCTCATTAGTAAGCACCAATCTACAAGGTGAAACACCAAACGTATTCCAATCATACTCTTGTCCTCCCAATCTACAAGGTGAAACACCAAACGTATTCCAATCATACTCTTGTCCTCATTAGCTTAGGAGTAGAGTGTAATGTCCCCATTTTAGCCATTCGCTCTTCGGTAGCTCATCAGCCTATTCCAGAAGTCTGTAGGCTCGTTGAGGTGAAATCAAAGTTTCCTTGTTTCGGAGGTTTTGTGGCATTTCTTGGAATTTACTATTTTTAGTAAATTCTATTTTTGGCAGTGAGCAGTTGTCAGCTTTTTAGTAAGTCATCTTTTGTGGAGCAGTTGTTTGGGTTTGATTCTTGGCTTTTAAAAAGCATTTTGCTGAAATAATATATTTCAAGGCATTAATGTTTTAATTTCAAATTGACCCCTTGGCCTAGCTCATTAACTTCAAGTTGTGTTTAAAAGGTGGCCATGAAGGGGGACACCTTCATAAAGGAAATATTAAACATTTAATAAAGCCTTCAATTGCCTTGAAGTTGGACGCCACCTTGGAGGAGTTTTAATATTTTTGAATTTGAAAATATTTCAAATGACTGTTGGGCGTCTCATCCTTGGAATTTGAAGAGTCGTCTCTTTTTCTTTAAAAGTAAAGCTTTGCTCCAGCTTTTGGTATTCAATGTTTATGCTATTGTTATGCTGTTGAAATGACAACTTGGTTTTTACTTCGAGGGATGCTTACCTCCTAGTTCTAATCCAATTTCGTGTTTGAAAGACAACACCTAGTTGGTATTATTGTTGCTTCTTATCCAGACTAGCAGATTGAGCCTTGTAGTTGAATATTTTTGGAATTTTGACAATTTTGGAGTTGCTGGTTCATTTACAGTTGAAGTCGACTTTTGTTCACAGCTTTTGGATGACATTTAATTTTGTTCTGGGTATTGATGATTAATGTTTGTTGACCATGGGCGATCCTTCTCATAGAAAATGAGAATTTATTATGAAGAATCTGATTTTTAAGAGCCAAATCGCCCTTTCAGCCAGGTCGTACCTTCATGCTTGGCATTGGAGTTCGTGCCAAATAAATGAGGATGCTTTGATGCAGTTTTATGATCTGATTTTGGGCGCCATCCTCCTAGAAGACCTTTGCACTTCGTTTCAGTCAATTCGGAGGTAATTTCATGAAGTTATGAGCATTTCTTTGATTTCCAGCTTATTGGTTCACAGTTTCAGTCTGCTGGTTTTTGTTATCAGACCTCATTAAGTTCAAACTTTGGCTTCATTTTCAGTCCTTGGGAGATTTAAACATTGCTATATTCATCCTTCTTATATTTGCATTCATTCTATTATTGTAACACTCGTAATTTGCAAATTCTTTCAATTGTAAGGTTGAGAATTCGTAGTACTAATCCATCCATTATAATTATTGCAATTACTTGTGATTTTTAATGCAAATACTTTAACCCCTGGATGGTTTACCGCCAACGTGGAGGAAATTAACTTGTATCTACATCTATCACCCACTATTAAGTGGAGAATTCCCACTATTGAGTGGATGCCTGTTGCAGTGGATGAATTGTTTAATTTGTAATTTCCTTCCCCCCACTGATTAAGTGGAAGTGTGGAAAATCTCTCATGGTTGGTTATCCGCCTAAGTTCATTTCAGTTTTGTAATAAGTACTCCACCATATGCTATCACCTCGCCTTCCAAGGATCTTGGTGAACATTCTTGGCGTTGAGTTTAATTCTTCTCTCTCAATTGTAATCAGTTCAGTTATTGAGTTAAGAAGATCCTCTGACCATATGCCCGCCCCTCCTCCCTCATCGGGTCTTAGGGTGCATTCTTGGTTAGAGTTACTATTCCGCATCCTTTTGGTTTGAAACTAACCTTAACGAGTGCATGGTTGCATTGTATTTGATATTAAAAATCAAGAAAAAATTGAGAGGGTATTTTTCGGTGGTATCAGAGCTTGTTTTCCTGCCATCCTGTGAAAAATGGAGCTCACTTGTCAGAAGAGTGACAGAAAAATCAGATTCTACACGAGAGGTCAGAATTGAATTCAGTTTCGGATTTCAGAAGTACCGAAGATGTTACGTTATCTAAAGTCCCGGAACTATGAGAAGTCAGATGTGATTATGGCTTCTGAAGAGGAAAGGATTGGCAAGGTTACTTTCCATTGCAAGTGCAAGGCTCAATGAAGAATGTCAGACAAGAGGTGAAGAAGTGAGTATATTGTCCGAGTTGGAATATCGTTTGAGCCAAGTACAACAATCTCCTAATGAATTATTGAATAAGTCATTATCTTCTGCAGTAACTACTTTGATTCATCCCTATTGGATAGGGCATCCAGAGGAAGAAATAAGTTTGTTGGTTACTTCATGCTTTAGTGAAGTTATAAGGATTGTAGCACCATTGATGCCTTATGAAGATGAAATTATGAAGAAGATCCTTCATAAGATTGTTGAAAGTTTTCAATATCTTGATGAAACCGGTAGCAGTCAATTTCCCAAAAGAGCTGCTATATTGAAGACATTTTCAGATCTCAGGACAAGTAGCTTGCTGATTGACTTGGAAATGCATAATCAGATTGATCACTTGGTCTACTACCTTTTCATATCCACTTGGAGTGAACAAGAAGAGAGTGTTATGGCAGCAGTAAATTACATTCTTTTTTTCACTATTCAAGAGGTTGATGAAATTCCACCAAATGTCCAATCACTCTTTTTGGAAGTATTTGAACGTAAAAAAAAGATTTCTCCTATTGCTGATTTGTTGTTAAATGAATTGTTTAATCAATGTGAGGAGAAATTGAGGCCCCTTTTGATGAAGATAGTTCAAAATAATGTGGAGAATTCTTTCGTCAAAGAAAAGAATGAAATTTGGCATTCCGTGGATTTGGTAGCAGAATCTCAAGAAGAATCTACAAATATACATTTTGCTATGCATTCAACAGAAGAGTGCCAAGAGGCAACCAAAGTTTCAGAAGAGCATGAAGACTATCAAATGGACTCACTTGAGTTTTTAGAAAAAGAATATGTTGAAAAGGAGAGAGATGAACCCACAGAGCTTTTGTATGAAAAAGAAGATTACATTAATCAAGGGGAATGTATGGTAGACCTTCAAAATGATTTATTTGATGGAAATGCAGCTAATAAAGAGTTTGAGGTTGCTGAAAATCTCAAAACAGCAACTAAATTGGAGCATGAACATCATTTTGTTGATGATAATTCAGAATATGAGTGGGATTCTCCCACGCTAAAATTACTTCAGAATGATTTTGGGGCAGATTTTGTTGAGACAGGTGTTCCTAATGATAGAGCTAATTATTGTTATAACTCTTTTGACTTTGATCTCTGTAATGGTGAGAAACCAACTATTCATGGAAAGCTTGTTGGGCATATTTGTTCAGAACAAAATCAGATATTCATGAGACCATAAGATCCAGGTGTTTTGACACCGAAATGCTTGGGGGAGCAAGCAAGGGAATCTTTTGATGATTCATTGCTTGGAGATATTGCTGACAAGCCTTCTATTCAGGAATTTTGCAGTGAAAAGGTTAGAAAGGAAGCTGATTTTGAAAATCATGTCAATGAAAACAAATTAGAAAAGTTGATGTTTGATGAGCAAAGCTTCTTTGCTGATTATGATCAAGGGCCTAAAGAGCTGCAAGTTTTGAAAGATAAATTAATGGTTTCAGAAGAGAAAATTATTAAAACATTATCAAGTTTTGATAGCACACACAATTTTATTATAGAGCTCTACTGGAAGATTCAGTTTGAAGAGAGACAGAATGGAGTTAAAGATTGAGACACTCTTTCCAAGATGCAAACCATCAAAGAAGCATTGGAATCAATAAAGACAGATTATTTGCATTTTCTCTCAAATAGAGATAATGCTATTAAGTTTGCAGAGGAGACTTATGATGCCTACCAAGAGAAGGAGGAAGAGGTAGACAGGCTTTGTCTTGATCTTTCCTTAGCTCATCACTCTTTATGCACGGGAGAAAATCAAACACCTATTGCAGCCACACTTGAGGGACAAGAAGCTAATACAAGGATTATGGAGATCAAGCAATTAGTTGAAGGTATAAATGAACTCCAAAATGATGAAACCTTGCTTACTACTAAGGAGATTCATGAAGATGATGGTATTTGGAAGGTATATCAAGAGTGTGAACTTTTGAGTAGGGAAGAAGATTTGCCACAAGAAGGAATAACTTGCAGCCATGTGGTAGATGAAGTGACTGGTAATGTTTGTGGTATTCATCACGTTACATTCTATGGATCAGCAACTAATGATGGACACCCTCAAGTAGATGAAGAAGAAGAGCTTGAATTCTATGAAGACACCAATGAAAGGGATGAAGAAAGTATTGTTGAGGACAACATTTCATCATCTTCACATGATTTGGATAATCATAAGGTGATAGATATTTTCTATAAGGGTGTGCCGTGTTTTGTGAGTAGTAATCATCAAGGGCATTTTGATAATGATAGCATAAATGGATTCAAAGATGAATTCTTCACTTGGGAAGTGTGGACTCAAGGAGATTTCTTCATTGTTGGCTTCAAGGTGTCAATAAAACAAGTCTTGGTAGCTGCTGGTAACTTCATTGCAGCAGCAAAGAGTGAAGATTTCAGACTTATTACTCATGAAGTTTGGGAGAAAGATGGACCAAAACTGATTATTTACGCTCTTGACAATCCATCTTGTGGGTTGAGTGGTGTTTTGACTCATCCTAGTCCTTTGGGGGAATGGGAATTGAGGACAACATGTGTTATGTGCTCCATTGATGTAGATGTTTTCATGGATGGGGGCTACATGGGTTTATCAAAGAAGACACTAACTTCTTGAATTTGCAGTTTTCTTTGATTAGCACTTGGAGAAGTGTTGTGTACTCTTTCCGATGCATTGGAGAACATTTTCAGTTGGGTATCCATGCTTGGGATCCTCAACATGGTTTGATGGAGATTGTTACAAGAAGAAAGAGGGATCTTTGGAGAGATAAGGATTCAATTTTCAGAATCTTTCATGCTGACCCCTTCTTTACCAATCATTTGATGATTCCTTTGGTTCATCTATTGATGGATTGGAGAGATGCTTCGAACAAAAGATGGTTTAATAATGGGTTGGAGTTCCTTGAGGGAATATTTTCAGCCTTGGGCATGAACAGTTGTCATATTATGAACACTGATTTCCAAAGTTGCAGCAGTTGTTCAACTCCTTGTATGCTGACTTTCCTGAAATCAGACTTTAATTGGTTTATTTCAGACTTCATGGGCAGCTGGTACACACATTTTTTCTCTTCACAATCTCTTTCCAGTGAGGGTTTATGGCCTTTAAAGTGGGAAATGATGTTTCATTGTGATTCGGATCAATTTTGGATGATGTTCAAATTCTTTTCCAGTGATCATCGTTGTTCAATCTCTTGCACTAGTGTTTAGGGCAGCGAACCTTTGCTTGATTTGGTTCAACCTTTTGAGACTTTGGGGGAGAGATTGGTGGAAGTTTTCAGAGATATTCTTGAATATGTCAGAATCACTCAGAGGAGGCATTATACATCCTTGAGGAGCTTTGAGGATGCAGTTGCTGTAACTTTGCAAAGAGTTGTTTTTTCCTTTGCAAATAGCTATGATGGAGTCACATTTGCTGTTGTGATTTGGTTTGATGCTTTGAGGAGTTATGTTGATGAGAATATTTTTGAATTGTTTGGATTATTCTTCTTTGTTCTCAAAATGGTGATTGACATTGACATTGCAGATGTCAATTCCTTAGAGTTTATTGGGCATGAGACGCTGCTAGATTTTGATTCAAATCCTTCCATGTTGTTCAGTTTGAATTTCAGGCATGTTATCTCTTTGAGGTTGCAGGAATGGTTTGTGATGTTCTGGTGCAATGACTACATTTGTATGATCAGAGTAGAGCAGCATCAGCATGGTGGGACTTTTAGAGATGGACATGGGACCCTGGGATCCTATTTGATTTGGTAGGATCAGTTTTGAGTGTTGTGGCATTGCTTGAGGACAAGCAATTTTGGGAAGGGCGGACTGTAATGTCCCCATTTTAGCCATTTGCTCTTCAGTAGCTCATCAGCCTATTCCAAAAGTCCGTAAGCTTGTTCAGGTGAAATCAGGGTTTCCTTGTTTCAGAGGTTTTGTGGCATTTCTTGGAATTTACTATTTTTAGTAAATTCTATTTTTGGCAGTGAGCAGTTGTCAGTTTTTCAGTAAGTTATCTTTTCTGGAGCAGTTGCTTGGGTTTGATTCTTGGCTTTTAAAAAGCATTTTGCTGAAATAATATATTTCAAGGCATTAATGTTTTAATTTCAAATTGACCCCTTGGCCTAGCTCATTAACTTTAAGTTGTGTTTAAAAGGTGGCCATGAAGGGGGACGCCTTTATGAAGGAAATATTAAACATTTAATAAAGCCTTCAATTGCCTTGAAGTTGGACGCCACCTTGGAAGAGTTCTAATATTTTTGAATTTGAAAATATTTCAAATGACTGTTGGGCGTCTCATCCTTGGAATTTGAAGAGTCATCTCTTTTTCTTTAAAAGTGAAGCTTTGCTCCAGCTTTTGGTATTCAATGTTTATGCTATTGTTATGCTGTCGAAATGACAACTTGGTTTTTACTTCGAGGGATGCTTACCTCCTAGTTCTAATCCAATTTCGTGTTTGAAATACAACACCTAGTTGGTATTATTGCTGCTTCTCATCCAGACTAGCAGATTGAACCTTGTAGTTGAATATTTTTGGTGTTTTGACAATTTTGGAGTTGCTGGTTCATCTACAGCTGAAGTCGACTTTTGTTCACAGCTTTTGGATGACATTTAATTTTGTTTTGGGTATTGGTGATTAATGTTTGTTGACCATGGGCAACCCTTCTCATAGAATATGAGAATTTATTATGAAGAATCTGATTTTTAAGAACCAAATCGCCTTTTCAGCCAGGCCGTACCTTCATGCTTGGCATTGGAATTTGTACCAAATAAATGAGGATGCTTTGATGCAGTTTTATGATCTGATTTTGGGCGCCATCCTCCTAAAAGACCTTTGCACTTCGTTTCAGTCAATTCAGAGGTAAATTCATGAAGTTATGAGCATTTCTTTGATTTCCAGCTTGCTGGTTCACAGTTTTAGTCTGCTGGTTTTTGTTATCAGACCTCATTAAGTTCAAACTTTGGCTTCATTTTCAGTCCTTGGGAGTTTTAAACATTGCTATATTCATCCTTCTTATATTTGCATTCATTCTATTATAGTAACACTCGTAATTTGCAGATTCTTTCAATTGTAAGGTTGAGAATTAGTAGTACTAATCCAACCATTATTATTATTGCAATTACTTGTGATTTCTAATGCAAATACTTTAACCCCTGGATGGTTTACCGCCAGTGTAGAGGAAATTAACTTGTATCTACATCTATCACCCACTATTATGTGGAGAATTCCCATTGTTGAGTGGATGCCTGCCACAGCGGATGAATTGTTTAATTTGTAATTTCATTCCCCCCATTGATTAAGTGCAAGTGTGGAAAATCTCTCATGGTTGGTTATCTGCCTAAGTTCATTTCAGTTTCGTAATAAGTACTCCGCCATATGCTATCACCTCGCCTTCCAAGGATCTTGGTGAACATTCTTGGCGTTGAGTTTAATTCTTCTCTCTCAATTGTAATCAATTCAGTTATTGAGTTAAGTAGATCCTAGGGATCCTCTGACCATATGCCCGCTCCTCCTCCCTCATCCTCCCTCATCGGGTCTTCAGGCGCATTCTTGGTTAGAGTTACTATTCTGCATCGTTTTGGTTTGGAGCTAACCTTAACGGGTGCATGGTTGCATTGTATTTGATATTAAAAATAAAGAAAAAATTGAGAGGGTATCTTTCATAGAGTTAGGTTCCACCATGGTTGTATGATTGAGTAATGCAATTCGCAATATATCTTATGCTGTCTGAAAATTGATTAATAGGATCATACAAGTATGCTGTTTTTCTTGCATGTTCATGTGTAGCTAAGTGGATTCACATACTAGAGAATAGTACTAATGTAATTTTTAGTTGTATATGCATGAAAGTTCTCATTTGCTTATTTGGTGGTCTTTGTGGTCTAGTTGTGGCCAGTATTGACATGAATTTAGTGACATATCTTGGAGTTCATAGTGCTTCAGTATGGCTGTTGGGAACTTGAGTTTATTCCTTCATTTCTCTTTTATTGTCCTATTTTAAAGACTTGGGAAACACACCCTTGGCCTAGCAAAGCCTAAAGTAATAGTTACCCATCCTTATTATTTGGCCAATTATTGTCCCTGCTCAATCATAAGCCACAAGTTATCCATCTTAAGTTTACATCCTAGGCACTTAAGCATAGCTTACCTTCAGGGAATTGGGGTTTCAAAACTTTTAGAGCCAACAGGAACAAAATGACTACCCACTACATTTTCTTGCCTTTGCATTCACTCTAAAATATTACAACACTGAGATCCTTTCTTTGCTGAGGAGGATTGCACCATACAAAGATACAAAAGTCAAGGAGGGGTAGAAGCTAGCATTTGCTAGACTATTCCATGATCTTAATTAAAGGATGCAATCACAAATGAGTTTGTTGATTTTGTACATTCCAACGGTCTAAGTATTTCCACTCTTCGTAAAAGTATAAGAAGGATGCTCATAATTGGTAGTACCTTCATGGCTAAACATTCCAACATCTCCAGCCTCTTGAAATCAAACTTTTACCACAAGTAAGTTTTTTGTTTTTTATGTAAAACTCTCTAAATTTAAATTTTTTATTTTTTAAATAGCTTTTTTCAAGTTTGAGGTTTCATTTATAATTTTATAACTCTCACTCTCTAACTTTACCTCAATAGGTTGTCAATTCATCTTCATTGGAGAAGAATTGGAGTACATTCTCCTTCATCCACTCAATAAAGCACAAACAATTGGAATTAAAAAAGACTGAGGACTTATTGCAGGTGTGTTCCAACTTGCATCTTATTTTGCACAAACAAAATGACTACAAGGAAGGAGCAACAAAGTTGTGGGATGTAGAGCCAAAGAATACTAACTTGGATGCTTCCGCTTCCCAACAATCTTCATTTTTTGAGTCAAAGAGCAAACATCTTTTTAGTGCAACTGCCAGTGGCACTCCTTGTGGTTCTTCTAATCTACCTACATCATCTAATGACAATAATACTAATGATGATTTTCATGAAGAAAGTGTCAAGTGTCAATAGGACTCCTTGTGGTTCTTCTTATCTACTGATATCATCTAATGTCAATGATGATGACAATGGTTTTCATGAAGACCTATATGATGCTGATTGCTGATTTTATTATTTTAATATTGAACCATGAACATCCAACATGAAATTCAGGTTTGAAAAATTGAAATTTAAGTAGTATTTTTAACTTTATTAAAATAATATTTATTATTTATTATTTAATGCTCAATTCATGTAACTTAGTGTATATATTGGAAAGCTTCCTTTCCTGGTTTTGATCGATTGTTTATTTTTAGAAACGTCAATTCTTTGTAATCTATAAATGTACAGTTCTACTGTAAATAAATTCATTCAATTTTTTACCAATTGTTAGCACAATATGGTATCAGAGTGGGTACTATTTTTAAAATTTGGAAAAAAATTCAATAAAATTTTCGAAAGGAAATTTTTCTGTTTTTTTGAGGGTCTTTGGGCGCCATTTTTTCGTGGGCTTGCTTGGAAGTATCTGGGCAAATCCCATCTGTTTTTTTGTGGCAACTTGACTCCTGCTCGCGACAAGCGTCGTTTCTAATGTCTCAAGTATTTGCACGACGTCGCTCGCGTCCTTCTGACTCAACCCGCGACCTGCATTCTTCTACGGCGGCTTTTGGAGTGATTTCACGACATCATTTTTGGCGAAATCTGAGCCATTTTTTAATTTTCGAGCAAAATCTGGCTGCATTTCTGGTTTTTGTTGCAGACGCGTTTGTTTTAGAGCTCATTTTTGGAGATTTCGAGCTTGGTTGGTGTTTTATGTGCTCAAACTTGGTCAGTTATGCCTGCAACAAAGACGCCTAGGGTTCTACCCTCTATGTGCCACAATTTTGTGCAGATTCGAGTTGTTTTCTGCAACTTTTTTGTGCTTTCATGATCGCCTAGGGCATTTTGCAACTTTGGCTAGGGTTTTGACCCTTCAGATCAAGTCGGAAAAAAAATCGATTGCAGATTCTTGGTGGGTTTTTCGAGAGCTCAACTTGGTTGGTCTCGGATTTTTTTGGGTGCATCGTTTTTTGTGCCTCATTTTTTGAGCTTGCAGATTTGCCTTGAAATTTGTGCATGTACCTAACTCAGCATATTGAAACTCATGCCTTCAGTTTTGTGCATTCAGCATCTTCTCAGCACCTCGTTTTTCATGCCTCGAAAAGCGTGAAGATGGCTTTGTTGACCAACATTATGTTGGAAGGCAGTCATCATTTTAATGGCAAGAATTATAACACCTAGAAGCAGCGAATGACAACAATCTTTGAATACCGCTACCTTGATCAGATGATTTTGGGCAATGTTACTCGACCCACCACAGCAGATAAAGCTTAGGAGAAGTTCGATGAACAAAATCGTGAAGCGGTGATGCTTATCAAACTTTTAGTAACCAATAATCAGCTACCTCAAATTCCGCTTGGAAAAACTGCAAAGGAGATTTGGGACCATTTGAAAGGTTTGCATGAAACTTCTGACAAAAGTCATGTGTTCTTCTTGAAAAATATGTTGTTTTCTATCATGATGGATGAGAAGATAACATTGTAGGCGCACTTGAACAAAATCCAGGAGATCCACGATCAATTGGAGGCTATTGGTCGGAAAATGGAGGAAGACATGGTCGTAATCACTTTGAAAAGCCTACCTAAGTCTTATGAACATTTCATAGAGACTCTCAACATTACATCTGCTAATGTTGACCTGAAGTTTCCGGAGCTTTGCACTATCCTCCTGCAACAGAACCGCTGGAAACAACAATTTGGTAGTAGTGGTTCATCATCCTCTACAGAGCAAGCCTTTGCAGCTAAAACTCGGTTTAAGTAACAAAGTGAAAAGTCAACCTTCGCAGCAGAAAGGCTCGGGACAACCTCAGGACAGCTCTAAGAAAAAGAATATTTAGTGCAATTATTGCCACAAATTTGGTCACATGAAGAAGGATTGTCGTGCACGTTTGGCTTCTAAACAAAAGAAGCAGGGAGGGTCTCAACATAACGCACATGTTGCCGAGCACACTGAGCAGAAGGAATCTGCCTTTTACGCCTTCATGGCTAAAAGACCTGTAGACCATGTCAAGCCCTCTGCCTAGTACATAGATTCAGGTGCTTTGCGACATTTCACTCATCGGCGTGACTGGTTTACAGATTTCTCTCCATTCACTGACTTAGTTGTTTTTGGAGGAGGCGAAGAATACACAATTGTCAGTAAGGGCACTGTTCAGATTCAGTCTAGCGGGAGGAATCTCATATTCCTCAATGTGTACTACGTTCCTGGCATGGAACTCAACCTTCTATCAGTCAGTCAAATCATGTGGAATTCTCCTCAACTGGATGTGGTGCTCAGTGTTCACAAATGTTCTATTGTTGATCGGGAGACTCGCAAAACAGTGGTTGTTGGCATTGAGGATCATGGTCTTTACAGACTTGTGGATACAGGTGATTCTCCGAAGTCGGCCATGGCAGCCAAACACTCTGCTATCACCAGTCTTTGGCACCAGCGGTATGGGCACTTAAATGTGCACTATCTCTCCCAGCTTGCTCGGGAGGGACTTGTAGCTGGTCTACCTGACATTCAAACTCAGCATCATGGCGTTTGTGTCACCTGTCAGGCCGGGAAACAGCATCGGACACCGTTTGCAGATGGTGACTCATGGCGAGCTTCTAAGGTACTGCAATTAATTCATGCTAATATTTGTGGGCCTATGAATGCTTCTTCTGTTACTGGTTGTAGATATTTCTTGCTATTTGTTGATGATTTCAGTAGGAATATGTGAGTGTACTTTCTTAAACAGAAATCAGATGTGTTTAATGTATTTTAGAAGTTTAAGGCCATAGTAGAAAAAGAGTTTGGTTCTTGCATAATCACTCTTAGGTCAGATAATGGGGGGGAATTTTGTTCTACTACATTCTCCAACTTTTGTGATACACATGGGATTAAACTTCAGTTAACCACACCCTACACTCCTCAGCAAAACGATGTTGTAGAACAGCGCAATCGTACAATTGTTGAGATGGCCCGCTCCATGTTGCAACACAGGAGGAGTGTTCCTAACAAATTTTGGGCAGAAGTTTTCACTGCAGTCTATCTCCTTAATCGGTCACCTACTCATGTCGTTAAGGGGAAAACTCTTGAGGAAGCTTGGAATGGTAGAAAACCTAGGATCAGTCATTTGAAAAATTTTGGCTCTTTGGCATATGTATGGATTCTAGATGCCAAACGCTCTAAGCTGGACTCCAAGAGTCAAAAACTTATGTTCACAGGGTACAGTGGCAATCATAAGGCCTACCGGCTGATTGATGTAGATAGTGATCGTCTCATCTTCAGTCGAGATGTTGTCTTTGATGAAGAACGAGGACCGTTTCACCTTTCCTTGTCTATTCAGCATTCAGAGGATCAGCCCTTGAAGGCTTTTGATTTGGGTGTATGACTTCCGTTAGGCTCACCTGATGGGAGGGATGACGAAGACTTTGTCTTTGATGATGCTCAACCTGATTTTCCTCCGGATGATATTGATTTTCCACCTGCTGAACCTGTTCCAGATCCACAACCAGTTCCAGCTCCTCCTGTTGCATCTGATGTTGGCACTTCTTCTCAGAGGCCTAGATGGTGGGCTAAGACTATTGGAGATCTTCATGATGATGAGCTCATTGAGAAGAGATCATCTAGAAACAAGAGCAAAAAGCAACATACAGTTAATTTTGCTCTCATGGCCAACATTCATAGTGTATATGAGCCTCAAACATATTCAAAGGCTAAAGGAATTCCTGAGTGGGAAAAGGCTATGGAGTCTAAATACCAAAGTCTTTAGAAAAATAACACTTGGGTCCTTTATGATCTTCCTCCAAGGAAGAAGCCCATTAGCTGCAAATGGGTGTATAAGGTGAAATACAAAGCTGAGGGAACCCTTGACAAGTACAAAGCTCGTCTGGTTGCAAGGGGGTTCTCACAGAAAGAAGGCATTGACTATGAGGAGACCTTTGCTCCTACAACCAAAATGAGTACCATACGGCTCATCCTTGCCTTAGCAGCCCAATTTAGTTGGAAAGTCCATCAGATGGACGTTAAGAGTGCTTTCCTCAACAATGAGTTGAAGGAAGAAGTCTACATGACGCAGCCTCCAGGATTCAAAGTTGCTGGTCAAGAACAGAAGGTGTGCAGATTGGTCAAAGCACTCTATAGTCTGAAAAAGGCTCCTCGGGCTTGGTACATCAAGATTGACAAGTACCTCATAGAACATGGCTTTCAGAGGAGTCCATCTGACTCTAATTTGTATGTCAAATAGACTGGTAGTGAAATACTTCTTCTTGTTGTCTATGTGCATGACCTGATCATTACTAGCAGCTCGGTACATTTGATCACTGAGATCAAACAGGATTTGTGCAGCACATTTGACATGATAGATTTGGCAAACCGAGAGCACTATTTTCATCTCACAATCCAAATATGCTCGAAGTCTTCCGGATAAGTTCCGAATGCAAGATTGCAAACCTGCCTCCACACCCATGGAAAAAGGGCTTAAGATGTCAACTAAGTCAGACTCACCGGCAGTTGATGAATCATTGTTCAAGCAACCAGTGGGCACCCTCATCGATCTCACTGCCACTAGACCTGACCTCAGTTTTGCAGTGAGCTACATTTCACTCTACATGACAGTCCCCAAGGCTGATCATTGGGTAGCAGCGAAGCGTGTGCTGCGTTATGTGAAGGGCACTTCTGACTATGGACTCTTGTACACTCGGAGCCAAGATTCTAGACTCAGTGGTTTCATAGACTCAGATTGGGCAGGTTCAGTTGATGACAGGAAATCCACATCTAGGTATGTGTTCAGTTTGGGATCCCGTGCAGTCACCTGGACTAGTAAGAAGCAGCAAGCAATGGCTCTCTCCTTGACAGAAGCAGAGTATCGGGGAGCCATTAAAGCAGCATGTGAGGCAGTTTGGCTTCGCCGGATGCTTGCAGATATGCAAATACCTCAAGCAGTTCTGACTCCCTTGTTCTGTGATAATCAGGGGGTTCTCAAACTTGCCAAGAATCCGGTCTTCCATGAAATAACCAAGCATGTGGAAACTCATTGTCATTTCATTCAGAAGCTGGTTGAAGACGGATCAGTTCAGTTGCTATATGTTCCGACAGAGGAGCAGACAGCAGATATTCTCACCAAGTCGCTCAATCCAGATAAGTTTGTAAAATTCAGAGGGCATCTTGGTGTAGTTGATAGATTGAGCATTAAGGGAGGGTATTAAAATAATATTTATTATTTATTATTTAATGCTCAATTCATGTAACTTAGTGTATATATTGGAAAGTTTCCTTTCCTGAATCTGATCGATTGTTTCTTTTTAGAAACATCGATTCTTTGTAATCTATAAATGTACAGTTCTGCTGTAAATAAATTCATTCAATTTTTTACCAATTGTTTGCACAATAAACTTCACATTTCAATTCACCAAGTTGTGAAACCCCTTTTAAGATGAAACATTTACATGCCACATGGACAGATCTTCTTAACTTATAAGTATAAACATGCATAAAATTGTATCTCGAAACAGATCTGACATCATTCAAAGTCATCCATAGGCTTCTTGTACTACTACAACATGCAATGTACAACAAGTGCCAACAGTCATATGTTAAGTCCAGGAATAATGTGCAATGGTGGGCAGAGCCATTCACAGCAATTTCATCTTTTAGCATAAGCCGGAAAAGAGGAATAACAGAAGCAGAAAGTGTATGTATAAAAGCGTGTTGGTTCCTTGCAAATGTTCAAATAAGAATGCCCCCAGTAACTGGAAGGATTCTACACAAAACTTGTATCTTGATTATAATATTCATCTTTTACAATCCTGTAGCAGCAGGGAATTATTAGGCCAATTCTCCAGCTAGTCTCTCTCCAAAGCACACAAATATAGCAACAGTACAAGGAGTCAGCCTCAACGCTGTGGTTGTCCTTTAAGATAACCATTGAGAACATTCACAACCTCTTATATATAGCTCTTCAACTCACTGAAAATGTAGCTTGGATTTATCTTGGAACAGCTGCCAATTCATGTAACTTTTGAAGTCATTTTCCTTTTTATTTGGTAATGCAGTCTTACGTAGGTCGACCATCCTTATTATCTTTATTAGACTTGGATCCTTTTGAATTTCATCCTTGTTAAACTTGGATGCTTTTGAATTTTCTCCTTTAGGCTTGAAAAGGTGCAACCCCTTTTTTAATCTTCATTACGTTCTTTTTTGGGGTTTATTAGGTCCCAAAGGACAATCCTTAAGCACACATGAACTTATTTTCCCAATTCCATGTACCACTCATAATCTCACATGCCAAGTAAATTGTGTGAGGTGTTCATCGAGAAATTTTTCTTAATTATTTCGGCTGTATCAGAAAAAAGTGACAAAATGGCATAAAGAAGGTAACTGACAATGAAAGGTCGGAAGGTACAAAGAGTTTTAGACAACATGAAAATATATATGCAAATATTCATCAACATGATTTCATTAACAAAAATAATCTGATAAAGACCCTTACCCAGAACAAAATTCCTGAAACATATGTTGACCCATTCCAATACATGGAAAGTTTAAAGAATGTATCTCCAGTTAGTATAGCATAGCTTCTTAAAGATAAAGATAAAAATAATCTCAATGATACACAACAGCATCTGACGACCCTCGTTTCTTGTTCCTGAAAAGAAACTAGGAAACCAATAACAACATATGACTAAAAACATCATTGCAATGTTCAGAAAAATGTCCTCAATCTCAATTAACTTCATTCTCTGTTTAATGGTGGAGGGGTGGTCCACTGGGTATGGGTACACGTCTCTAGTACCTAAGATGAGTAGAAAGACACCTAGTAACGTTTCTCAGCATCTATTCAACTGCTTAGAAAAATGAAAATAGAAAATACTAAATAGCAAATAATTTTTCTTACACCCTTAAAGGACATTACCCCATACTATTAAGAACCACAAAAAGAAAATATAGGTGGCAAAAGATAAGAACTTGACTGCAGATTCTTCTCCAAATACCAGTAGAATAGCAGAAAATTGTAAGTTTGACTATTTAATTGAAATTTCAAAATTGTGGCCAATTTGAGTGGTATAACAGTTATTTGTTCATTGTAAGTTGCAGATATACCACATCAAGTTGTCATCAACTAAGACTAAATTATGTTTTATGTGTTGCCTGCTAATCACTTATAAACATAAGGCAATAATTGTATGACAGTGGATGTGGTGTTTTAACAATAAGATGTCTATGACTGCATGTTATGACTTGTAAATATATAGATTCTTATATTCATTGTCATAAGCCATCTAAAATTAGAATGTCTTAAGTCTTTTGGATGGCATTCTGGACACGAATGATCCATCTTGGTCACATAGATACCGAGCTAGTGGAATGCATATAAAAATTAATGTATATACATAATAAGTATGAAATTCTCTTAATGATACACCAAAGAAGTTCAGATCAAAGGTTAGGACAGGAGGCTATCTAAATGTCTTCTTTTTGGCATTGATAGATCTTTATAATAAAATATTGAGGATGACATTCTTGGTCTCTTGTAAAAGCTATTGACAAAAATACACTCTACCTTTGTAGATTGAGCATATCTGCTTATGCCCTCAAATTCAGCTTTCAGTATCCAAGTAAGCAAGTTAATTTTTAAGTATCTCCTGAACAAAAGAATTCAAATGAAATAGTTCATAGGTTTTCTGCACCTATAAATTTACTTCAACTTACTAGCTCAAACTCACATAAATCCAATCTGGCACCTATAGGCATCAATACCAATGTTTTCACACACAAATTTAAAACCTCTGCAAATCAGCAGTGCATGAACATGTTCATGGGAAATGGAATGAATTTCAACAATACAGGCAATCCCCAATAAATCAACTGGAATGTCAATAAACAAGCCATCTTTGCCAAAAAAACAGAATCAAAGAAGTACAATGAGTGTGAGAAAATGGAGATTGTCTGGAGAAATAAAGCAAAGAATTTCAGCAACTGTACATTGTTTAAAGACGCGATGAAATGAATTTGAGCAAATGGGCACTATCAGAAGACGTAAAGGAATGAATTTGAGCAAATGGGCACTACCAGAAGATGTAATGGAATGACTATGCGCAATTTTGCAAAACAAGAAAAGAGAAATGGAAAGAATTACCCATCAATGAAGCTTCAAGTAAATGGGTTCGCATGAGAATCTGATCCGTGGGAGTAATGGTAGCCATCTTAAGAGCTCTATTCTGAATCTTGAGAATACTTGTGATGCTGGATACCATGATCACGCACAGAGTCCCTGCCAGTGTCTTCACCATGGCAGGACCCTTGCCCGTTTTCACCCTGTCCAAACTCTTGATTGTCAATTTTCTCAATGGAGGAATATTTACCATCAGAAACAACGCCACTGCGCCCTCTCCAATTACCACTGTAAACAATAACTGGATCATTTTGACTCTATGGATCAAATAGATCTAAAGCCCAAAGCCTGATTTATAGAACTAGAAAACCTATATCTTTTTAGCCTATACTGTTAAAGAAGCCTATGTCCATCAGCTTAAAGTTAAGCATTGGAGCACATGAACAATCTTTCTACAATTCACTTTTTTCACTCCCTTTCTGCAACATTCTAATTCCTGTCTGGGATTCTGAAGCCTATTTCATCATTACAAAGTTTGCCTCTACATATCCATGTGAGACACAGGGACCAGTAATTTAAATAAGACAGTAACGACTTTTTCACAGACGAGAAGAATTTTTTAGACGAATTTTAATTGAGGAGAAAGGCTTTTTTAAAAAGCTTTTAGAATTTCGCGATGCAGATGTTGTAGGTGTAATTGATTTGAAGGGAAAGGTCCTTTTGATAAATTTGTGGAGGGGAGATTTGTTTTTAATTTTTAATTATAAAAGAGGAGAGGGAATATATATATATATATATATGTATGTATGAAGGTCATTTTTATTATGGTGTCATTTGGCATAACGATTATGGTGTATTACATTATATATGGTGGATCAAAGCTTTCAATATAATATTAATTTTTGGATGTAGATATAAGAAATTTGTAGTAGTTGAATCATTTTCAAGACAAATTTTTGAGGTGTAAACTTAATTTTAAGATATATTTTTGAGGTAATTTGAGATGTAAGGTATTTTTTTAAAAGCTTGTAGGAATGGAATTTTTTTAGAAGTTTTAATTTAAGAAGAACAGAGGGGATGTTAAGCAAGCAAACATATTCATCTACAATCAACCATTATTTTAGTAGGAGGACCACCTTCATTGGGGCGTCACCCTCCTTGACATACGGATGATGATATAGTGAACTATATATGTTCTCACAGTGGAATTAATATTTAGATGAAGATATAAAAATTTTTTAGTTGTAAAATCAATTTCCAAGACATTTTTTAGATATATCCAACTAGAAGTTAAAACAAAAAAATATTATCTTATTGTAATCTTGTAACTAAAAAATTGTTAAAGCTCCATCATTAGAAGGTGTTACTATTAAGCCTATAGTGTAGAAACAGTAACAATCACAATCAACCTAGACATAAAATTGAGTCTAGAAACAAGCACTAAAATATGCTAAAATCAATAAAGAAGGATAGAGATGCTTAGCTCTATATGTGACAGTAAATGTTATATGGAGTGTGTCCTTAAATCCAAATTAAACTTCTCGTATCAAATCTAAGACAATGGAAGCTTTTGTAGATTGGGAATGACCTATGTTATATTTTGATCCAAACTTGTACACGCAACATATTGGATTAGGTGTTGTACACCTAACATAAAACATTGTAACATCTTGGGATGTGGACACCACGCTAAGTTAGATGATCGTGGGACCACTTTGTAATTTTGTATATAACATTAAAGATGTTTTTGATTTATGGGCTCATGTGAATATATTTTTAAGTGAGTATTGCCTTGAAATTTTGGAATGAATTTTGGTTTGGTACAAACATCCACCTTGGAAAATGTCACTTAAGTTCATTGAGTATAAAAACTTAGTATTTTATTAATTTAATAAGTTTTAAAAAATATTTTTTATTGATATAATAGGCCTTAAGGGTAGACCGAATAGTCAATCTATTAGAAAATATGGATGATGGTCATAGGTTTGATTCCCTTGGATTTACACTTGAATGGGTGGAGGGAAACTCATGTGAATGGAGGTTATAGTGGTGTGTATTAGGACTTCACTTTGTGGGGCCCACTATGTATTAATTCCTTTATTAATAAAGAAACTTTTCTTGATATATTGAGTTTGGAAAAACTTAGTAAGTTAGTTTTCCTTGTTGCTCACTTTATTATACAAGTAGGATTGGGATAGTGTTTTTACATAGATGCTTTTAGAGTAAGGAGGTGGTGTTGAAATACTACTTGTATAGTGTTAGATTTGGATCATAGGATATAGACATTGTAAATTAATTTTATCATATATTGAAATCATATTTCATTAATAATAAAGTGAGTGATTTATTTCAATGTTGTTTTTTAAGGTTTTCTTAGTGTTGATTTACAAACATATTTATATTTGTAGTGATTATAAGTATGATGTAAATCTAAAATTAAATAAAAAATTAACTCATAAATTAAATATTCAATTTATTTGGGTTCATCCCATAGTGTGATGGTTAAGTGGTGGCATTATTGTTGTGGTCACCAAGGTTCAAGCCTACGTTAGGCCATTGTGTCGTAGGCACTATGCCATCATTGATCCAATGTGCTTGCAAGCTTGACCTGCAGCATTGTGGTTCTTATTGGTGTGCATGCCTTATGCCAGGGATTTATGCCTGAGGTCCAATGCTTCACTGGGTTGGTGTGCTTGCGAGCCCAACGCCCCTACTGGGCTACTGTGCTCGCAAGATTGGATTGTTGATTGCATTCATGTTAGGGAGGAGGTCCCTTGTTTGTGGCTTCCAAAGGGTATGGCCCTTCACAGCCACTTTCACCAATCAAAAATATATATTCAAATCATTTTTCTCAACAATTGGTATTATAAGTTGGTTGCAAGTTACTACTTGAGGATGCTCTTGTCCTAGGAGATCGATAGTTTTAGTGTAATGTAGTCAAGATCAGGGAGATTAATTAAAATCTACCAAATTGCATATCCAAACACAAATTTGTACACCCATACAACATTGAAAGCAACAAACAGTTAACAATGTTTTATTTATGCTTTTATAGCTCATGTAATATGCTTAAGAAATACAAATAGAATGCCTTAAGGTTATAGATGGGATTTTGTAGTTAGTTATTTACAAATAAAATTTGATCAATTTTGTCACTTTATGTATCTTTTATGTTCTCTATTTTGTTTTATTTATTTCCATCTTTAATCTTTTTTTCTTTTTATCACCTCTATTCCCCAAGAAACCTTGGTTAAAAAAATATATTTTTCCTACATCGACACTTGGGGAATCCATGTAATCTAAATAAATGTGTAACCACCATGATGAATGCAAATGGCCAAGAAAAGGTTTTGCTAATACCATACAAACAAAGAAATCTTCAATAAAATATTTATATATCAAAATAGGTCGAGGATAAAACAAAAAACCAATGCCATGAATTGAGGAGAAACTAAAAGATTGTGAATAGGAGAAAAGTATTCCAAAATAGCATTTAATCAAAATATGTATTGCCAATAAGATTAATGAATTTTCATGTGTCTCTAGAATAATCTTAATTGCATTACCAAAGGCAATATTAAAATTAATATGATAACTCACCAAATGCAAAAATAGCAAGAAGACAAAAAGAAACTCATGTCTAAATAATAAGATACGGCTTGCAAGTTTTGAATTTAAAACATGCCTTTTGGATTTTTTCTTTTGTAGAATATTAATCACCTAGGTAAGTCCAACTCAACCTTTTAAAATCTAATGCAACTACCAACTAAGATGAAGAATTTCAAAACACTAAAAATTTAGCCAAGTATAATATAACTCATGCCGCCTAAGTAAAGCCTTGTTGTTTACACATATAACTAGCACTACCATTATGTAGCATGTCATTTTAATAGAAAATATACTTTTAGCAACTTGATTTGGGACTAAGACAGCATTATAATGATTTATTAACGCTAATACTAATGATTGAAACAAAAATAAGCTTAAAACCTTCATGTAGCTCACTCAAAGAAAGAAACATGGCACAAACTACAAATAACAACACACACAAAGCATAACACAAACTAAAAATAAAACTTCACAAATATTTATTGATGGTACAAAATCACATATAATCCCAAATGCTCTTGCATTAGACACGTCAAGTAGGGGAAATATTTCATGAGTCGAGGCTCATAAACATTTTACAAAATCTATAATAGTGATTA
Organism: Sequoiadendron giganteum; assembly: GCA_007115665.2. Taxonomy (NCBI): domain Eukaryota; kingdom Viridiplantae; phylum Streptophyta; class Pinopsida; order Cupressales; family Cupressaceae; genus Sequoiadendron; species Sequoiadendron giganteum. The sequence continues at coordinate 346,016,009 of CM021109.1, read as the reverse complement.
TATTCTTGGGAGCCTTAGACACACTCATCCATATTATCTCGTAAGTTGTCTAATTTCTCTATTTCGTTAAATAATCTTTGTATTATCTTCCCCAAATTTTCTTGATCACATGGGAATCCATTATTGCCTCGACTTTATCTCATTCTTTATTTAGTAATTGTTGTATCTACTATTTTCTAAAAAATATAAAACCACATCTTCTTCACTTGTATACCATTCATGGTAATGATACAAACATGGAACATTAAAAATTGAAGATATTTATCACTCCTAGAAGTTCAATATCATATGCATTTGATGAAACCTTTCTCAAAACTTTGTGACATCTAATATTTTACATATTAACTTATTTTACTTCTCTTGAGGAAACATATCCTTCCAAAAATGTGCTACAGCCAAGTTTCCAATCTAAAATTCATGTTTTCTCCTCTTTTATTTGTATTTCATTATGCTTTTCGCTAGGTTTCTCTTCACCTCATTATGTAATTCATAAATGTACTTAGAAAAATCTCCCACCATAGTATTCCACATTTCTAAATCCATACAATTTTTCAATTCATTTACCACTCTTGGCTTGTAACCATAAATAATTTGAAATGGACTTTTAGATGTACTTCTATTAGTTGAGTTATTGTAATCAAATTCAACTTATGCTAGTATGAATTCCTCCCAATCAAACATATCAATAAGCTTTGAAAGATTCTATTAACTTTCTCCATAGAGTATGCAAAAAATGACTTACAAAATTTGTATCCCTATCTTGGGCAATGCTCTTTGGTAAACCATGTATTCTAACCACCTCTCTAAAGAATAATGTAGCAACATGTGTAGCATCATTTGACTTCTTACATGGAATAAAAATCATAATTTTTAAAAATCTATCTACTGCAAAAAAAATCTATTGCCTCACTTACACCTGAGTTGGCCTAATGGTGGAGAACTTGTATTCTTGAAAGAGAGGTCATAAGTTCAAATCCTTCAGGGGGTATTATGGAGCACGAGTTAGGTGCCTCCCTCATATTGGGAGTACGAGGAGTCCCATATACTGTAAGCCATCTGTAGACCCAAAAACAGACCGCCTAGTATCGTGGACTATAAAAGGACCTTTCCTTTCCTTTCCTTTCCATTTCATTCTTGGTAATCCAAGGACAAAGTCAACACTCACATCTTCACATTGTTTATCTAGTATTTTCAATGGCTAATATAAACTTATATTCTAACTTCTTCTTTTTTATGTTAACAATATCTACAACTCTACACTATGTTTTTCACATCCACACACATCCTTAGCCAATAATAGCTTTCACTCAAATGTTCTAATTTTTTATCCACTCTAAAATGTCCAGCAAGACCTCCACTATATTCTCTTATTAAACTATTTATCATTGAACCTTGAGGAATACACAACCATTACCCTATAAATAATAATCCTTCTTAAACAAAATATTCCAACCACAAAGTTCTATCCTTTTCAATAAGATTCTTATATGTTTCTCATACCTCTCTAAAATTTGAATATTCCTCATATAGTTCTCTCATAGAGTCAAAACTAATAGAATTTCCCCTCATCTCCTTAAATAAAAGATATCTTCTACTTAATGCATCAAATACTCAATTTAATCTACCACTCTTACACTTTTTAAAAATGAATATATTTGAAGAAACTAAACTTATTTCATATGATTTTAATTTTTCTTACCTTGTTTTTTTAAGAAAATGTAATGCATGATGATCAATAAATAAAAAAAAAACTCACTGAGTAGCAAGTAGTATCTCTACTTTTTGAGTGCCTAAATAGTAGCACAAAACTCTTGGCCATAAAATGAATATCTCTTGTTGGCTTCATTTATCTTATCACTAAAATGGGCAATGGGTTCACCATCTTGACTTAAAACTCTTGTCACTATCCCACTTGCATCACAATCTACTTATAACACTCTAATAATTTTTTGTAATGCTAGTACTATTTTTCACTCTCTTTCTCCTTTGGTAATTGATTTTTATTATCTACTACAGTTGTCCACTTAAACTCCTTCCTATCGCCTTTCATTTTTTTTTGTGATAGGTGCACAAGTTCCACTAATTTTTTGATAAAATTCTTGTAGAAGCCTACTAATCCTTGAAAATTTATTTCTTAAAACAATCTTCTAGGGGATGCCATGCCATAATAGCCCTTACCTTTTATGGATTCGTTCATAAACCTTCTTATAAAATGAAAAACCCAAAATACACTAATTATTCTTTTATAAAACTACACTTTTTAAAAATTGATTAGAAAATTTCTTCCTTTAGTCATCTTAAATATATTGAATGATCCTATATTATCCTACTAAAAATCAAGATATCATCTAAATACACAATCACAAACCTAGTATAAATGATTTCAATATCTCATTCATACATCATGTGAAAGTGCTAGAGTATTAGTTAACCCAAATGGTATGACCAACCGCTCATACAATTCATCCTTTATCTTGAATGAAATTTTTGAATCATCCCTTTCTCTAATTCATATTGATGATACCCACTCTTCAATATTTTTTGTGAAGTACATAGCTCCACTTAAACAATCCATCAAGTCATCCATGTGGCATTATGAAAAAGTGTACTTTATTGTTGTCTTATTAATGTTCCTTAAAAATATGCACATGCATCATTCTACATTACTTTTAGGTCCCAAAATTGTTAGAACAACACATAGGATCAATTTTTTTCTTATTAAACCTTTATCCAATAAATCCTAAACTTGATTATTCACCTCCTTGTTTTCCATAGGAGTCATCTAGTATGTTGCCTTATTTGATAAACTAGCTCATGGAATTATATCCATGTGGTGAGTAATACCTCTCATTGGGAGCAACCAATCTAGCAATTTGTTTCATGATATTTCAAAATATTCTTCCAATATCTCATTCACTTCTAATGGAAATCATTCAACCTTATTCATTGTCCTAAAATTTGTAGGCTTTGGAATAAAAATATATCATGCCTTCTATTTTCTCATATCTTTTAAAATTATATTCTAGAAACTAAACGCACTATTATATTGATGTCCACTTCTTCTTCCTTTTCCTTTAATTGAATCAAAGTATACTCATTTCTCTCCTTCAAAATTCCATAAGTGTTCATTCTTTTATTATGCAAAAACCTTCAATTAACACTGCCATGGTCTATCCAACAGGACATAAGAAGTGTCCGCGATCATAACATCACACACAATTATAACCTTATAACTACCAATATAAAAATTAACTAAGTACTACTTATTTATCAAAATTAGATGCCCTTTATATAGCTATGAAACATTGTATTGGTCAAGATGCTTAATCTTCTTCAATTTGACACCAAATTTTCCATGCTTCCACTTTGTAACATTTTCCTCTAGAATTACACATAATTCTAAATATTTGTATTCATTATACCAATTCTTGTTTCTCCTTTTCTAGTTTTAAAAATATTCTCTTCAAAATTAATGATTCTCTTCTCTTAGTTTCTTCTATATGTTTGGGTGAAAATATGATTTCTTCATTCACTCATGCAACATGATTTCTTGCACCATTCACTCCTCCACTATTATTATGTACAAGTGTGGATATAAAAATTCTATATGAGCAACCTCTCTAATGGGGGTGAAATGTTTCCTTATTTTTACCTTTTTATTTGTCCTTTACCCTTTCATTTCTATAGGATCCTTTGCTATTCCTGTCACTATTTTTTAATGAAGTAAGGATATTTAATAAAATGCAAAGAAAAGATAAAAAATTGTAAATATATCAAAACCTTCAATTATTTATTACCTTCATGACTATGATAGCAGGGGATAATTAGGAGGATAGCGCATGGGAGCAAGAGGAGCATCGGTGGAATGAAGACAAAACCGTTCGAGAGTCATGTGTCATTTTTGTTAAGTTTGGTATGAGTTGTCAATTTGTTTTAAAACAATATTGAAGTTTGTAATCTATTTCTAACTAGATTCTAAGGTTGTTGGTTGTAGGCCAAAACAACCTAAACAATAATATGCTTTTGATCAGCCTTAGCTATAAACTTAGCGGCTCATAATCTTTATAAATATTTATGTCAAGACTCGGATTGATATCAATAATATATATAACTATAAATCGTTGTTCCAGTTTGAAAGGAATGTGATTTAAAATAGAATTTTCATGAGTATTGATTTGCATGGAGTAAGCTTTCATTTCATCACTTAATAATTGGAGAAGGCAAGGCCCACTTCCTCGGTTACCTGGTGAATCATTGTAGTATTAGTGTGTTGTGTGGTAATATGTCTTTACAGTTTTAAATCTATTTTCAATCTTTAATTATTGTGTTAATTTGAAATTGTTCAGTGTGTTGTTAATTATTATGTTGAAATAATTTGGTGTGTTGTTAATCAGTGTGTTTGTTGCTACAGGTGCATTCAGTTTGGCAAATTACTTTTCAATCAATATTAATCAATGTGTTTGTTGTTTCATGAGAACTTAGTTTAGCATATTATTTCAGACATTGTTAATCGGGGTGCTTATTAATACATGTGGATTTGATTTAGCACATTACATTTCAATTTTAGTATTTATTTGTCTTATGTTAGTTCACTTTCAGTGAGAATTATTAATTCTATTTTACTTTTTGGTTTTAATTTGTCTTTATTACAGGGTATTCCTGGCACAAGTTCCTGTCACAAAATTGACAGGAAGTCCGAAAACTAGATTTATTAATAAAAATAGATGGTGTGTTAGTTGCATCCATCCCCACTTGGATCACTAGTTTCACCCCTTAGGTAGACTGCCACAATACCTTTCACAATTTCACGACTCTCGGATTGACAATTAAGGAATAAACTAAGGTAATTTCCATGAAATTCTCACGGATTGATCTAAAAACATTTCCAATTAGATAGAATTACAATGATAGTTTCTCCCTAAAGTCCACCCACAATTTAATCTAATCATTTTGGCATTATTTTTGAGGAAAGGTATTAAAGGCCTAAAACCATAGTAAGTTGAGTTAGGACTAGTACGTCAAGAGGAAAGCCTATACAACTGTTGACCTTGTTAAGGTTTATACTCCTGGTTTGTGTTGTTATAATTCGTGTAGGTGCATGAATCATAGTAGAGATAGTAGAGGGAGATTTATTAGAAAGGAGAGCCGAAGTAGTTTACAACCCAAAAAACTTAAAAACAAATCAAAACCATCTATTGAGGGGAGTAGATCACAACGAGAAAAATTGAAAAATAAATTACAACCATTACTTGTGCACCCATCACCTGAGAAAGAGTTACCCGAACCAAATATTAAAAAGTGTGTTATTGATTCTACCATTGTTGAAACCCCTTTTGGTATCCGTCTAGAGTCTTCCGAAGAACTACAAAAAAGGGTTGCAAAGTTATTCCAAGAATCTTACAAGTCTAGAGTTGGTCCGTCCTCAAAAAACCAAAAGCCATTTATAACATTCTTCACCCCTTGGGCGTCTTAAGTCATGGTTGATCTTAACAACAACCAACAAAAACAACAACAACAACAACAACAACAACAATAACAATGCGAGAGCATTATCCCACAACAACCTGATCACTTTTGAGTTTCCAATTGCACATCCTAAAGAGGATGCCCCAATGAAAAACATTCCCCATTCCACTTTGCTTATTTTTTGTGGTCTTTCTGTTGAGGATCCTTATACGTTCTTATTTGAATTTGATGTGTTGTGCCATAGTTATGACTATCAGAGCGATGCACAGAAGCTCAAGTTATTCCCAACCACATTGAAGGATGCAACCTTGCATTGGTTCATGAACCTTAGCAACATCAGAACATGGGACGACATGAAGGAAGTATTTTTGACAAAATACCAGGAGTATTATAAAACAAAAGAGGTTTGGGATGATATTTTTTGCATGACACAAAAAGAAGATGAATCTGTGGAAGATTACCTCGAACACTTCATGTTCAGCCTATAATGATCACGACAACCAGGGCTAACTCCTGATACTATTAAAATGTTGTTTCTTATGGGAATAAGAGATGATACTATAGATGCATTGAATTTAATAGGTAAAGGTAACGTCTCCAAATTGAACTTTGATGATATTTATGACATTTGTAGGAATTACTCGAGGTCTCAACATTTGAGAAGGAGTTATTCAAGTAAGCTTCCTTCTTCATGAAATGCCATAGGTATAACAAAGCATGAAATAGGTAATTTACTTGAAGATCTTAAAACTCATTTGTTAAATCATTTACACAAATAGATACCTTGTATACTCGTAGAAAGCAAGAGGAAGTTGAAAGGGATTTGGCTATATTCTACCCAACATATCGTAAGAGACATAGTAGCGAGGATTGCCCTTATATTAGGACAAACATTTCATCCTTAGAGGAAGCCAACAAAATTTCTACCTTAAGGCCTCTTCCCATAGGTGTACCTGATATTGAATATTCTAAGAAACCTGACTACTACATGGCCCCAAGGTGACCTTTTCCACCTCGAGTAATGCATCCTGGGATGACGAATGGTTATTTTGCTCTGAGACCTAGCCAATCAAAATCTTTTTCTAATCAACCTAGATTGTATAGGGGTTGGCAACAACCTCCACCATACCCTCAATGGATGCCATAATACCAGTATGCTTCACAGCCATGGCAGCAAGCATGGAGGCCACAATCGCCATAACCTTCACCATACCAACAACCATATCCATCACAATCACAATTTCCATCTCTTCCAATGATCAACCCATATCAACAGTCACAATAATTTCTTCCACCCATACCATCATCGTCCACTCAGCCAGCTAATCCAACACAACCACCAAAACCTACACCAATGCCACCTCAACCAAACCCAAATCCCAATAATAAGGCAACACAACCCATGTATAATAATGAGGCGACAAGTTATCCTACTTATCTTGTTAATACTATAGAAATAGATGGAGTCCAATTAAGGTCAGGAAAGGCTCTTCAGGGGCCCACCATCATCGAAACTAATGAAGAACTTGAAGAAGATCCAGTAAAGGAACCTCCCTTCCCTAGTCGATTTCATTCAGAACTAGTACAAAAGGAAGTCTCCCAACCTGAATTTGATTTTTTCAATGAATTACATAATGTTAACATCAAGATTACTTTGTTGTAGGCCATCAAGGATATCCCCATGTATACAAAAACTGTTTGGGATTTATGTACTTGAAAGTAGAAGAAGCAATATCTAAAGACCGTCTAGGTCATTGGACAACTAGCGGACCTCATGCTTGGGAAATTAACCATTCCTAAGTATTTCAATCCAGGGAGTCCTATCATCAAGGTATGTATCAGTAAAGTTATTATTCCTAACACATTGTTGATTTGGGTGTTACAATTAATGTTATGAAAAATGAAACAAAGAAAAGATTTTCACTTAAGGGACTTTGACCTACTCCCATAGTTCTCCAAATGGAAGATTGATCTTTGTTCAAACTGGAGGGTACGATTGAAGATGTGGTCCTTTCTATTGATTTGTGGGAATACCCAACTAACTTTATGATTTTGTATACTAAAATTAAGCTAGGGGGGTACCCCTTAATCTTGGGACGACCTTGGTTAGTGGCTACAGATGCATTCATCAATTGTTGTTCAGGAAACATGGTCATTTCTAATGGAGAGCACACAAAATAGTTGACTTTATACCCACTAGCACAACCCTTGTTGGAGATAGAGGATCCAACATGGGTTGATAGTGACTTGGATAATTCATTACCAATCTTGACAATTGATCAAGCATTAGATATTGAAGAAGCTATAGAAGACAATATTCTTCTTAATTTTCTTTGGAATAGATATGCATCTAATGAAATCTTTGAAAGCATGGTTCTTCATTCAGGTATAAATACTCCTTGTCCTTTTGGAAATTTCCCATTGGTAGGTAGCTCACAATCCATTCAACACTTTGTCACATTGCATCAGTTCCTACCTCATAATTGTCTGTATAGTTCTTTTTTATTTTCTAAAAATTCTAGCAATACACTATCCACCTCACAAGTACTAGCCATTAATTCACCTGCATAATCAGAGGCCATGGAAATCTTACCTGGTTGCACACTTAATATTAATCCACAATTAACCACTGAACAAATCCAAGATCTCATTGTCATTCTTAGAACTCATAAATATGCATTTGCTTAGGCATACCAAGATATGTGTGGTATTCATCCTGACACCTACACACACCATATTTACATTGAAGAAGGTAGTCATCCAATTAGGCAACCACAGTGACGGCTTAATCTCATCCTGCGTGAAATAGTTAAAGAGGAGTTACAAAAATTATTAAATGTTGGATTCATATATCCTATTTCAAATAGACAATGGGTCTCTCCTCTAGTTGTGGTTCCTAAGAAGAATGGTAAGTGGATAATTTGTGTTGATTATAGAGCACTTAATAAAGCTACTAAAAAGGATCATTTTCCATTGTCGTTTATTGATCAAGTGTTGGACACTCTTGCAGGTAAAAAAAAATTTTCTTTTCTAGATGGGTTCAATGGCTACAACTAGATTTGCATAGCAATTGAAGACTAGGACAAGAATACCTTTACTTGTCCTTGGGGCACCTTTGCCTATAAAGTCTTGTTGTTTGGTTTATGTAATGCCCCTGCCACTTTTCAAAGGGCAATTTTGAGTATTTTTACAGATCTTGCAAATGATTGTGTCGAAGTATATATGGATGATTTTACTATCCATGTTAATATTTACGATGAGGCTAAAGCAAATTTAGAAAATGTACTTAAACATTGTATAGACAGTAATTATCATTAAGCCATGAAAAGTGCCATATGCTTATGACAGAGGGGATAGTACTTGGTCATTGTATTTCTTCCAAGGGTATTCAAGTTGACCCCAAAAAGATACAAATCATTCAGGACTTGCATATGCCTACTAGCCAAAAGGATGTGCGTAGCTTTCTAGGCCATGCAGGGTATTATAGGAGGTTTATCCAAAAAATTAGTAAGATTGTCTCCCCCTTGTTTTCCTTGTTAGCAAAATATGTTGTTTTCTCTTACATGCCAGAATGTCAAGAAGCCTTCAAGACCATTAAGACCAAGCTTGTAACCACACCAGTACTTAGAGGTCTGAATTGGGAATTTCCTTTTTATATTCATACTGATGCCTCGGACTATTCCATGGGAGTTGTCCTTGGACAAAATTTAATTGGAGCTGAGGTAAAATACACATTAACTAAAAAGGAGTTTCTAGCTATTGTTTATGCAATCAATAAATTTCATCATTATATTACCGGATATAAAGTGTTTGTTCATACTAATTATTCTGTAATTTGACTTTTAATGAATAAACCTGTTGTAACTAGTAGAATTATTATATGGTTACTTTTGCTTCAAGAGTTTCACATTACTATACTTGAAAAACTTGATAAAGAGAATGTGGTTGCAAACGTTTTTTCTAGGTTACAACAACAAGACGGTGAACTAGTTCTAGTTGATGATGCCTTCCCAGATGAGCATCTCTTTTCTATATCAGCAAAAAGTCCATGGTTCATTGACATTGTGAATTACTTGGTTACTTGCAAGTTCCCACCTCATTTCTCTCCAAGGGAATGCCAAAACTTGGTTGGACTTAGTGGTGACTACATGTGGATCAATGGATTGCTCTTCCAAACTGGCATTGACAACATCATGCGTCGGTGTGTACCTGAAGATGATGTCTTCAACATACTTCACACATGTCACACAAAACCTTGCGGAGGACATTTTGCTGCTCAGAGGACTGCCCAGAAGGTTTTAACTGTAGGCTACTTTGGCCTAAATTCCATAAGGATTGTAAGTGTTATGTTTAAAACTATGATAAATGTCAGCGTATGGGCCACCCCATGCACTCAAATTAAATGCCCCTACATCCTTAGTTATCCATTTAACCCTTTGAAAAATGGGGCATTGATTTTGTTGGACCAATCAACCCACCATCTAAGAACAAGGAATACATCCTTGTGTGCACAAATTATGTAACCAAGTTGGTTGAAATTGTTGCCTTGAAGCATGCAAGGGACACCAAGGTAGTTGACTTCCTCTACTCTGAAATTTTTACCAGGTTTGGTGTTCCACGAGAGATAGTCATGGATCAAGTTCCAAAGTTCACACCCTACCTCATTTTTTCTTTGGTTTGTGAGTATGAGATTAGACATCACAAGTCTTCACCTTATCATCCTCAAGCCAACAAAAAGGTTGAAGTTACCAACAAAGAACTTGAAAACATTCTTACTAACACAATTGCCCTCCATAAGTGAGATTGGGTTGCATGACTTCCTGAAGCCGTGTGGGCCTATCGCACGACGTGGAAAACCACCATTGGTTTGACACCTTACAAACTTTTCTATGGTAAGAGATTTATTCTTCCTATTGAGTTTGAGGTGAAAACTCTTTGTATTGTACTCCAATTAGGCATGAGCCTAATTGATGCACAAAAAGAATAAATTGCACAACTTCATTCATCAGATGAACTTCATCAACAAGCACTCTTCCATGCAGAGATTTATCAGAAACAACGTGCTCTCTAGCATGATCCTTTCATTCGACAATGGTCATTTCAACCAGGTGATTAGGCACTCTTGTATGATTCCCATTTCCAGCATTTCAAGGGGAAGTTCCACACTTGGTGGCTTGGGCATTACAAAATTGAAATGGTCTACGATAACGGAGTAGTTAAGCTTCACACTATGGATTCTGAGCGTATGGCTCTAGTTGTCAATGGTCACCAGTTGAAGTTGTAAAAGAAGCCTATTTCCAGGGAGGATTTTATCTCAAATTTTCCAAAGGAACTCCATATCCTTGATAGAGTTCTTGTGGCCTCTTCAAGTACCTTTTAGGTACTTTTCAAAATGTATTTACTTATTAGAAAAAAATCAATAAAAAATCCAAAAGTGGAAACCTTCGAGCGGTGTTGGCTAGTTTACGCTTGAAAACTGGCTTTCGGCGGGCGTTAACTACTAAATAAACTTAGTGGTGAAAATAGGTTTTTCGATGACTCTAAGCAATGACAAATTGAAAACCGACATGTCGACGGTTTGTCGTCATTAAAAAAAGAAATTACATCAATAATTCCTATCACTTCTATGATAGGAACTGCCTTCTACTCTTACTCTCATTTGGTGCACTTAGGACATTTTTCACTTTCTGATGTTTGAGGATGACTTTCTAACACCTGGCTCTTCTTTTCAGCTAGTTACACCACCTTTATGTGAGCTTCATTTTTCCTGGTTCTTCCAAGACTTGGTTCTTGTCATTTTTTGGACAAGAGTCCTTATTCGGTTCTTTTTACAAATGTTGTTGGTTGGTGTTTGTCTCCTTTTCTCCACGATTCTTTCACCTCCTTCATTGTGTTGTTTCCATCTTGAATTCTAAGGGTTTTACATGATGCCATGCAAGTACCCCATCATTTCCCGATACACTTCCTCCTTCGTCGATTCCATGGTCTACTTACACACTCATGTCACTTCCTTGCCCAAATACCCTACATTGTTTTTTGACTGCCCTTCATTTTACATGTGGTAGCATGACATCTATGGTACTCCATTTCATGTCTCTCATTCCCATCCACCTTGGCAATAGTTTTGATGATGCACTTTTATGATTCATATCCTCATCATCACTTTATGTTGCCTTGTTCTTAGTTGTGACACTGCTTTGTTGACATTCTTTCGTCAGCCTCTATCACATGATTTGTTCGATCCCATTTTTTCTTCTGTCGATTTCTCGCGAGCAAGCTTCCACATCGACTTTTTGTACACACGGTGGTTCGGTATTCGTATATTTGAGTTTTACTTCTTTTTTTTCTTTTATTTTATGTCTTTTATTTCTTTAATAAATAGTGATGTACCCTAAGGATGGGTCACATGCCAAGCTAGGGGGAAACTGTCCAATCATATCCATTCCATATTTGGGAACTATCAATCATACCCATGCCATATCATGCCATATCCATTTTATACCTTTATTTTTTGTCACGTCATCTATTCGGCACATCGTAAATATTTAGTACCTGGCCTCGTCTATTCCATAATATTATTACCCTACCACTATCTGTGTAACCATAAGTTGCCATAATTGTCATTGCAAACTACTATCTAAACTTAGTTTCCACCTATTTACTTGTCATTTTTACCATGTCCACTACCCATAAACTATTTTGAACTATGCCCAACATTCTTTTCCTTGCCAGTGGCAGTTTTTGCATTTGCTAACATATTTTGTCTGCACACTATTCTAGTTTGAAAAATGCACTATTCTGGTTTGAAACAAACCTCTTAGTAGCATAATGGCAGGAGACCACCGTCACCATTTTGAGCCCACACCCATGGATGAATTGAGATCTCTAACAGTTGCTGAAATGTATAAAATATTTAAACAAGCAAGGTGGGATGCATATTTCAGGAGATTGAGGAGGTATGATGAAAAACTTGCATGAGAATTTACAATGACATGTCACGAGAATCAAGCAAGGGTTTGTGGTTCAGCTATCCCTGTCATAGTAGAGGCCACAACTGATGTTTCTGGTTTTCCGCTAATAGGGGAGAACTATTTTCCTGACAGTTCAAAGCGAGTGCAAGATCTTAAGCCCCTTCATAAGAGGTTATTGCGACAAGGTGAGTGTGTTGAAATAGTAACCAGGCAAGGTATAAAGTTGGCCTCACTCCCACATCCCGAAAATGATGTAGAAAAAATTATCATTCAGTACATAACCTGTGAAGGTAGTACGAATATGTATATGCTAAACATTTTGACTCATGTTGCATCTACGATGGGGTTTGCTTGTAAATGTTTTGTTCTTTCTTTATTCCTCTTTAACTCAAATGAGAAAAGCAAACGACACCCTAGAAAAATCTGTTGAGGAAGGCCTCCCTAATGCCCCAAAAAACTCTGACACAGAAAGATCTCCTGGCAACTCTAAAAGAGAAGAATCTATACATCCAAGTTCTAATAAGGTTAGTGTGAAGCAAAATTTTGCCTTTGTCTATCTTTTTTGTCGGCTTTATTTTGGTCTTCAGGGTGATCCACGTGCAAGGAGTTTGTATTTAAGATAGCCGCGTAATGTGCCACATGGTGGTTGCACGTGTAATCATAATTGCTTTCTTCTTTGTCAGAAGTCGAACCATGTGCCGGTCTAGCGGATGTTTTCTTGCATCCGCTTTTCATAGATCTAAGATTATCCACCCTGCTAACACGTCATCCCTTCGCGCTATAAAGTTGTATCTTGGGAATGTTCACTCAAAGCTCGTTGGAATGCACTTTTCCTTTGAAGGGACATGATTCAGCACTGCCAAAGCCACTTGGGTGATTGATAAGACTGTTGCCAGACTGTCTTTCTAGGATCAGAGCAATTACAAGGGCTAATCCTGTTAAAATATCTAAATGACATAAATGTGGTAGTTGAAATTTGATGAGCAGGATTCCAACGACCTAATAAAAGATCTAGAATCAGATTTCCAAGCTATCAGGTTTGGACATCTAGCAGTCATTAACTTAGACGAGGTCGGTATTTTCTCTTCTAGGCGGCTATATATTGAAAACAACAGTATAAAGCAAGGGTTCTTGAAGTTTTCTTGTTGGAAAAGTTTTCTTTAGTTTTCTTAGTTAGTAGAAATATTTTCTTAAAATTTCATAGAACACTACTTCACTCTGGCATGTTATGTCTATTTTATGATCAAACTATTATCGGATTGGAATCTGATCTCTATTTTAGAGTTCATTTAAATCTGAAAAATACGATTTATTATGAAGAAATACCTGAAACTGTGCACGATATGGTCTTTGTCAGTAATTCTCTCTTTATATCTTCATCCAGAATAGGACACTATGTCTTGCTTAATCAGAATAGTTTGGTTATCGTATTTCTATGTCATTTGTGTATATGACTAAATTATGATCTTTAGAAACTAGACTATTTCATTGGACTTCTCTATTTTCTTTGTAAGATTATCATTTCTTCATAATATGCTATATTAAGGGGAAGGGTTTATATTGCTTTTGAATGTTTTCTATTAGTTCTGAAACTTTTACGTTTGATTTGAATCTTAATATGAACTTCTTGCGGGTCGATTGAATGACTACATATGTGCTTGTATCGAGCCTATGTCGTTCATTCTCCTCCCAACAATGAAGTGAAGTGGTGTTTTGTGTCTCTCATATCACTCGTAGAGGGAAGCTTGTGGTTTTGAAATGTTGTAAAAGCATTGGCACATCGCCATCTTTCATGTTTTTTCGTTTTCATTTCATTTTCCCTTTTCCTAAACTCAGAGAAGAGTTGGCTTTCTATAAAAATCCTAGAGGTATTTAGTGAGGCGCATATTTTCCCCCACTCGTTGAATTTACCATACGACTTTCAAAGAGGCGTAATATTTTATGATCAACAGTTAGTAAAGATAAAAATTATTTTGATACACATAATGAGGGCTCTAAGTCAGGTTCCCCTAGTTCTTCAAAGAAAAGGGTTTCTATGAAAAACACTAAACAAACCCTAGGTTCATGCAGTAAACAGGTCAAGGATTCAAGTGTTAAACATGCAAGTATTAAATTCGTTGAAATTAGTACACCATACTCTAGGGGTAAAAGGAAATTGCACAGTGGGTCATCCTTAGCTAATGCTTCAGAAGTTTGTCCTGATAAGGAAAAGTCATCAGCTATCACCATGGATAAATTGGAAAACCTGGCCAACGAAGCTAGTAATGTTTTGAGTCCTGAGAAATCCAATGAAGTTGATGACTTGACAATCCTAGCTATGGTCTTCCATAAAAATAAAAAGACAAAGGCAGTTTCTAGGGAGTTGAGAAGTAAAAGGAGAAAGACACACGAGGGGTCTATGGCCACTGAAATAGATAAAATGGAACCTGAGCAAGAAACTAAAATGACAAAAAAAATCTCTTATTATAGAAGAAATATCAATTTCCACATAAGGTATTCATGGTGGAAACACCATTCAGGATGAGCCTATTCCAATTGAACAAATGGGTGATGATAACCTAAAAAATTTTGCGGAACATGGAATTAGTGAATTTGAAACTCCTCACACTGACAATCAAAGAAGCAAAACAAGAATCCAAAGAAGAGGTAGAAGAGGAGGCAAAAGAAGAGTTTGAGGAAGAACACCCTTTGTTGAAAAATGAAGGAATTTGTGACCTGCAAAATCTAGTAACGAAGTTAACTGAGAAGAATCAGGCTCTACAAAAGTAGGTCCAAGATGCAGGGTCTCTTAATTATTCACGGGCAAAAAATATTGATCAGCTCAAGGTAGCACTTGAGCAAGCAAAAACTGCCAATGCATCTCTTATGCCCATTCAGGAACATGAAGATCAGATGCATGCACTAAAACGGTTGCGGTTTAAGGAAATTTTTGTTGGAAAATTTGCCTCAACTTGCTGGCTTGGAATATTTGAACTTGGCATTTTATTTCCTTTACTACCTTGTATGTCATGGGATCGTTGAAAATCATAACTTTGGAACTCATGTCATAAAGTTTTGGTAATTCATAACTCTTCGAAAAATCGATCATGATCTCATGGAGAATTGAAACTTAAAAAATATGAGTCACGAGTTGTGAAGTTCGTGAAATCTCTGATAGTCCGACTTCATCGGTGGGATGTGGCTACTTCAGCAAGACTTTAAATTTTGTCTCCCCGATGGACCAATATCTATGGTGGGGAGCGGTAGTTGGAGCTGACTTGGTTGTGGTGACCACATCGACCGGTGTGAACTTCATCGGTATCACATCCTCATATCAGTGGGAGTCAATTAGTTGTTTCGTCGATATGTCGATACACGGTGAACCTCTTGAGCGATAAAATGGACATCGATAGGACTTGCTTACATCGGTGGGAAACGATATGAAGTCTCTCTAATATGGTGATAAGGTTGGTCAACTGTGTACCATGAGAAGATTGTATCGATGTGATGATGAGTGATTGTGGGACACAGTTTCTTGTCTTGTTGATACTTTGATGATTGTTTTGGTTTGGCGGGTATTACACTCATCGACAGGACTTGAACAAATTGGCAAGAGGTTTGTGGTTGTCTCATCGATGGACCGATATTGTAACTATTGTGTGACAGTTTACGATTGCATACAAGAACTGAAACGATTGGTTTTCCTATATGGTTTGGCATTGTATAGTGTTTGGAATTGAGTTGTGAGTCTGAGGAGAGAGAACTAGATTGATCAGGAATTGTAATGTTACCTGTATTGAGAGTGTGAATAGACATCTCAGAGCAACAAACTATAACTTTGTATGTGGACTTTTTTCACTGTAATACAAAGTGTTTTTGCTTGGTGTGTGGGTTTTTCTCCTGAAAGGGTTTTCCCACATTAAAACTGGTGTCCATTCTATGGTTGTGTTAAATTTGTTCTGATCTATTTTCTACTAAGGTGCATATTTAATGAACTGTAATTCAAAATTGAACCATATGGACCTGCATTCTCTTCCTAAAATTAGCATTAGGAAATTATTTTTTCACCTCTGCTTTCCTTATAAGTGGTATCAGGGCCTGGCTAGTTGTGTTATCCTTGTGGATTGGACGGGTTTTTTGTGCAAATTCTGAAGAGTAGGAGTCTTGTAGAGGAATTTGGTAATCTCAATTACAGATTGAGATGGCAAGCACATCTGGGAAGATAAAAATTGAAAATTTCAATGGTGTCAATTTTGAGTTGTGGAAACTCAAAATGGAAGACTTGTTGGTAGATAGAGATCTTTGGATTACTCCGTCTGGAACTAAACCTTCAGGCATGAAGTAAGAAGATTGGGACCTCACTGATAGAAAATCCAAAGGGTTAATAAGAATCTTTCTAGAAAACTCTATTCTCCTGAACGTTCATGAAGAGAAGTCTGCATCTTCTTTGTGGAAGAAACTTGGTGACATTTATCAGGGAAAATCCTTGGTGAATAAGTTAATCTTGAGGAAGTACTTTTACTCTTTGAAAATGGAGGAAGGGGCATCTATGGTTGATCATCTGAATACGTTCGATATGCTCATTGATCAGTTAACATCTATAGGTGTGAAGATAGATGATGAGGATCATTGTATGCTTCTGTTATGTTCTTTTCCCAACTCATGGGATCATTTAGTGATGGCTATTGGGAGTACGACAACCACTTTCAAAATGGAAGATGTGGTTGATTCATTATTGTCAGAAGAGATGCGAAAGAAATCTTCTGAGATGGCAAAGGAGGCTCTGGTTGTTCGAGATAGATCGAAGGAGAAAGGAAAGAAGAAAGACAAGAAGTCTAAATCAAAGTTTGAAGGGAGATCAAAGCCTCTTGGCAAGAAGTCCAAGGTGAAATGTTGGAATTGTGGGCAGTTTGGTCATGTCTGTAAGGATTGCAAAGAGAAGAAAAAGAAGAAGAGAAATAAGTCTTTGGATAATGATTCTTCTCAGAGTGATGCAGATGCCTTCATCACAACCTTGGTGACTCAGGCATCAGATGATGTCTGGTTGATTGACTCATGTGCATCTTTTCACATGACATCCCATCGAGATTGGTTTACGAAGTACGAAAAGTATCCTGGTGGAAAGGTGTATATGGCGAGTGACTCATCTCTTGAAATTATTGGTCGTAGAAGAGTCAAAATTCAATTTCCTGATGGAATAATTAAAGGAATTGATGGCGTAATGCATATACCAAGTTTGGCTCAAAATTTAATTTCTATTAGCAAGCTTAATGATGGTGGCGTGCAAGTTTCATTCTCGAGTGGTGGCTGCAAAATGACTAGAGGCTTAATGGTGTTGGAAAGGGGTGTTTGAATTGATACTCTGTACAAGCTAGATGCACATGTTGTTCAATGTAATAGTTTCTATATAAAGTCAGAAAAGGTTGCTCATGTAGAGAAGGAGAATGAATTTCCTCTGGGTGCAAAATCTTTGGAGGTGAAACTCCCAATAGAAAATACCATGCTCTGGCATCAAAGGCTCAGACACATTGGTGAGAAAGGCTTAAAAGCTTTGAAAATTAAAAACCTAGTTGAAGGGCTTGATGATTGTAACCTTGAGTTTGATTTTTGTGAACATTGTATATATAGAAAACAACATCGTGTTTCATTTTATTCTAGTCCTCATAGATCTTCTGGTGTTTTGGATTATATTCACTCTGATGTTTTTGGTCCAGTAAATGTTCTTTCGTTATCGAAATCAAGATATTACGTTTCATTTATTGATGATTATTTGAGAAGGGCATTTGTGTATTTTCTAAAATGTAAATCAGAAGTGTTCAGTCAGTTTAAAGAGTTTAAAAAATTGATTAAAAATCAGATTGGAAGAAAAATTAAATGCTTGAGGACAGATAATGGCGATGAGTTTTTTTTTGCAGATTTCGAAAGGTATTGCAAAGACCATGGAATAAAAAGGAATAAAACAACACCATACACTCCACAACAAAATGAAGTTGCTAAAAGGTTGAATAGGACGTTGATGGAAAGAGCGAGAAGTATGTTGAGCAATGTTGGTCTGGAGTAGAAGTTTTGGGCTGAGGTTGTGGCTACAACATGTTATTTAATAAATCAATCTCCCTCTTCAGCACTTGTTGATAAAATGCCTATGGAAGCTTGGTCTGGTAAGAATTCCTCTTTAAGACATCTAAGAGTCTTTGGTTGTGAAGCATATGCTTATGAGTCGAATGAGAAAATATCTAAATTGGAAAATAAAGTTGTAAAATTTATCTTCATTGGCTACGATATTGGTTGAAAGGATACAAGCTTTTGAATCTTGTGATTGAAAAGGTTGTATACAGAAGAAGTGTAATCTTTCGAGAGATGAAACCTTCTTCAGTGGATTTGCAGTCAAACATGAAAGAAGAAAAGAAAAAAAAAGTAGTTGAAATTCCTTGAAATCTAGATAAAGAGGAACTACGAAGTGTACCTGAAACTAAGGAGAGTTCTAACAACTCTGAGAGTTCTAAAGAAGAAGAACCAAAACCTCAGCCTCAGCCTTTGAGGAGGTCTACACGTGAAAGGTGGCAACCTAAAAGGTATGGTTTTTCCAAGCTGGATGTAAACTGTACCTATGCTTTGATTACAAGCACTGATGAGCCTAGGACTGTGAAAGAGGCAACTGAAATGTTTGATTCAAATTCTTGGTTGGAAGCCATGAATGAGGAAATGGCATCATTGAAAAAGAATGCAACCTGGGATTGGTGCCCTTCCCTAAAGGTTCAAAGCCTATTGGCTATAAATGGATATTCAAGAAGAAAATTGGTTTGGATGGCAGTGTTGAAAAGTATAAAGCTAGGTTGGTTGCGAAAGGCTATTCCCAGATAGAGGGAATTGATTATGGTGAATTTTTTTCTCTTGTGGCTAAGCTGACATCTATTAGATTTCTATTATCACTTGCAGCAGTGTATAACTTAGAGATTGAACGGATGGATGTGAAGACAACATTTCTTCATGGAGATCTTGAAGAAAAAATTTATATGTCCCAGCCTTAGCACTTTGTGGAAAAAGGTAAAGAGAATTTGGTTTGCAAGTTAAAGAAATCTATGTATGGTTTAAAACAATCACCTAGAATGTGGTACCAAAATTTTGACACATTTGTGTTGTCATTGGGATTTGTAAGATCAAAATTTGATCATTGTGTGTACTTCAAAACTAAAAATGATCAAGTTCTTATTATTTCCCTATATGTCGATGACATGTTGTTCATAGGAAATAGTAAAACTATGAATTCTAATCTAAAACCTCAATTGTCAGCAAAGTTTGAAATGAAAGATCTAGGTGCAGAAAGGTATATTCTGGGGATGGAAATAAAAAGGGATAGAGGAAATAGAAGGCTTTGGCTTAGCCAAAGTAAGTATATCAATACTGTCCTGGAGAGATTTGGTATGACTGATTGCAAGCAACTAGTTGTTCTAGTTTTGCAGGGAATGAAGCTATCTATTGTGGATTGTCCAAAATATCCTACCGAGATGGAGGACATGACTAGATTTCCTTATGCAAGTGCAGTTGGTAGTTTAATGTATGCAATGGTCTGTACTAGGCCAACCATTACACAAGCAGTGGGATTTCTTAGCCGTTTTATGGAAAATCTGGGTAGACCACACTAGGATGCTATGAAAAGAGTTTTTAGGTATTTAAAAGGTACCTCTCAGTACGCTTTGTGCTATCATGGTAACTCGGTTGGGTCACAAAGATCCATCAACACTCGTGGGTATGTGGATTTTGATTAGGCAGGGGACATTCACAGCAGGAGATCCACCAGTGGATACATCTTCACGTTGAATGGTGGTGCAGTTAGTTGGATGAGAAAGTGGCAAGCTATAGTCGCTTTATCTACTATGGAAGCAGAATATAAGGTAGCAACACATGCATGTAAATAAGCCATTTGGCTTAGATGTTTGTGTTTCGAGATTGGGTTTAATGCAGGGCAAATAACTATTAGCTATAACAATCAAAGTGCTATTTGTTTGGAAGAAAATATAACTTTCCATGCCAAGACAAAACATATTGATGTGCAGTATCATTTTGTATGGGATATGGTGGAGGATGGAAAGGTTAGCCTTGAAAAAGTGGATACACTGTAAAATTTTGCAGATGCATTAACAAAACCAGTGAGCACAGACAAACTTAAGTGGTATTCCAGTTCAATGGGCCTTAGGGCCTATGATATCCAGTAATGTCAAAGTTTTGGGAGAAGCCTCAACTTGTTAGCTTGGAACATTTGAACTTGGCATTTTATTTCCTTTATTACCTTGTATGTCATACAATCGTTGAAAATTATAACTTTGGAACTCATGTCGTGGAGTTTTGGAAATTCATAACTCTCTGACAGACCGATCATGATGTCGTGGAGAATTGAAACTTTGAAACTACGAGTCACGGGTTGTGAAGTTCATGAAATCTCCAATAGTCTGACTTCATCAATGGGACATGGCTACTTTGGTGAGACTTGAAATTTTGTCTCCTCGATGGCTACTACGGTGGGGAGCGATAGTTGGAGCTAACTTGGCCATGGTGACCACATCAACCGATGTGAACTTCATCAATATGAAATCCTCATATCAGTGGGAGTCAATTATTTGTTTCGCCGATGTGTCGATACATGGTGAACCTCTTGAGCGATAAAGTGGACATCGACAGGACTTGCTTACATCGATGGGAAACAATATGAATTCTCCCTCATATGGTGATAAGGTTGGTCAATTGTGTATCCTAAGAAGCTCGTATCGGTGTGACGATGAGTGATCGGAGGGACATGGTCCCTTGTCTCACTGATACTTTGATGATTATTTTGGTTTGGTGGGAATTACACTCATTGGCGAGACTCAAACAGATCAGAAAGAGTTTTGTGGTTGTCTCATCAATGGCCCAATATTGTAACTACTGTGTGACGGTTTACTGTTGCATACAAGAACTGAAACAATTGGTTTTCATGTATGGTCTGACATTGTAAGTGTTTGGAATTAAGTTGTGAGTCTGAGGAGAGAGAGAAAGAGATTGATCGGGAATCATAATGTTGCCTGTATTAAGAGTGTGAATAGACATCTGAGAGCAAAAAATTGTAACTTTGTATGTGGACTTTCTTCACTATAATACAAATTGTTTTTTCTTGGTGTCTGGGTTTTCTCCCGAAAGGGTTTTCCCATGTTAAAAATGGCGTCCATTCTATGGTTGTGTTAAATTTGTCCTGATCTATTTTCTACTAATATGCATCTTTAATGAACTGTAATTTGAAATTGAACCATATGTCTGCATTCTCTTCCTAGAATTAGCATTAGGAAAGTGCTTCCGCACTTCTACTTTCCTTACAATTTCTAGCACAATGTAGAAATTGGCTTCTCCACCTAATTTGTCTCCTATGTTCTTTTGCATGGGGGCATGCAAAACCCTAAGCTAGGGGGAAATGATGGGGGTGAAATGTGTCCTTATTTTTACCTTTTTTATTTTCCCTTTACCCTTTCATTTCTATAGGATCCTTTACTATTTTGTCACTATTTGTTAATGAAGTAAGGATATTTAATAAAACACAAAGAAAAGATAAAAACTTGTTAATATATCAAAACATTAAATTATTTATTAATTATCTTCATGACAATGATAACAGGGGATAATTAGGAGGATAGCGCATGGGAGCAAGAGGAGAATCGGTGGAATGAAGACAAAACCATTCGACAGTCATGTGTCATTTTTGTTAAGTTTGGTCTGAGTTGTCAATTTGTTTTAAAACAATATTGAAGTTTGTAATCTATTTCTAAATAGCATCTAAGGTTGTTGGATGTAGGCCAAAACAACCTAAACAATCATATGATTTTGATCAAAATTAGTTATAAACTTAGCAGCTTATAATCTCTATAAATATGTATGTCAAGACTCATATTGATATCAATAATATACACCTATAAACTATTGTTCCAGTTTGAAAAGAATGTGATTTAAAATATCATTTGCATGAGTATTGATTAGTGTGGAGTAAGCTTTCATTTCATCACTTGATAATTGGAGAAGGCAAGGCCCACTTGCTCAGTTACCTGGTGAATCGTTGTAGTATTAGTGTGTTGTGTGGTAATAAGTCTTTAGAGTTTTAAATCTATTTTCAATCTTTAATTATTGTGTTAATTTGAAATTGTTCAGTGTGATGTTAATTATTATGTTGAAATAATTTGATGTGTTGTTAATCAATGTGTTTGTTGCTACAGGTGCATTCAGTTTGGCAGATTACTTTTCAATCAATATTAATTAGTGTGTTTGTTGTTTCATGAGAACTTAGTTTACCATATTATTTAAAACATTGTTAATCAGGGCGCTTATTAATACATGTGGATTTAGCACATTACATTTCAATTTTAGTATTTATTTGTCTTATGTTAGTTCACTTTCAGTGAGAATTATTAATTCTATCTTACTGTTTGATTTTAATTTGTCTTTGTCATAGAGTGTTCCTAGCATAGGTTCCTATCATAGAATTGAAAGGAAGTCTAAAAACCAGATTTTTGAATAAAAATAGATGGTGTTCTACTTGCATCCATCCCCACTTGGCTCACTAGTTTCAGCCCTTAGGTAGACTACCACAATACCTTCCACAAGTTCATGACTCCCGGATTGACAATTAAGGAATAAACTAAGGCAATTTCCAAAAATTCTCGCGGATTGATCTAAACACATTTGCTAATTAGATAGAATTGCAAGGATAGTTTATCCCTAAATTCCACCCATAGTTTAATCCAATCACTCTCCACATCAATAGCAAGTGCCAATAAATTTTCTTCTGCATACTCTTCTATAGTAGCCTCTCCCCTCGTAATTTGGCTAGAAGTATAATTTTGTTTTGTGTTAGATTCTCCATATTTTCCTTATTATTCCTCTACCACCACTACATTATCCTATTCCTCTTGAAAATATTCCTCTCTCTCAAGAGTTGTTTTTTTTTCCTTTCTAGCATTCCCCCTACCTTTTAAGGCATACTAATAGGCCTCTTCTATAAACCTTATCCTAATCATATTTAATTCATCCTATATTGAAACTTCTAGCACATTTACATACCTTAAGACATTTTCTTCATCACTCTTCGTGTGACTAGCTCAAACATTGAGTTTTTAGAATTCATTCATGTAGTCTTTGACATTAATTTATTTTTGTTTCAAGTTTTAAATATTTTTTTTAATAAACTTCATTGATAATCCACTAATAAGAACTTGGCCTTTATTTTTGTAAATATTCAATCCCAATAATTAATCTTCTCCTTTCCTTTTCTCTATATCTATATTTTCACATCATCCAACCATAGAGAGGAGGACTTTTAGTTTTATGTAAGAAAACTGTTGGAATAATGAGAAGTTTTTCATTGATGCTATTGTTGGCAACATGAGCATGAGACATAAGCATAAGGTATACTATGTGTTTTAGTGTTGTCATTGATGTCAACATTGTATCTTGATATGGAAATAATGGTGCAAATCATTTTGGCTAGTTCTAACATGTTTTTTGGATGTTTGTGGAAGATAATTTTGTAATATGGTTTGATCCGGTTGTTAGTGAACATATTTGTCCTTTACAAAAATATATAAAAATGACTCTATAATACTTGAGAAGGACTAATCAATTCACAACATTCATAGAGGTTACCATTGCATTGTTAGCCTTCCTCTGAATTTTGATAGAGATACAACTCCCTCTTCTGATATAAATTTGATTTTTTCAAAATATATGAATTTGAGGTATGCTTTTAACTAGAAAGTAGGAAAGAAAAACTAACACCTAATCATAACCATGAGATAGATGTGGAGAGAATGCTTGAAATTAAACTAATATGCTGAAATGAAATGGACTAGCAAACGATTAATATTGTGGCTCACAGACCATATTACCAACACTTGTTGAATCGACTCAATACAATCTTAATCATTTACTATAAATAAATTAATTAAATACCTCTAAACAACACATCTTCAAAGGGGAGGAATATCCAAATGCTTGTCAAAGCTCACAGACTCATTCACAAACATTAGCATCCAATTCATAATTTACTGCATACAAAAAATAAACATTCACAAAAGATGAATTAAAACTACAAAAACTTGATCCTTTATTATGATTGATTCTCACCATGCATCACAATGCAAGTGGGATCAAAATATCGGGCCCTTGAAACATCAAAATAAAACATATTTATAGTTTTAAAATGTACCTGTCATCAAAATCTTGCGAAATAATTGAAAATAATTGATTCTTGAAAGAATCAAAATAATTGAGTTCTGAACATTTCTAAAGACAAAACAAGAGAAACTCTAAATCCTATAATGTTGAGTTGGTTGGGTATGCGAAGAGGCAGGCGCTTCTTCTTTGAATGACTTTTCTTGAACAACTGTCGTGCGTACTTAGTAATCTTTTGAGGCCATCACAACATCAAGAATTTTTGTCTGCTGTGAGCCAGTTACATTTCTCATCCTCAACTGCCAAGTAGATTTAGAAATTCAAATCGGCTCCATTTTACGAGTGATGAGTGCAGGTGAGTCCTCATGCCATGACAATGTTGAATCAATCCTACCCAGTTTCTTCAGCACCTCTTTATCAAATGATTGTTCCCCTAAATAGGTGTTGATTGCTTTGAAGAAGGCATCCTTCAACTCTTCAAGTATGGTAGGTCCTTGAATATCCCCTTTCATTATTGGGCATCCAAAATTAGTAAAATTCTTGATGAAATTATTATTTAAGCAATTGTATTCTTTCAACAATTTTGTTTCTCTGAGAAGTTTGATTTTATGAACTCAATCTTCCAAGCTATACTTGTTTTCCACATGAGAGCCAGATTATATTCTTTATATGAATCGATATTCTCAACAACAACCTTTTCCATGCCCATGCCAATAATATCAGTCAGCTCATGATCAATCTGTAGCCAATGTGTTTCCTCTTGCTTACAAATGACCAATTCATATTTGATCAAATTCCTTAATGCAACAAATTCATCATACACTTTCCTTAACTTATCAATCATAGGAGGCCCCTTCTCCTTGATCTTAGGTACCCAACTTTGGATAGCCTTCCCTTAGTAACTATATTTTTGGATCCTGCTCATCATAGCCTTCCCAACAATTGAATTAGGATCAAAGGCAAGACTAACCTGACTCAAAGGTTGAGGTGAAGGATATATTAAAGTTTTTTAAGGCAATTAGACAAGAGCTCTATGGATTTCTTCATTTCATCTTTATCTTGCTTATCCTTTTTTCTTCTCTCCACTAACCTTGAGGAAGTGACCTAAAAATTATGGATATCTCCATCCCTAGTAGGAGGGCCTAAATCTACTTTGGTCACATTATAGTCTACTTCCTTGGCTTGGCTAGGATCCCTTTGTATAGAAGGTTGATAAACTTCCATAACCAAATGTCAAAGCCTCATCTTTCATCAACCTACCAGTAGTTTTCAATCTATTCACCTTTGGAGTTCTTTACAGAATTTTTCCCACAACATCCTCTTTTGGTAACACGATAGGCATTGTCTTCCTTTTCTTTGAGAGAGAATTCTCTAACCAAAATGGTGTAGATGAAGGTGTATCAGGATTATGGGAAGCTCCAGGCGTAAAAAATTAAGGGCTCTATTTAGCATGAGAGATCTCATCACATTAAGTACACTTGAAGGAGAGGAAATTGAAGCTTTACCTCTTTGCACATTCTCTTTTGTTCCACCTTGGGGTTGCTCAGGCTACTGAATGTGGGTTTCCAATACTTCCCTATTAGCTTCATTTCCTTGATTACTTTCCTTCTATTATTGCTCAACATCTTCACCACTTTGTTCTTCAACTATAATATTAGGAAGAGGGCCCTCACCACAAGATTTTTCAAGTCCTTTACCCTTCACGAGAGGATCATCCCCATTCTCACTACCACCTAACATAGATGTAATTTGTATTGATGGTATTGGCACAAAAGACCTCATGTTTACATAACCAACACCTATTTGTTCTCAAACTCCCTTCTTTTCTTTTAATGGAGTCTTGGTAGCTTCTCCTTTCTTTTAGCTAACCAAACTTGTGTCATTCTTAATACTATTGAAGTTCTAACCTAAATATCTTCATTTTCTTCAATATTCCAATCCACAAGTGACAAAGGTAATGTTTGTACCCATTGAGCATAGTTTGGATCAATTAAATCAGAGTCTTCATCATGAATTCCCCTTGTATTCCAACCTAGTTTAAAATTGAAAATTTGCACCAAGGAGAGTCCATCCAATTCCTTCTTCTTACCTCATAATCGTCCACACAATCTACCTAGAAATCTTCAAGGTGAGGCATATGATAATAACTAGGACCAAGGTGAAGACTATTTCTCATATAATTTTTACTATCAAATGGAAACCTCCTCTCATAGGTACCAAGAGAGAACTTCACAATTTCCCTCCTCAAACTAAGGGCATTTGACTAAGAATTGCATTCATAATACCCTAAACCATTTGGGAATGGAATTCTAGCCTTTTTCCTACCTAAAAATCTCTCGTTTATCTCTGAAGCTTGATGACAAACTTCCATCAAGATAAATTTATCTTCCACATATCTAGGGAGTTTAAGAGGGAATTCATCGAATCCACCAACCCAAAAATAGGTAAATGTCTGAAACTAGATGAAAAGACTACCATACTTGGTGACCAATTGAAAAGCCTCTGGAGATGCTCTTTAACATAGATCAATTTGTAACTCCCTAACCAACTTCATGCTAAACACATCATTTACCCTTGAGAAATTCTTATCTCTTTTCAAGTTGCAAATTAGGGTAATAATCATATATTTAAATTTTCTCGTCAAAATCCTCCACGGGGTTTAAGCCAATCCAAGGTCTTGTGCAAGAAAAGACATAGAAGAGGTAAGCAGACATGTAAAATGATCTGTTAACAGTAAAGCTCCTCATTGTATCATCGAGTTGATCACTAATTATAGTTTCCCAATCCAAATATTGTGGGCTGCCATAGATAACCTAAAAAAATAAATACATCCATTCTTTGAAATTATGTTCATTCATATTTTCCCTTACCCTATGTAATAACAATATAATGTTTGATATTTCTTCGCTAAAATGTGACTTGTGCATTTTCTTGGGAAGTTTTGACTTTCCTTTCTTAGGGGGATCAAAACATTCTGTTGCAATGCAGTTTCGATAGTACCCCTTCTTTTCTAAAAAGAAACCTTGGGATATGGTAAAATTGAAATGAGAATAGACTTCTCTTTTTGCCAGCCTAAAACACCCACTTATCATAGCTCTATCCAAGGTCACTAAGAGATTGTTTTCTTCTATGCAAATTTCTCTCGTTGTTGGATTATAATGAGATATACATTCTGACACCAATTATGTGCACTGTACCACTATTGGAAATGCAAAATCTTCAAGGAGACCACTTTCTACTACCCTTTGAGTAATAGGATTTATACCTGGTTTGCAAATTCTTTCCTAGAAAGCATCTAAATTTATATGCCCTGATCTTGTATCACCAATATGAGGCAAAGAACTATCTAGGCCAGCCAAATGTTCATACCCCAAATATTTGTATTTCATTTTCCCAAGTGTTCTCTTCAAAGAAAATTCAACTATGCTATGATGTGGAAAATAATTGCCAATCACCAAAGAAAAAATTAAGAATGTCACTCACTTAGAAAACATGTCACCTGCTCTTACTCAAGCTATTTCTTTTAGTGCTACTTATATATCTATTCTTCTCAAATTTTGAGATCACACTTTCCAAGAAGAATGATTATGTTCCAAAAGATGGTTTAATTTTACATGATCGAGCATTTATTTCATCTACTTCAGTACTGGCAACATTTAATGTCTGACATATATGCCACTTGGTGATAATATCGGATGACCTCTATACACTCAACAAATTTAGATATTTGAATAGTTTTTGAGAGTATAGTCGATAATCGACAAAGTTCAAAAACTTCAGTTTGCCTCGACAAGCTCGTCCTTTTAATGTATCTCTTTGTAATAAGTTTCACTTGAGATGATATTACTATCCTTTTGTCAGGATCAATTATGGCTAGAAAACTAACATCGGTCCTGACAGACTTTCTTGAAAACATAAAAAACTTGCCCTATTTTGAAGATAACCTTTGAAAAAACACTTATTCACAAAATGAAAGAGTTCTAAAACTTGGGCGATAGCTGAAAGGGTATTGACAACTATCAAAAAGACCGACGCCTAAAGGAAATCGTTTAAAAGGAAACCAAGTTGATAAAGAGACGAGTTCTGAGTATAGGGTTGCAAACCGAAAAAGTTCATAAAACTAACCAAAGGTCGACACACGAGATAACAAATTTTGAAAACTGAAAGGATACCCAAAAACTTGAATACTTAGAATCATACTTAAAACTTAGGCAACAATTGGCTTTGACTAGGGACGTAGACTAACCAAAATGTAGAAGAACCAAGAATATTTGGTTAAACGCATTGGGTGACAGAGTCTAAAGGTTGAATGAGCAAGAAGATTGAGGCAAAGGATCAAAGGAAACCAAAAATAAAGCACACACACCAAAAAAATGAAACTCAAACCAAAAACTCCTAAACTACTAAATTCCAAAGGCAGGGGATACTTTCTTTCAAATTTGGTACAATTTCAAATCCCACCCATTGTACAATAAGGGTGAGATGGTGTTGTCTGGGTAAGCCAACTTGAAAGAATTATTCTCGTGTACCTACTGAATCTGAAAATGACCTTTCCATAAGGAATTAAGTTTACCATGAGCTCCTTTGGTTTCTTGCCTCTTATCCCACGATAAAACCATGTCACCTTCCATAAAATTCTTGGGTCTAGTTCTCCTTTCAAAGATATTTTTGACCTGCACTAGGTGCATAGTAACTATCCACCATGTCTTCTCTCTATTCTTCAAGCTCACTCAAATACATTATTCTCTTTTCCAAATAATTTTGGAATTGTTGATCTTCAAGGATCATTTGCAATTTCATGGTAGCTAGTTATAGGGGAAAAGGAAGAACTATACCAATCCCATAAACTAATTCAAACAAGGAAATCCCAATAGCTCTCTTCGATGTAGTCCGATCAGCCCATAAAGCTTCACACAATTTCTTGTGCCAATTTTGTTGATTTTCGTCCACCAACTTCCTTATGATAGCCACCATATTTTTATTACTACATTCAACTTTCCCACTCCATTGAGGGTAATAATTTTATGAATAAGAGAGAGATATTCCATGATCATAGCAGAACATAAAAAAAATTGCAGAGGAGAAGTTGGTTGCATTATCAGTTACCAACCTCTTAGGAACTCTGAAACGAACCATAACGCTTTCTTTGATAAAATCATAGACTGCTTCAGATGTTGTACACTTCAAAAGAACAACTTTGACACATTTAGTGAAGTAATTTGTAGCTGTTAGAATATGATTATGCCCCACACTCGAAACATGATTAATTGGCCCCATGAAATCTAACTCCCATTGCTGGAAAGGTTCTTCAATCACTATCAGTCTGAACAACAACATGGCTAATTGGGGTCTTTCTGTGAATCTCTTGCATTTCTCACAATTTTCCACCCAATGATAGGCATCTTTAAACATTCCTGACCAGTAATGACATTGTTAAAAAATCTTAAAAGTTGTGACAGAGGAAGAAAAGTGCCCTCTGCAAGCTTCCTCATGGAATGCCCTAAGAAGCTTTTGTTGTTGTTCTTTAACCACACACCTCAAAAATGTCCCATCTAGAGATTTCTTATAAAGTGTATCATTCCAGATCCGTACTTGGATGCCTTCAGCTTGAGGTTCCTCCTCTCCTTTAGGGAAAGATGTGAGGGACAGTCTCCATAAGTAAGATAATAGGTGATAGGCCAAAACTAGGGAAAAGAATAAGAAAGATTTCAGCTTGGTTTAAGTTTCAATCCAGGGATTGTAAGATTGTGAGATTTGTTGTAGAAGTATACCTAAGGGAGGAAAGTAGTGAATTAAGTGGTGATGAATGTAGCTAGAACACACGTAAATTTCCTAAATGAAAATCTGGTTTAACTTTTCTATTCTATCTTTCTGACAAGAACTCGCCAGGAACTATGACAGGAACCGCTATAAAAGCAACAACAATCTATGATAGTAACAACAACAATTTGTGACAGCAAAAACAACAATTTACAACAAAAAATAAAACACACTTTGCTAAATTAAAAATACTGAAATAAAACTTTAATGAAATATTACATTCCAAACTTGAATCA
Source organism: Sequoiadendron giganteum (assembly GCA_007115665.2). Classification (NCBI taxonomy): domain Eukaryota; kingdom Viridiplantae; phylum Streptophyta; class Pinopsida; order Cupressales; family Cupressaceae; genus Sequoiadendron; species Sequoiadendron giganteum. The sequence continues at coordinate 345,985,351 of CM021109.1, read as the reverse complement.
CAAAATATTTTATCAAACCAAAATATAATAAAGATGTTGTAATTTAAATCACACAACTATTAAAGTTTGAAAGCTATTGAAATTAAATCAAATGTAAAATAAATAACACACACAAATATTAACAGTAAAAAAAAATATCATTGCGCTTCACAAGGGAGTGGGCCCTTGCTCTGTGGTTTGCAGGTGAGATTGGATGAGAGCCTTTCTATGTTGTTGTGATCAGAAGAATCATTTTATTTTATCAAAAATGATATGATAATTTGCATATAATATTCCCCTTACAACATGCTAATTCACCCCCTTTATAGCTATTACAGTGCCTTATAAGGCGTGAAACAAATTACAAGCTATTTACTATTCACGCCCTTCCTCTTATTTCTACGTGTAGATTTGTTGCATTATTTTTGTAATATTATGCATATGATTTTCTACACCACCATTTTTTTTTTCAACCTATTTTGTTGCATTTTCTCCTATTCTCTTGTCATCTTTTATGGCACTATTTATGGCTTGTGGGTTGGAATAAAACCAGCCATAAAATAGGAGTTTGTTGTGCCATAAAAATAGGATTTTATTGTGCCATAAAAATAGGTATTTGTTTTGCCTTCGTTCATCATAATTTTATTAGTTACAACATCAAATAATATATGCTATTTCGTGCCATATGAGTAGCACAATAAATAATTATTTAAAATAAAATTAATTTCTGAAATTATTTTTTGTTGTGCAGGTGACAGGAGGTTCCTGTGAAGAATGAGACAGGAAGTCTGTATGCTGATGATAGGAAGTCTGTATGTTGATGATAGGAAATTTGCATGTTGCAAGATATATTTTCCAAGGATTGAAATCATGATGCTTATTAGTAAATATAATCAATAATTAATTTCCATAATTTATCCAAAACTATATTAAATACTGCTTATATATATTTAATCATATGCAACATAAAATGGTAAAATGGTATGATATGGAACGGAAATGGAATGTGGGAATGGGTACGAATGTGTATGAAATAGGCTAAAATGTGGCATAAAATGGGACATAATTAGCTCTCATCAATAGGCCACATCAGAAAACCATGGATCCTACAGACTCGTGAACAATACTGTTGGAGAAACTTCAATTTCCTTTGGTTCATTTTCAACAATAAGCTTATAGAGTCCCCTACCCCTTACCAATTTGGTAGGCTTGATGTCTAAGTCATATTCTTGCACTTTGGCTACCCAGGCACCCCTTTTATTATACCCAATTACTTGTTGTGTGAGTACACTCTTTATTATCGCATCAAGAATAAAAACTTTGGCGTGAGAGTGTAAGATGTAAAACCTAAATTGCTTGACTGCTTTGACTACAACCAAAGCATGTTTTCAACTTGAGAATAGTTTGGTTCATGCTTTCTCAATGGTACACTCATGAAGGAAATAAGGAGCCTCAATCTTCTGATCATTCTCCTAGAGAAGGATTGTGGACATTGTATGCTCTAAGGCATAGTAATAAATGATGAAATATTTATTAAAGTATGGGTGCACCAGCACCGGGGCATTTTTAATGGCTATCTTGGTATCATCGAAGGCTTTTTTTCCAACTTTTCTCCATTTCAAACCTATATTTTCCTTCATCATTTCGGCTATATGTTTAGTAATTTCTAAAAAAATTGAGACAAATTTTCTTAAAAAATTTACCTGCTTGAAGAAAGATTTCACACCGATCCTATTAGAAGGCAAGCTCATTTGTTGAATAGCTCTAACCCTTTCTGGATCGATTCTAATACCTTCTTTGAAAATGATGTGTCCCAAAATTTTTCCTTCAGTAACTCTGAAAACTAATTTCTTAGGGTTTAGAGATATGCCATGTTCCCTGCATCTTTTTAAGATTCTAAGTCCCTGAAATGATTCTCCCTTTTTTTGGAGAACATCATCAAATCATCTAAATATATCACTATAATTTGATTTTGTAGATCACCAAAAGACAGGTCCATCGCCCTCTAGAATGTAGCTCTAGCATTGATTAGCCCAAAAGGCATTCTATTATAAGCAAATGTACCCCAAGGAGTAACAAAGGCAGATTTATGCTAATCTTTTTTGTCCACATTGATCTAATTATAACTAGAGAAAATGTCTAACATTGACATCATTTTGAAACCAACCACCGTCTGCAACACATGATCCATCACCAAGAGAGGATAATTGTTCTTTAAGGACAATTGGTTCAAGTTCTGAAAATCTATGTAAATCCTTATCTCTCCATTTTTCTTATGAATTGGAACAATATTAGTAGCCCAAGTGGAGTGGTGGATAGGATAAATGATCTGGGCTTTCAACATCTTGTCTATGTCTTAAGAGATGACATCAATAACCTTAATATTGTAATTTCTCTATTTCTGTCTAAAAGGTGACATGTCAGGCTTGAGTGATATGTGATGTATATTTGTCCACCCATGAAGTTCTTCAAATCATTGTAACACCACGTGAAAACATGTTTATACTTTAGAAAAAATTGAATCAACTTAGCCCTTTCATAAGGAGTGCAACACTTGTCGATATATACCAACTTAGGATTATCCAACGTCCTTATATTAACAAATTTGTACTCCCTAGAACTATTTACAGATTTGACCCTTTTCTTCTTAATGCATCTATCATTCCTGTCAAACAATTATTCCAATGAAACCAATCCCTTAGGTATCTTATTCCCTTTCAATTGAATCATACCTTCTTCTAGCTCTTTCTTCCTATCTAGACATAATTCTTCACATGTAGTCTCACTACCTTTAAAATACATTTCTACAAACATCTTTGCGCATTCTAGAAAATATTGTATCTGTTTTTCATTCTCAAAAACTTGCCAAATTTCCACGTTGTCTAGAACATTCGATTGATATGTACTATTTCAATTTGATACGGGATGTCCTTGAAGTCAAGGTGAGGAAGAAGTAGGGAAGCTAAAATGGCCAAGGAGTCTACTCTAGTATTTTTTTCCCTCGACATTACTTCAATAGAGAAGGCATCAAAGGCTTCCATTTCATCCCATACTCTATTTCTATAATGTCTACCCTCTCATTCTTGATAGTGAACACCTTCCTCACCTGTTTGACAATTAATTTCGTGTCACCCATAGCCCTAAGCTTCTTGATTCCTTTTTCTTTCATGGTAGCAATTCCCAATAATAAAGCTTCATACTTAGCAGTATTGTTGGTATTTTTAAATTCCAACTTGTACAAGGAAGGAAATTTATCACCATCAGGTGATACTAACACTAACCTCGCACCAAAATTGGAATTGGAACAATTTCCATCAAATTCTAGGGTCCATCATTCGGAAGAGATGTCACAGGTGAAATTTGCCTCATTGTCAGTATCCTCAAAGAATAACATATAATTATCGGATTCTAAATCTATGTACAAGATTTGAGAACGTGGATCATCAGATTTTAGGACAGTGAATTAGCCTTAGGTTTTGGTTTCAGATGAAAGTTTTTATTTTCAAGGGGGATGAACACTTGGGACCCATCCATCTAAATTTCCCCACCTAAATCTCTGCAAAAACTTTGACTGAGAAGCATACCATAACTTGGAGGTATATCTGCAATTAAGATTGTCAACTTAAGTCTCTTGTTAGGATGGGTTGCCAAAGCTATTGAGCATCTTTAATCTATCCCACTATAGGAACTTGCTTAGCATCCATTAAGTAGTATTTTCCAAAAAATTGAGTTAAGGAAAGGCCCAATGTTGTGGCTATTTCAAAAGGCATTACGTTATCTGATGCTCTGGAATCAATAATGCAATTGCTCGATCTATGAACATTTATATACAAAGATACATAAAAAGGATTGGGCTTCTGATCAAGTGGGTCGAAGTAGTATTTTTAGCAACTGAAGGTAACTTAGAGGATGAGGTTTCATGGTTTACCAAATCTTCTTCTACTAGGTTAGCTTCGGAATGGCTAGATTTAATGAATTTAACCAACTTATCCAATTCACTAGGGTTGGACCTCAAATACTTGATAGGTGAGATTTGAATGTTTCAATTTTTTATAGAAATCCACAATATCAAAAGGAACTATGTTCTTATCAGGGGCTTGAACAAATATATTCTTGGGAACATCATCTGGAACTTTATGAGGAGTAGAAGATTGAAATTTAAAAGAGGTAGGAGTTTTATTGGAATCAGGCATACATTTTTTATTCGAGCTTTTTTGGCCTCGAGTGAGCACCATACAGGAAGAATCGTCTAAAGTGGTATACACATCACCACCTCTCTCAGTATTAGGGATAAATTCTAGAAAATTAACCTCAGAGTCGCCATATCCTCCCGATGTAGTTTCTTCTTTATTCCTTGCCTTTATTCTTCCTCATTCCTCATTCATCTCCCAGTACCTGCTCAATTCAAGGAAATTCACCCCTTCATGTTTATAAATCAAATGAAAGGTGCACTTGTTGCCCTGACCGAGAGGTGCTTCTATATCCAACCGTTGTTATACAAGAGGCAAATGCAACTTGTTGAAATGAACAAGACAACTAAGAGGGGGGTGAATCAGTTGTATCAAATTAAACCATTAAAAACCCTTGACAATAATTAGATCCACATGTATTTATTAAACCCTTAATCTATTATAATATTTGAACATGAAAATAAAATAATAGAAACTGAAACAACCAACACCATACACAAGAGAACACCAGATTTAAATTGAAAACCCTAAAAGGTAAAAACCACAGTGAGGATTAGCTCACAATATAAGTAATTGCAAAAACAAGAACAAAGAGGCTCACTACCAAAATAGGACGCACTATCCAGAAAGGCTCACTGTCAAAATAAAAAGAAGAAAATATGATAGATTGTCACATAGAGATCATTATCTCAACGCAATGGAGATTCCACCACAACAACTCTACAACACTCGTAGTCTTCAAAAGATCAAGATACCTTAGGTCATTGCATTCAACAATCTTGTGTTGTAGCTCACACTACTGTTACCTATTTTTCACTACCAGCTCAAATAGGTAGAGTTGAATTGCATTCATCATTGAGAGGTACATAGAGTTTCAAATTTTGCTGCTAGGTATGTGTCAACATGTAAAAATCATATTACATTTGATTTTCAGTTTTATTATGCAAGTATTTGTAACAGAAAATTAGACATTTATATAACAAATGTTGTTTTATTCATATTGTAAAGATTAAGGTCCCACACAAGCCATGGGAGTAGCTTAATTTGATTTATGTAATCAAATGATAGGTACAAGAACAGATTGTAAACTATACAACTGTAGACAATATAAACATAGAAAGGAGGGCGGTTCATCATTTCCTGTAATGATGGATCCATTGATACTTGATATCTTTGACTGGTATTGTTGAAGCTTTCCAGGTTCCCTGACTCTAGTCTCCTTAGGTTGTCCTACAAGATGAATGGAAATGATGTTAGAGATTGACTCTAAGCAATGATGAATCAAGATCAATCTTATGCCTACATTGCCAACAAGAATATAATATACATCAATTCAAGCATACATTAGATGATCAAGTTAAAAGAGCACAAATATTCATTGGAAGCTTTCAACTTCGATTATTTTTCTAACAAGTTTGTTCACTGTACAGGTATAGGAAAAGTTATGTTCCTGATTCGGAAATATTTTAGTATTTGGAGGAAAATGGGCTCCCACAAGGGTAGATCCCAACATACTAAAAGTTACTACAATCTTCATAGCATAATGCATAAGAGAGGTATGCAGTGATAGCATACAATATTCACTACAAGAGCATTGTTCATATTCAAATTATCAAATTTTCACATCATTTTACATGCTATTCTCTTATTGTTTTTTATCACTGCCTTTTAATTTTATTGTTGTCACATCATAAAGTACATTGTTATTACTTGTTGTCATTATTATGATGTTGTATCAACTTGAGAATAATTATAATCATCATAAGATTCTAGAGAGAGGCTTGCATAATATCACGGTGAGTAAGCTTCAAGTACTAAACATTTATAAGATGCACAAGAAAGCAACACATAGGGCATCATGTAAAATATTAAGGATATAATGTTTTCACCATGCTAAGTTTCAATGATTTCAAGAAGGTTTGGTAGTGAGAAAAAAACACCATGGTAAGGGTCATAGAGCAGTCCTCCAAGCATGCATGATAGGTCAAAAGTAGTTAATCACTGTGTGCCAAATACAAAGATCAAATTCATATCACAATCAAAAAAGTCATCAAACAAATATGACACAATCATTCAGTACAGTCAGAGGTCACCAAGTAGCAGAGGGTAATGTTAGAAGTCTCTATTGGATACAAGAGAATATTTTTGAGTCACAGATGCATTCAATGTGATAACTAGCATTTTGGGTGAAAGAAAATATACAATAAAAGATAGTCCACATGAGGAGAGGACAACATTATGAATCAAAAAGCATCATTAACACTTTAACCTTATAGGTTATCTTTGCCTTTGTTACATGCATGGAAATGATACATGTGATTAAGTGTGGACAGGATAATGCATATTCAAGGAGAAAATACCTTACAGATGTCCTTGCTAAGGATGTGTTGAGAATAGGCCACAAATCAGACAACAAGATAATCAATGAGCATGAAACATTTGTGATAGTCATCTTTAATAAATGCAAGTACCCTAAAATAGTAGCCAACAGAAGGAGTAAACATCTCTTCATGTAAAGGTGTTTGGAGAATATCAATCTATACTATTGAAGAGAAGGTGTGAGCCCAGAAGTACAAACAAGGCTGTAATCATAAGAAATGCAAGTTTTGTATTCTACAGATAAGAGGCCCTAATGAGTGATAGCATGGATATTACAGGAACATACCCAGTTTTCAAAACATAATGCAAGGGACGTTTTTCCTCTTTTCATTTAGGAGAGATCTAATGAACAGAAAAATGAAGAGATTTTTAGCTGATTTATGAAATCATGAAGACTCATTAATGAAATCATGTTGTCCAAATAGATTCCAGACATAAATTCATTGCTAGCTTTACATATTTTATAAAATACAAGAACAATGTTGCATAATTAGCTTCATCCTGGCAAACAAATGAAGACAAGTGGAATACATATGATGAGTACAAGCCTATCATGGTATCAAATGGTTTTTGCAAACGGTGAAGCAGTACATAAGATAAACAAATAACTAGAACACCCTTGTTTAGCCGTGGCTAGAATGCAAAATACCCACATGGGGTTTGTTTTCAAAATGCATATTTACCACTATTTTTAGCATACCCATATTGGGTTTTTACACAAAATACAGAAATGAGTGGTTTCTAAGTCAAATTCCTTGGAAAGCATGTGATAGGCACGACCTGCAATGGGTCTACAATTTTTTGTTAAAAACAACAATCACTCTCTTCATAGAAGTTTTTACAAGCTCTTGTTTGACAGAAAAACAATGGAGAAGGAGAACTTACAATTCGTGGTTGTAGAAGCACAAATTCATGGCGGCCAAGCTCTCAAACTCATAGCTCAAGCACATACTCATGGTGGCCAGGAGGAATAAAGCACAACAGAGAAATGAAAGCAAGAAATCATAAAAATTGATCATGCTTGGCCGCGGCCTTATGGCCATTTTTTGCTTTCAAAACACAGTGGGAAAAACACAATAATGTCAAGAAATCAACTTACCATTATCACGGAGAAAAGAGTCAACCAAGCTTAGGGAAAAATTTGAAGAATCATGGCACTTCAAGCTGCAAACCTAGCTTGTATGATGGCGGCGCTCTTTCGTAGCAGAGCCTTCTTCCCAAAAGTCAAAGTGCATAATGATAATCAATTTTAGGTTTTGGTGGCTTTTGGTTGGAATCCCTAATTTGAGTGGAGGGGATTTTTGTTACATTTTATTCAAAAAAACATCATATCTTTTAATTTCAAGTCCACGAGTTAAGGTTTATTCCTTGCCTTGAAAAAATTGCTAAGTCCTCATATTTGCATGAAGGGGCCCTTTTAAGTATGCCATTAAGTATTAAAGTGAGAACTCAAAGTTTTTCAAAGAGATTTATTTAATGATCACTTTAATATTTATTATTTGCATAATGTCGAGTATTGGATGAGGTTGTTTTTTACATTACCTCTAATGTTTATGTTTTCCTATACAATGTAAAGTTAAATAATTAAATGATAAGTTATAAACCATTTAATTAATTTTAACTATTTTAAGGTGCAAACTAAAACGTTGAGTAAAGATGGAGGTTGTGTGACTTCAAGTCAATCATGCATGAAGCTGCTTATTTTAGATTATGCATGCGAGTGATAAATATTGAAAATTCTAAAAAAAAATTCACTCATGCACAAAGTGGAACTTCAGTTTTCAGTCATGCAAGTATTGAGGCTTCTCCTTTAGTTCTACATCAGTTCACGAGGTGTTTTGATCATGCGCACGAAGAGGTGGAGTTTTATAGGCACAAAGTGCAGTTTGCTTCAGTTTTGGGCTATTTTTATCAGGGTTTTCTCTTTTGCTCGGATTTCACATTGGAGATGCAATTTTTAACTTCAATTCTCATTTAGTTCCATTTTTATTTGCTTTGTGCATGCCTTTTGTATATATTGGAAAAATTTAGTCTTTTTCCTTTAGTTCTTGCTTCTTTTACCTTTGCATTTTCACAAAGAAGAGACTTGCCTTATAACTCATTTTACAGATTTTCATATACTTAGTAGCTTTACAGGTTATGTTAGAGTATCATTTGTAGAATTTTTTCCTTCTATTTCATTAAAATCGAGTGTTATCCTTTTCATTCTCAGATGTCTTGTATGTTTTGAGTGATGTGAATTCAAATTTAATGAGTTTTAATCTTGAAATCTTTAAATTTTTGTGTCATTCATGGATGCATGTACATGAAAGTAATGTTAGTCATAGGTCATAGGTTGTGCAACTAGTTTTTCTTTCTTTCAGGTTATGAAAACACCATTTCCTTCATAGAAGATAGATGATCAGGCCTTTTTATGAAATACTGATGTGATTAGATTGCTCAATTTGAGTTGTGAAAATAGATTTTATGATTAATAGTTGTGAATCAGTCTACTCATCATTTATATTTAAGTGTTTCACCATTCATCTTTAGGTCCAATTTATGCATTTATTTCAATTCTTCCCCGTTTTCCTCAGAGATACAAACCTTTTAAGCATTTAATAGTTTATCATATAGGAACCAACCTATAATATGGAGGTCTATTTTCACCATAGGAATACCCATAGCCTGAAGATAGTTCCCATGTTTCAACAGATTGTTGAATTTATCCATTCAAGCATTCAGGTGCAATCTATTTGATAACAACTACAATTTGCATCTCAATACTCAACTCTATTCCACACACCTTAGCTCACATCAATTCACCTTTCATTTATACCATGCTCAACTTGAAAAACATCTTCAAGCTGGCTACACTCACCTTGCACTTTACAGATTCAAAATAGGTCAACACTAAACATTCCCGTGGTGGATAGAGAATGAAAAGTGAACCAAAAAAAAACTTAACTGTGACCCAAAACAGCAACACCACTCAACCACACACTACCACAAATAATATTTATCCTTCACATGTAGTGTAAACACCAAGTCGACCATTACTCATGAAAACACCATTAAACTTTGAATTGCATACTTCCTCGAGCCCAAAGATAGCTTGTGAAACACTCACCATGATTCATTATGATCTAGAATATTCCTCCGTCACCCTTAAATCCATAAAATTACTTTGCAACGATTTGCACCTTCATAATGTACACTCACACTACACTACCAAACACTACAATACTAGAATCTAACTTCTGAAGCACCAAACCACAAATCCTCTTGATGCAAGAAAGAGATCGACACCATAAACATACCTTCATAATTGCAAGACCTAAAGAACAACTAATGAGAAATGTGAAGCAAAAACATTTCTCCCAAACACCTCTGTGACCAACACTACAAAGCCAGTTTACACACTAGTGGACATATCTTCCTCTGCACAACAATATAGAAGCCCAAATTCTTGATATAGAAACTTTGAACACCTCTAACCAACATATCCAAACCACACAAGAAAATATTCAACCTAGAAGAAATGCGAAGGAAGACCAGAACACCTCTACAAACCATAATACCTCTATAACACCCTATTCCCTTATTTTATAAATTTTCTCAACATCCTCGACATCTAAACTATAAACAAAAGCTTATCAAAGAAACAATAGAGGTTAACACTAGAAATTTAACTGATGACAACATAATGCAACTAATCAAAGAAACAATCTTTCTCAACCACTACACAACTGTCACTAAAGACAACACAAGCTTTTTGACATCAATGACAACATCTTCATACTTGCAACAATATCCCCCTTTGCCATTGATGGTAACACAAGATATGAAAAACCATCAAAGATAACATATACAATTATCCTTCACTTTCTCTATCTCTCCCCCTTTCAACTTTTCCTTTTTCACTTGACATCTTTCTTTTCCTTTGTATAAACATACTTTTTCACATGATTCTTCTCTCCCCCTTTGACATCAATGGAAAGGAATTTTTGTTTTTTCAATATTCTCCCCCTTTGACATAGAACCAAGATACTTGCTACTGCTCTAAATAATCCCCCTTAGGAGTACACACTAACCATATCAACAATTTTTGCAAGATGACATCTATTCCATACTGCAATTATGTCACTACCTACTCCCTGTGAGAGGTAGCCACCAACATCAATCCAAACAATGAATGCTTCCATAGATCCATTAGATTGATACAACTCCATATGCATCTAGTTCATGAAAGGAGGGGCAATAACCCCCAAATTCTCTTGAAGATACTCATAAGTATCTTGAGGAAGAGCCTTAGTGAATATGTCAACAAACTAATCCTTTGTAGGTATATATTAAAGCTTCACTTCATTCTCCACAACTTTCTCTCTTAGAAAGTGATACCTAATTGATATATGATTTGTCATTAAATGCATCACTAGATTTTTTTAAATATTAATCACACTTGTATTATCACAAAAGATAGAAATAGGCTCATCATACACCACTCTGATATCCTTCAATGTCTTTCTCATCTATAATACCTGTGTACAGAAAGATGTTATTGCAATGTACTCATCCTTTGCAGTAGATAAAGAAACAAAATCTTGTTTCTTGCTTAGCCATTATACCAATCTACATCCAAGAAATAATGCACCACCACTTGTACTTTTCCTGTCATCCATACAACCAACCCAATTTTCATATGTGTAAGCACTTAATATAAAATCAATATCCTTAGGATACCACGAGCTGTAATCTGAAGTACCCTTCAAGTATCTAAATATCCTCTTCACTGCCACAACATGTGTTTCTTTAGGATATTATTGAAATCTATCCACAAGACAAATTGCATGCATGATATTTGGTCTAGTAACAATTAGGTATAACAGTCCACCAATGATAGATCTATACTTTCTCTGATCTGCCTTAGGGGATTCATCATCCTTACTCAGTTTCCTACCAATAACTATAGGAGTGCATACTAGTTTGGAGTCTTCCATTCCAAACTTCTTCAATATTTCTTTAACGTACTTTGTTTGTGAAATGAATATGCCTTTACCTGTTTGATTGATTTGTAGCCCAAGGAAGAAATTCATCTCCCTAAACATAGACATCTCAAACTCTTTATGCATCTCTTCTACAAATTTCTTGCACATAGCTTCATTGCAGCAAAAGATTATATCGTGAACATACACAGCCACTATTAAGATTCGATCTTCCTCAACTTTAAAGTAAAGATTACTATATGCAGTGCCCTTGTTGAATCCTTGTTGTATCAAATATATGTCCAACCTTGCATACCAAGCTCTAGGAGCTTGTTTCAATACATATAATGCCTTCTTCAATTTTTAGACCATATTAGGCTTATCTGAAAATTGAAATCCTTCTGGTTGTTCCATGTAAACTTCTTCTTCCAATTCTCCATTCATGAAAGTAGACTTCACATCCATCTGATAAACTTTAAAGTTCTTATGTGCTGAAAATATCAAAAACATCTTGATTGCTTCCATTCTAGCCACTAGAGAAAATTTCTCCTCAAGGTCTATTCCTTAAACTTGTGTATAGCCCTTACAAAAAAGCCTTGCTTTGTATCTCACCACTTCTCCATTCTGTTTCAGTGTGTTTTTTAATACCCACTTAGTTCCAATTATGTTCTTATTTTCAAGTCTAGGAACCAATTCCTAAGTATATTTTTTCTCGATCTACATAAGTTCTTCTTCTATTGCCTTCATCCAATGTCCATATTTGCATTCTTCAATTACAATTTTAGGCTCAACTTTAGAAATTAAGCATAAATTTACCTTTGCTTCAACAACTCTTCTTGTCAACACACCTTTTCTTTTGTCTCCAATAATCTATTCTTCAAAATGATTTCTCTATATATACTTAGGGGTCTTAGGGGTATTTTTCGAAGCTTCTTCCTCTTCATTTAGTACTTATTTTTCGTCGGCTTTTTCTTCTTCTTCTCTGCAATCAAGTTCATCTGGCTCATATCCATCTATTACTATTGAGTTTTGCATATCTTCATCGACCTTGATACTCACACTTTCAAAAATCCTTCTTAGCCTTTTGTTGTAACATCTATAAGCTTTGATTTTAGTAGAATATCCAAGGAAGATACCTTCATCAGACCTTGCATCAAACTTTCCTAAGTTTTCATCATCTCTTTTGATATAACATTTGCTTCCAAACACTCTAAAGTACTTGACAGTAGGAATCTTTCCATACCATAACTCATAGGGAGTTTTTGTGTTGTTAGCTCTTGATTGAACTCTGTTAAGTATGTAAGCAACAATATGAATTTATTCTCTCTAGTAGACTTTTGGTAGATTAGCCTCTTTCATCATAGTCCTTACAACTTCTTGAACAATTATGTTTTTCCTTTCAACTACTCAATTTTGCTGAGGAGTCCTAGGGGCAGACAAGTGCCTTTTTATGCCATGAAGCTCATAAAAAATATTAAATTCATTGGAGGTGAACTCTCCACCTCTTTAAAACCTCAAATGTTTGATCTTCAAATCCATCTCATTCTCAACCATAACTTTGAATGCTTTAAATTTATCCAGGGCTTCATATTTTTCTCTAAAAAAAGTAACCCATGTCATTCTAGAATAATCACCAATCAAAAGCATGAAATACCTGTCACCTTGAAGAATTTTCACTCTTGTAGGACCACAAAGGTTTATGTGTACCAATTCCAACAATCCAGTAGAATATTGTTCCTTTCCCATGAAAGTACTTCTAGTTTATTTTCCAAATTGATAATCTCTACAAACAACATTGATAGGCTTTGTAATCCTCGACAAATCTCTTATTGCTTGAACTGAACTGATTCTGACCAAGTTATCAAAATTGATGTGGCACATTATCTTGTGCCACAACCAATTTTCATTGATCTAATTCATAAAGCAGTGACCATCAACACCCTTGAGCTGATAGATATTTCCATCTGTCCTTTTTCCAAGAACAATCATAGTTTTAGATCCTTTTCTGATCTCACATCCATCATCTTGAAACATAATATTGTATCCTTTGCTACACATTTTTCCAACACTCAAAATATTATGCCTTAAACCCTTGACAAAGTAAAAATCTTTAGTATTATGCTTTCCATCAAAACTAATTGATCCTATTCCACAAATCTTAGCTCTTGAATCATTTCTGAATTTAACAAGTCCTCCATCATATTTTTCAAGTTTAACAAACTTACTCTCGTCTCTGGTCATGTTATTTGAGCAACCACTATCAATAACCCAGTATTTCTTGTCCTTTCTAATATGAAAAGCATATACCAAGGTACTTTCAATCTTATCCTTCTTCTCTGGAGCACTTTCCTTCTCACATTTTCACAGTTAGTAGAAACATAATCATCTTTTAAAGCAAAAAACAAGCATTCATTATCATCAAAATCTCCATAATTAGATTCATCATTAAAAATACTAGCACCTTCTCTAACATAATATCTTTTCTTGCTCATATTAACTCTATTCTCCTTATTCTTATTGTTCACAACTCTATTTGGACATCTTATAGTGACCTATATTTCCACAACTAAAGCACTTGAAAGGTAGTTTACCTTTGTACTTACCGGTGCCCTTTTTCATTCTTCTTACAAAGTTAGCTTCCACATCACAAGATCATATCCATCTGAATCTTTAACCTTTTCTGATTTTCTAGCCTTGAAAGAAGTCTCCATTTTTGCACCATTTTTTGAATCAACTTTTCTCATTTCAAATGTAGATAGTGTGCAAAACAATTGATCTCTAGTGTAAGTATTAAAATTTGCAATTTCTTCAATAACATAAACCTTTTCACTATAAGAATCAAGAAGAGTTCTGAGAATTTTCTTTACCACTTTAGGTTCTTTGACTTGTTCACCAAGACCTCTCATAGCACTTACCAATTCATTAACCCTTTGTATGTAGCTTGTGATTGTCTCATTTTTAGGCATTCGTAAAGCATCAAATTATGCCTTTAGATTCTACAACTTAGCTTGTTTAACCTTGTCATCTCCTTCATAAATACTTTCTAGCTTATCCCAAAATTCTTTAGCAGTTTTTAAATCCATGACTTCCACTAATTCAGAATGTGCAAGACTACTCAAAATAATAAACCTTGCCTTACCATCTATTGCATAGGCCTTGATTTCATCACTCGTGCGGTCCATTTTTACATATGGTATATGCATTCTTGATTTCCTTCACAACTTCAAATCTAAGAGAAATCAGATAGCCTTTCATTTTTGTTTTGAAAAATACATAGTTTGTACCAACAAACATAGAGATCTCCTTCTTGCTCGCCATCCCAAATCTACCTCAAGCGATTAAGCTCTTCTTCAAGAAACCTTTCTCTAATACCAATTGTTGAAATGAACAAGACAACTAAGAGGGGGGTGAATCAGTTGTATCAAATTAAACCATTAAAAACCATCAATAGTAATCATATCCACATGCATTCATTAAACCCTTAAATTGTTATAATGTTTGAACATGAAAAGCAGATAACAAAAAATGAAACAACCAACACCATACACAAGAGAACACCAGATTTACATGGAAAACCCTAAAAGGGAAAACCACGGTGAGGATTAGTTCACAATATAAGTAATTACAAAAACTAATAGAAAGAGGCTCACTGCCATAATAGGACTGACTATCTAGAAAGGCTCACAACCCAGGCTCACTACCAGAATAGAAAGAAGAAAAGAAGATAGATTTTTATGTACAAAGAATATGATCTCAATGTAATGAACATTCCACCACAACAATTCTAACACTCGTAGTCTTCAGAAGATCAAGATGCCTTAGCTCATTACATTCAACAATCTTGTGTTGTAGCTCACACTACAATTCACATCTCAACACTTAACTCTATTCCACACACCTTATCTTGCATCAATTAACCTTGTATTTATATCATCCTCGACTTGAAAAACATCTTCAAGTTGGCTACACTTATCTTGCACTTTATAAATTTAAAATAGTTTGGCACTAAACATTCCTGTGGTGGATAGGAACAAAAAGCGGACCAAAACAAAACTTAACTGAGACCCAAAAAAACAACACCACTCAACCACATGCTAGCACAAACAATATTTATCCTTCGAATGTAGTGTAAACACTAGGTCAGTCGTTGCCCATACAAACACCATTAAACTTTGAATTGCATACTTCCTCAAGCTCAAAGATGACTTGAAAACCACTCACCATGCTTCATTATGATCTAGAATATTCCTATATCACCCTAAAGTCCATAAAATCCTTCACAAAAATTTGCACCTTCAAAATGTAAACAAATTTGCACACTCAGATACACTACCAAACACTACAATACTAGAATCCAACTTCCAAAGCACCAAACAACAAACCCTCTTGATGTAGGCAAGAGATAAACACCATAAACATACCTTCAAAATATAAAGACCTGAAGAACAACTGTGGTGAAATGTGGAACAAAAACATTTCTCCCAGACACCTCTGTAACCAACATTTCAAAACCAATTCTCACACTACTGAACATATCTTCCTCTGCACAATGATCGAGAAGCCCAAATTTTGGTTATAGAAACTATGAACACCTCTAACCAACATATCCAAACCACACAATAAAATCTTCAACCTAGAAGAAATGTGAAGCAAAACCAAAACACCTCTACAAACTAGAATACCTCTGCAACACCATGTTCCCTTATTTTATCAAATTTTTCAATATCCTTGACATCTAAACCATAAATAGAAGTTTATTAAAGCAACACCTAAGATTAACACCAATAACTTAATTGATGACAACATAATGCAACTAATCAAAGCAACAATCTCTCTCAACCACTACATAATTATCACTAAATACAACACAAGATTGTTGACATGAATGACAACATCTTCATACTTGCAACACAACAGTATGTTGTTCATCCCAAAATGTTGACTTAGATTTCTTTTAGGAATATCTTGATACGGTTGCTAATAATATTGCACATTTTTAGGTATCTGCCTCTTCAAAGTGATTATATTATTTGCAAGTTTCTGAATCATGGGATCAACAGACATTGAGGGCTGAGCATCACCTGTTTGAAGCTCTTTTTTTCCATTTGTTGGCCTTAATAAATTCATCTTCTAATTCAACAGCTAAAGTTTGAGTAGCTCCCAAGACAACCACTCAAACCCTCCTTAGATGAAAACTAATATCTGGTGGCATAGCATTCACAAAGAAAAACTTGAGGTTCTCATCTGAAGGTTTCTTTACTTGTTCAAGTCAATTCACTGTCTTATTGAATTGAGCCACAAACTCTCATCAACTAATCTATTTCTTCTTTTGACTAGGTGATCTTGGATAAAAGTGTGTTCATCCTCTACAATCTTGAAATGATCTTAAAACTTGGTTCTCATGTCAGTGCATGTACTGATGGATCCATTGGTCAAATGATATAACCATTCAGCAAAACATCCGCCAGTGACTACGAAAATTCTTACTGCCACATCTTCATGTTGGACTCCAAGAACACTACATGCAATGAAGAAGGCATTCAAATGTTCATTAGGGGTAACCTTTCCATTGCCCCTAAACTTAGGAAGATTCTTTCTAGATCCCTTCAAGAGATCATTTAGTTTGACTCGAAGGGCTAATGGACCGATGACCCTTCCCCATGAGACTGGCTGAGCCATTCTCTGATTAATATTAATAGTTACAAGAATAAGAGTCTCGTGCAAGATAAGAGCTTGGCAAGTAACAAGTGGATCAGTAGATAGGGGAGGTTTTTCTTGGGTAGGAAAAGATGGATTTCTCCTTGATACAATCCTCCTTCTTGGTCTTACAACTTCACCAAACTCTCCTCTCTTCATAGCTTCATAAATGGGATTGAAGAGACCTTTCTTCCTATCACTTATGTTATAAGGCTTGAACTCCAGTGTGACAAAAAAATTCTAGATCAAGGTATTGAATCTACTCCAACTCCCCAACAGAGTTGCCAAATATCTGTTAGTGAACAGATTTGTCCTTTACAAAAATAAATACAAATGACTCTATAATGCTCGAGAAGGACTAATCAATTCACAAAAATTGGAGAGGTTACATTGCATTGGTAACCTTTCTCTAAATTTTGATTGAGGTACAACTCCCTCTTTTGATATAAATTTGATTTTTTTAAAATATATAAATTCAGGGTATGCTTTAAACCAAAAAGCAGGAAAGGAAAAGTAACACCTAGTCATAACCATGAAATGGATGCAGAGAGAATTCTTGAAATTAAACTAATATGCTAAAATGAAATGAACTGGAAAACAATTAATATCATGGCTCACAGACTAGATTACCAATGCTTGCTAACTTGACTCAGTACAATCTTAATCACTTATTGCAAATAAATGAATTATATACAACTGAACAACACATTCTCAAAGGGAAGGAATATCCAAATGCATGTCAAATCTCACAAACTCATTCACAAACATTAGCATCTAATTCATAATTTACTGCACACATGTAATAAACATTCACAGAAGATGAATTAAAACTGCAAAAACTTGATCCTTTGTTATGATTGATTTACTACACTCATGCATCATAGTGCAAGGGGGATAAAAATGTCGGACCCTTGCAACATCAAAATAAAATATATTTATAGTTTTAAAATGTAATTGTCATCATAATCTTGCAAAATAACTAATTCTTGAAATATCAGAATAATCAAGTTCAAAACATTTCTAAAGATAAAATAAGAGAAACTAAAATCCTCTAATGCTGAGTTGGTTGGGTATGCGAAGAGGCGAGTGCTTCTTCTTCGGATGACTTTTGTTAAGAAACTATCACGCGTACTTGGTAATATTTTAGGGCCATCACAACATCAAGATTTTTTCTGCTGTGGGATGGTTACATTTGTCATCCTTAACTACCAAGTAGCTTTGGGAATTCAAATCGCATCCATTTTATGGATGATGAGTGTAGGAGAGTCTTCATGCCATGACAATGTTGAATCAATCTTGGCCAATTTCTTCAACACCTCTTTATCAAATGATTGTTCCCTTGAATAGGTTTCGTCTACTTTGAAGAAGACATCCTTCAACTCTTCAAGTGTGACGGGTCCTTGATTATCCCCTTTCATTATTGGACATCCAAAATCAGTAAAATTCTTGTTGAAATTATTGTTTAAGCGATTTCATTCTTTCAACAATTTTATTTTCTTTGAGAAGTTTGATTTTTTGAACTCAAGCTTTCAGGCTATACTTTTTCCACATGAGAGACTGATTATCTTTTTTGGATGAAACAATGTTCTCTGCATCATTCTTCTCCATGCTCATGACAATAATACCAGTCAGCTCATGATCAATCTATAGCCAATGTGTTTCCTCCTACTTACAAATGACCAATTCATATTTGATTGAATTCCTTAATGCCACAAAATCATCATACACTTTCCTTAATTTCTCAATCACAGGAGGCCCCTTCTCTTTGATCTCAAGTACCTAGATTTGGACAACCTTCCCGTAGTAACTATCTTTCTAGATCCTGCTCATCATAGCCTTCCCAACAACCAAATTAGGATCAAAGGCAAGACTAGGCCGAATCAAAGGTTGAGGTGAAGAATCTATTAAAGTTTTGAGGTAATTAGACAAGAGCTATATGGATTTCTTCGGTTCATCTTTATCCTGCTTATCCTTTTTTGTTCTCTCCACTAACCTTGAGGCAGTGACCTAAAAATTATCAATATCTCCATCCCTACTAG
Organism: Sequoiadendron giganteum; assembly: GCA_007115665.2. Lineage (NCBI taxonomy): Eukaryota > Viridiplantae > Streptophyta > Pinopsida > Cupressales > Cupressaceae > Sequoiadendron > Sequoiadendron giganteum. The sequence continues at coordinate 345,966,103 of CM021109.1, read as the reverse complement.
GAGGGCCTAAATCTACTTTGGTGACATTATAGTCTATTGCCTTGGCTTGGCTATGATCTGTTTACATGGAAGGTTGAGCAACTCCCATAACCAAATGTCCAGAAGCCTCATCTTCCATCAACCTAGTAGTGGTTTTCAATTTATTCACCTTTGGAGTTCTTTGTAGAAGCTTTCCCACAACATCCTCTTCTGTAACATGGGGAGATTTATCTAGGTGATGATTCCCATTTGAGAAATATTGGAAATGGTAGGGTCTTAGTCAAATACCCAAATGGAGGACTCAAGGTAATCAATAATTTTTTGCAAATCCTTGGTTTGGCATGAAACCTATTATTTATGAGTGAATTAAATAACGTGGGAGTGTAGGTAACCATTGGTAGTAGAGGGTACAAGATGCTAAGATGAGTTATAGTTTTAATTAAGGAGGTTGATGTGGGCACTTTATTTTATCTTGATGTAAGCATTATTTAGTGCAATTGTTCTTTTGTATTTGTAGAACTTGTAGAGGGCTTATAAATTAAATTTGTAGAGAACTTATAAGTTGCTAAAAGGTCTATAGTATCTTCACCTTCATCATAGAAACTAAAAATTAAAAGATGCATTTTTCTACTTTTGATGGTCAAGCATTGTGGGTGCCTAATGAAGACCTTTCTTTAGAGGGAAAGTTACTATCTAAAAAGAGTATGTTATTGTACTAGAGAATGGGGCATATAGTTGAGAATGTTTTATGGACCTTAAAGAATAAAAATATTTTTAAGGGTTCAAATGATTGTATTATTGAATTTGATTTCTATGATAATTACATGTATTAAAAATAGAACCACATTTAATTTTATTCTAGTTCACATAATTTTATTTTTTTGGTCAAATTGCTACTAAGGGGGCAGCTCCCTTTTATATTAATTCAAGAAAAATGGTTACAAATTTGATCATTACATTCTACCCCTACTCAGGCTTGTATGAGTAGATTGTTATCATACCAGTAGCAAGTTCAATCATTTTATCTAATTTTGCAATAGTAAAAAGGCCTTGTTTCGAGATGGCAAAGTCTAGGAAGGGCTAAAGATTCTTCTTGTAGAAGCATTCATAGTATAAATCAATTCCATCAGCTAATTTCATGTTTTTATTTATCTTCCCAACTTCCACAACATCACAAATGTAGCCTTTTGTTGGGGCTTTATCAAGTGCAAATATTTTCTTAATGACTTCTTTGGCATAGTCTTCCTTTAGCAGGTTTTGGGCCATTATTTTATTCATCATGTTCCTACTCGTGGTCCTCACAACAGTTGTCAAGAATATATCAATCAACATATCATCACAAATATGCCCATTCTATAGCGTGGTGCCCTATAACCATTTTGATGGTTGCCTCCACCATTGGGTCTTTGATCATGGAGACCTGCTTCAACTGAACATAGATTTCTTCATTGGCACATAGAAAAACGCGATTTGGAATTGATATATTCTCCATTGGTGATTATAAATAAACTTCCCCAATTATTTATAGACTCGAGATAGTTCACATAAATATTATAGAGTATTAAATTTAATTAATTTACATGTGTTTGGTGCTATTAATGTTCCTTTAACTTTTATCTTTATACTATTTATATTTTATAAATTATTATTCGAGGATATAGATATATTTTATCAAGAGAAATTTGAATTAAATTATTTTAAGGAATTTAAGGCTCTTTTGGAAAATCAAATTAGTAGGATGATTACGGTTTAGAGGATTAATAATTGTGGTGATCTATTTATTTTACATATTTTGATAAATTATGTAGAGATCATGGGATAGAGAGACGTGATACAACTCCATATACTCCTTGATAGAATATAGTTATAGAAAGAAAAAAGCATTGTGTTGATGGAGAGGGCTAGGACTATACTTAGTGGTGATGACTTAGAGAATTTTTTTTGGGTATAAGTGGTTACTACGACTTGTTATCTTATCTATAGATCACCTACATCGAATCTTGTTGAAAAGAGCCTGTGGATGGAGGTATGGATATGCTGGCACTTATTTTCGTATCATGTTTCCCAATTAGATTGACACTTGGTTTAGAAAGGAACCTCAAATTCAAGCCCCAAGATGGTAGGATGACCAAAATATTCATGTACTATTTTTTTTTATTATAAGTCTAAATTTTGGTATTACACGAAGTTTTGGTAATTCAAAACAATGCTCCGCCTATGTTTTCAAGTCAATTGTGTAAGCTTTGGACACAAAATTATTTTTTGGCATCTATGGGAAGGTTCAAAGAGTATCATCAAAATAAAAAAATTCTCATCAATGGAAATAGAATGTGTTGATAATTCATGATGAGTCTCTAGATTTAATTTTAGGTCTGCTTAGTGAGTTTTAGGTTCATTGAGTGAGTTTTATGGTTGTGAAAAAAATTATTTTAATTGCCTGCATATTGGATGTCGTTAGAAAAGAACCTATGGAGATTGGCTTATTTTTAGGTTCTAGCAATAAAATAATGGTTATTGTTATGAATCATTACTCTGAACAAAATTTTATGTCTCCCAAATATGATTTGAGCTCGTAGTGCAAGTCACATTATTCCACCATATGATAACTTTAATTGTCAATTATGTCATTTTTAATGGGGAGTGTTAAATCGTTATCTAAGTGTTTTAATTTGACATGGGTTTCAAATTATTATTTTTTATGTTATTTTAATGCCCCCTTGATTTTTTAAAGCATGGTTAGTTAGAATGAAGTATTAAATGACAAATTGGAAAAATTATGCTTCACACCATCACAAGTTTGAAAATATTTCCCAAGCTAATACAGTGGTGGCATTTTGGGGGCATGATGGTTTATAATTTCAATTCATTCTTATTAATTTGTTGCAAATATCATAGAAAGGGCATCCAATTTTAATATTTTATTTCCCACATGATGATTCATTTTTCTAAATTGAAGTCACTAATAATCTAAACATTATGAAAGATGGTGTCTCTCTCAACTTTGGTGTTTTCCATGAAATATGTAAAAATAATTGTTACCCATCATCATTTTGGGAGAGCCTCTCATGTCAAAAACATGATACGAGCATCCTCAATGATGTAATAAAAAATGACACGTGGAAGTGAAGTTTTAACATTTTTCAAATATTACAATATGTTTATCTTCATTTTCCTCTCGAAACTTCAAATGCATAGCCATGACATCCCACAACCATGGAGGGGATAATAAACTAGCTATCAAATCCATCACCATCTCCTCCTTTCCACCTACCTTAACATCATAATTAGAGATAGAGCATGGAGTTCTCACACCCAAAAAAACATACACCATGAAATATTTCCACTCTTTTTTTGGTTATAACCACCTATTCCAAACCTAAAACAAACATGGTGAATATAATCAACACCCATATAGACCCTTGAGAATGAGTCACCATTAGGTTTTCTAAAACTTGACTAAGGTCCAAGTAGTAATTCTTCAACATATTCACTTCCTCATACACTATGATGATCCCCTTTTTGGCCAAGCTAAGATTATAGTGGATGCCACTAAATTCAAACTCTCAATTGGTAGAGAAATCAACCACCCCACTTCTTCTATGTATTCACCTCAATATCTAGGAATATCACTAATAATAATAAACCAAGAAACCATGTCTATACCCCACTACACACACTATCATCTCTAACTTCTTGATAAAGTTGTCCTAAATGGACATATTTGAGCAAAAATGGATCCCATACTAGCCTCATACAACATGGATTTGAAAAATTCAAGGGCCACTCTATCCTTACAATTATAAATTGCATAAAAAATGGCTTTAGATTCTCCCTCTAAAATATGATCTAGTTTGATAGAGGTACAACATTTGGCTATGATTATAGATACAAACAATCCATAGAAAGCCTCCCAACACCACGTAAAGAATCACTAATAAAACACCTACTAGCCACAATAAAAGATACACAACACTAGTCACTTCCAACATTCCCAAGCCAAGCTAACGCAATTTGATGTAAAACATTGACCACACAAAAGTCTTAAAAAGAAACCAAATCCCATTGATGACTAAGTGTATTAATTGAAAATCTCTTGCACACCTCCCAAACCACCACCTTAAAACTCAATTATAAAATCTATATTACCCACCCTTAAATAAAAAAAATACCTAAAATAAAAGCATAAATCCACCATGAGGTTGAGGAAATAAAAAAAAGAAAAAATTAAGGAGGCTTACAAACCAAATGATCACTCAAACCTATTAAAGTGTTAGGATGTGAATTGTATAGAACCATTAATGACACTTAATATTGATGATAAATGAACAAGTTCAATACCAATTGTTGGGAAATTAAATCTCTATCCAAGTATGACTTCAATGGATGAGATACGAGGCTTGGACTGTAGCAACATCAAAATACAAAAAATTAAGTTGCCTTAATATGGAATTACCATGATTAGATCCATCTTTTGTATGATGCCAAAATCATACAACATAATATGCTTATAAAAACTACCTTATGTGAACTTATAAAATCAATATATGAAGAATAAAATCATAATAAGATAGAAAAAATGAGGCATAAATCAGCATCAAAAGATCATCACTTAACACGGGATTTACCTGGAGAAACCCTTGCAGGAAAAAACTCCACCAAGAGAAGAGGTCAAGTATGCATTATCTTCAAATAAATGAGATTACACTACAACCACTTCCATTCTCCTCTTTGCCTCCACCATGAAAGAACCTATGTACCTGTAAGCAACCTCCTTATGCCTCAACCTATCCTTGTTCCTATAGAGTAACACTACATTCAACTGTTGCTCATACTTTCTACATCCAAAGAGCTAATTTTATAGATGTGCGAAGAGGTTTAAGCCCAAAACAAGGCTTGCAAAGATGACTCCTCAATCCAAACAATCCAACCCTTGGAAATCCTCCACAGAATATGAAAGGACGCCTATTTTTGCTTCCAAAACTTTCCCTCCAAATTGGGTGCCCAAAATTGAGAGATAAATATTATATTAAATGCAATAAATGTAGAAAACCAAGTGGCACTCATTGCCTCTTTCCAAGCACCCATTTGGAGAATCCCAAAATTCACTCATTTATCATTCTCCTTATTTTTTATCATCCCATTCTAGGCATCCACGTGTGGGGAAAACAATATTAAATATTTATGTCCACATGTCACCTTTACCGCTGCTAGTGGACCCATCACCCCTTATGAGTATATTACAAATAATGGTGAGAATTAGTATTACAAAATATTTTCCCAATGTAAGTGCCTAGAGACACTTTCTAAGGATGTTGAAACTATGAAGTGGGATTTATAAGGTGGATGACACCTTAATCCTAACATTCTCCCACTTGACATCAACATTGTAAATACACCCATAGGAATCACAAACAAGGGAAAAACATCCCTTAGCAAACATGTACCATCTAAATCTTAACCATGATCTCATGCTCTAAAAAGATACCTACAAAAGCAACCATGATAACCACCATCAAGAAAAAAACTCCTTACATCCTTCAACATTCCACCTATGGAAGAAAAAGGAACATTCCAAGGTGAAAAATACCAACTGTCACTGAAACATGCACCAATCTTACATGAACACAAGCATCAAATTCAAATGATAACAAAGGCTCTGAGTAGCTATCTTACTCATACCACCTAGAATAGAAACCACAACAAATTGCAACTCATCCAAGCTAACCATACCTCAAACCAAGGTATACAAAATATAGACAGAACTTCATACCATCCACATACCAACCCAAAAATATATAATCAAGTCTTTGTATATCCATCCTCCTATCTCAATGCAATATACCAATGAACAAATGACCACAAACAAGGTCAACTAGCAAGTCTGCATTAACACTAAAACAATCTCATGGATTTAGATAGTCCACATATGAAGTCATCTCACCACAGGAAAATGGGTAGCTAATCCATAACCTGCATAACTCATAGATGCAAATTTAATGAAAGATGCAAACTCATCATCACATCAATAACCAACAAACCAAGACATCATAAAGGATAACAAAACATATATCCAAAAACTCCCATTTCATGAGTAATGTCAAAACTAAAAATATATTAAGGCATACCAAGTCTACTTATACTACTTCACATAGAGGATGTGGCTAACTCCTTTATTACATAGTGTTAAGGAAACATAAAATTATATGCAAATCCTGCAAACAAATATGTTACAATGATTTTCTCACCACTAGTCTCCATAGCTCTCCCAGGTTCTTCACAGTCAACCATGTGAAACTAAACATCCAAGAAGAATATCGTGACAACAAAAAGAACCTGCAAATCAAACCATATCCTTGTTCCACACTAACATGTACCAAGTCATTTAATGTAAGATCTCCTTCACCATTCCCAAATTGAAAGGATACATCTAAAATTCAAATTAAATAAAAACACGACAACAATAGATGCAAACCTCTCATACTGAAGGTAGATCAAACCAAGCGATCATTCCCACAATAAAGGTAATATGCCTAGAGCCACAAACCATTTACTGTACCTCTCCAAATAATTCCTCAGAACTAAATCCATAGCTCAAGACAAAAATAAGGAGAACAACATAAATCCATAAACCATGCATATTCTTCTTAACAAGTCTCCAGAATATTTATATTCAAGACTAACTCATATGAGAAGATAAGATACAAAATAAAGAATACATATGATAACCAATTGAGAAATACCTCTCAAATTATTTACCTACCAAGTATACCAAGAGCAGGATACAATATTGTCCTATGCACACAACACCAAAAAATTCCAATTCTCTTTAGGTCCATAATGAATTCACATCCATAACCAAGTATAGGCTCCTCGATCTTTCTATTGAAATTCTAATCAAAGAGTAACTATCTCAACATACAATCCCATAAATAAGAGATCTCTTAGCCTCACCCAAGTCGCTCTAGTTTCCATGAGCATCCACCAACCAATCCATGCCAAAATCAAATGCAACCCTACAAAATCATGAAGCTCCAAGAAAATGAGTAATACTCAAAACGAAAGAGAACAAACAAGACCATTGTCAAAATTCCAACTATAGAATCAAGAACATATCATGACATCATTATATAGCATCCCTTCCTAAGAGATCACATGAAAATAACCATCCATAATCAAATGATGAATCAACATCATTGTTAAAGCTCCTATTGAATTATGTAACCAAGCTCTCCAGGCATCGAGATAACCATCTCCTAATTGAATATTCTCCATGGCCCTAACACAATCAAAGAACTCAACACCGTGATCTCCCAAAAGGTAAAGTACAATCCAATATCTCCTTATGACAACAAAAACTATTGCAAAAGACCATCCATCTTATAATCAAAGGTTATCCATGGCTCACTACACACAGTACAACAAAAAATAGAACCAAAATATTGAAACAAAGAAGATAGAAAACATTATGTAACTACATAAAGATCCCACTAAATGTAATACCGAGTTATATATGGCATCACAACCAATATAATTTCCAACACTCTACTCAAAGTGAACAAATCTTCCCATGCACCATAAACAATTACTATAGATTCAAATGAACAACTATATCAAGTACTTCCAATAACCATCTCTCACTATAGTAAACATACCAATATAACAATGGTGACCAAGAATAAGGCCTAATAAATAGAATCCACGTTAGACAATTTTATAATATCTTCACATATGCAATATCTCAAAAGGAGAAATGCATAATCAGTGCTCCAATCTCAATTAATTGAAAAATAGATTTAACCCCACATCAGTAACATGCGAAATAGAGATATTCAGGTATAACATGTGGATTTCCAAGACTCAAACACCAGAATCGATGTTAGATTTGATTGTCCAAACAAACCCACATAAGAGTAACCATAGATCAATAAGAACCCACCAAGAAGCCATGCAAACCTATAACTGTCTTCATCCAGAACACCCTAAATAAAGTCTCATCATAGATCTACATACCATAGATTTTAGTTAACATGTAAAACCTAAAAAACTTGCAAAACCATCTTTGTAAATCTGAAATCCATTTAAACATCTAGACATTCACATCAAACATGTCATCTAAATAATGGAATAAGCATAGATCCACAAACCCACAACTGAAAAAAGAGTAAACTGCAACCCAATAGGAAAAACCAAGTTATCTAAGAGCTTATAACATATGAAACATATCATCTCCATAACTCACAAAGAGGTTAGTGTCTTATCTTCTGATACATTCATGTAACCAAGGGCTAAAACCATGAATCCAATATAAACACCCCATTTTGTAGTCCAAATCAAGGGTGTTTCTCCATGCGACCAAGATATCTCTACCTATCCAACATGAACACCTTCTCACTACACGTGACCACAAGGTAAAGGAAAAAACTACCAAACAAGAGGATACACACATATTTTCAAACAAGAGCTCCAAGTTTCCAAAACATAACCAACTTCATAAAGATCCATAATCATGAGCTTCCAATGCCCAAAATAGGTCACATTGACAATATCTATGACTTCCAATCTCACAAATCTGAAAAACAAAATTAACTCACAAAACATTAATTGTAGATCCACAAACCTTACAACAACCTCCAATTACTTCTAACAAATTCCCACAAGCTTTCCAAGCTAAGAAAACAAAAAGAACGAACACCTAGAACCTAGTTATCCTTTAGCTCTGATACCAAATGATGAGAAATAAATTGGTTCAATACCAATTGTTGGGAAATTCAATATCTATCCAAATATGACTTCAATGGATGAGCTACAAGGCTTGGACTATACAAACATGAAAATCTGAAACTTATATGCAAATATGAAAATCAACTCACCTTGATATGGAATTACCATGATTAGATCTATCTTATTTATGATGCCAAAAATCAACCAACATAGCATGCTTATAAACACCACCTTATGTGAAATTATAACAACAATATACGAATAATAACATCACAATAAGATAGCAAAAATGAGGCACAAATAAACAACACAAGAGCATCACATAACATAGGATTTACGTGGAGAAACCATTATGGGAAAAAACTCCACCAAGAAGAGAGGCCAAGTATGCATTATCTTTAAATAAATGAGATTACAATTCTCCTCTTTGCCTCCACCATGAAAATGCCTGTGTACCTATGAATAACCTCCTTATACCTCAACCTATCCTTGTTCCTGTAGAGTAACACTACATTCAACTGGTGCTCATACTTTCTACATCCAAAGAGCTAATTTTATAGATGTGCAAAGAGGTCTTAAGCCCAAAACAAGGTTTCCAAAGATGAATCTTCAATCCAAATGACCCAACCCTTGGAAATCATCCACAAAATTCAAAAGGACACCTATTTTTGTTAGAATAGGTGCCACTATAATTGTTTTTCTAAGTTGATTTGTTCTTTGGGAAGTGTTCTAGGGGACATTAGGGACAAAATATTTATTATTTATGTTCCTATGGTAAATTTTATTTGCATTCAAAGAGGTGGATCCTTTATGGTGGTGGTTACAAATCATTTTGGGAGGATATTCCTCTTGGGAGTCCAGCTTTGTGAGTGGAGACCACTTTGGTGATGAGGTATAAATAACCTCATGATTATAAAAAGCTAAATACCCTTCTTTGTTCTTGTTAATCACCTCAGCTATGCCAATTATTTATTTTTAGGATCAATAATTGTCAACTTTTTATGAAATGATGTATAAATCTTTATTTCTTAAATCGATTGAAATTAGCTGATTAATGTTGATTTAATGGTATAGATTTTAAGTCATTGTAAAGGACTTATGCACGACCAAAGAATGGAGTGGACTTTAAGCGGTTGAATTTAGAGTGCCAGAAGTTTAGGCGCCAAAAATTTAGGCATGCATAGTGCAACGATTTCCTTTAAAGCTTTTTGTTAAACTTTTTGTTTAAGACTTTGCAGCTCCACTCTGAGCCTTTATTATGTTTTTATGTCATGAATATCTGTTAAGTTAGTCAATTGTAATTCTGTTAGACTTTTTCAATGGTGATCTACTGCCATCTGAAATTTAGGATTTTGTACCTAGTATATATGTGTAACTACCAAAAGCAATGTTATGTTGTTATGATATGCTTTGAATACTATTCAGCTATGTCTCTGTGTTACACTTTTATGATATGAATAAAATAAATATTGCCAGTCTTATTCTGAGTCAATAGTTTTGTGTAATGGAAATACCATTAATGGATTTATTTTGAAGATGCGAAAGTACCATGTATGATCTGAGTTAATCGTAGGAACGCTCGAGAGCTAGCCACTCGAGGGATCTCATAGAGTAGATAAGTATTTCTCTTTTTAATACTATTAATTTCATTTTATACATGTTGAATTTGGATGAATGTTATTTTGTGTCGAGCTCTGTTATGTACTCCTGCAAGTCGTAGTTTTAAGTTTGCAATCTTTAAGCTCTGTTCATTTGGAAATTGCAAAGAACTCACTCTTATTGTTTGTTACAAGTCGTTAAGTGTATTTTTTGTCAGCAGTTAGTCATTAATTGTTGGTTGCCTTCATTTAAATTTTACATTTTAACTACGAGTATTGATTCCTAGGTAATGTACAGGCTTTCTAGAATAAGAATCTGAATGCTTCCTAGTTTAACAATTTCATGCTTTCTAGTTTAAACAATCTCATGCTTTCTAATTTAGTGGCTTTCTAGTTTAATTTATGTTTACAACCATTTTGAACATTTGAAAATCTAAGGGAGATGGTTGAGACATCCCCTATTGCATACACCCTTTGAACACTACCCAGTTGACATAATTGATATATTTTTAACTAAAGTGTTAGGACATTATGAGAACTTGTCATTTGGTGTGCATGCCCTTGCATGTTATTTTCATATTTTGCATGCTCTTGCATAGTTGAGCACCTAGGTTTGCATGTTGGTGCATGCTCTTGCATGCAGTCCTTAGATCCATTGGTAAGTTATGGAGCACTCGAGGGTTTGACCAATTCTGATTAGTTATGGGTTAGACGCCCATGTAAAGGCCATGTGATAATTTAATATTTTATTCCATGTTTATGGGTTGTCCACTAAGGGGCGCATGGGTTTTTCCAAGTGGTTTTGCTTGTTGTTTTGGAATACCATTTGTGGTATTCTCTCCCATAAACTTCTATATATTGGAGCCTTGAGATGGTGGTTTGTAAGAGTTTGTTTGCAGGTTGTCAAAGTGACAAAGTGTTGTTGGATTACAAAGATGATTGTTGTATTGATGTACTTCCTTGAAGATTAATACAAACATTAGATCTCTTTGGGTGTGGACTTTTTTCTCGCAAGGGTTTCTCCATGTATATCTTGTGTCACTTGTGTTTGATCACTTGTGGTATTGCAAATTTTTCTTTCATTGTTGTAATTGTCAATCACATAATCTTTCGATGGTAATCTTGAATATATAATTTCATATTTGCAACCACTTTAATAAGTTCATATTGCTGCAATTTATACCTTTATTTCTAACATTTGGTATTAGAGCTAACAATTCTATTAAGAGAGGGATGCCTTTCTTTTGAGTGTTGAAGGATTTTTTGGTTGCAATGGTAGCTTGTGTATTGTGAGTTTTGTAGATTTGTGAAGAATATTGTAAACCATGGATTCTACCTCTCATTTAGATATTGAGAAGTTCAATGGCACTGGTTATGAGATGTGGAAGTTGAAGATGGAGGATCTCCTTGAAGAGAGAGATCAGTGGTTGGCAGTTTTGAGTGAAAAGAAACTAGAATCAACATCTGATGAAGATTGAAAGAAAATGGACAAGAAGGCATGAGGAACCATTCAGTCATGTCTTGCAGATTCCATCCTCTTGAATTTTTTAGAAGAATCTATCGCATACAATTTGTGGAAGAGGATAGGTGATATTACCAAACCAAAAGTCTAACTAATAAATTATACCTCAAAAGACATTTGTATTGTTTGAAAATGAAGGATGGTGATTCTATTGTAGATCATTTAAATTCTTTTAATATGATTATAAGGTAGCTTACATCGGTAGACGTTAACATAAAAGAAGAAGATAAATGTATTTTGCTTCTTTGTTCTTTGCCCAAATCTAATTGTTGCTATAAGTAGTGGTGGTACATAATCGAAGATGGAGAGTCTCATTGCAATACTTATTTCAAAAGAAATGAGGAGAAAGTCCATGAATGCAAACTCCCAAGATGCCTTACATGTGCGAGGAAGGTCCAAAGAAAAAGGAGGGCCTAAAGGGGACAAGTAGAGAGATCAATCTAAAGGACGTTCTAAAACCCCCAGGAAGAGTAGAGTAAAGTGTTGGAATTGTGGTAAGAGAGGACATGTGAAGAAGTGTAGAAATGAGAAAGAGAGTTCAAATACTTCCACAGAAAAGTCCTCAGAAGACGATGATTCTAATGCTTTATTTATTTCTGCTAACACTATTAGTGATGATGCTTGGCTTATTGATTTAGGTTGCTACTATCATATGACTCCTCACAAGGAGTGGTTTAATTCATATTCAACTTATTATGGGGGAGAATTTTTCTTGGTGATAACAACATAAATAAGATTGTTGGTAAGGGAAAGGCAAAGTTGTGTTTCCATGATGGAAGGGTTAAAACCCTTGATCATATTTTACATATTCTAAAACTCATGAGAAATTTACTTTCAGTATCTAAGTTGAATGATTCTTGAATGCATGTGACATTTGACAAGTCTGGTTGCAGGTTGGTAAGAGGGAGTTTGGTGATAGATAAAGGATCTTGGATTGGGACTTTGTTTAGGCTTAATGCTTCCACTTTTTATAACTCTACCAATGTAATTGGAACTGGAAATGCATGTATGTTGTTGTACCATAGATTGGGTCACATAAGTGAAAAGGGTCTTAAGACCATTTTGAATAAAAATTTGATTGATGGTATTTTTTATTATTCTATTGGTAAAAATGATTTTTATGATCATTGCATGTTTGGTAAACAGAATAGATCATCATTTTCTAATGGGACTAACAAGGCTAAGAGATTATTAGAGATCATTCATTCGGATGTGTTTGGACCAGTGGATGTTGACTCTTTTGGAAAATATTATTATTATGTTACTTTCATTGATGATGTGTCAAGATAAACCTGTATTTATTTTATGCATGTAAAATCTGAAGTTTTCACTAATTTCAAGGAATTTAAAGCCTTGGTTGAGAAGAAAATGAATTATAAGATAAGGGTGTTAAGATCTAACAATGGGGGTGAATAATATTCTAGGGAATTTGATGAGTTATGTAAGCATGCAGGTATTGTTCGACAAAAGACTAATCCTTCTACACCTCAACAAAATGGGGTAGCAGAAAGAATAAACTGAACCTTGATGGAAAGAGCTAGGAGCATGTTGAGTGGTGCTAATCTTAATAGATTCTTTTGAGAAGAATTTTTAAGTACTCCATGTTATTTGGTTAATATATCTCCTTGTTCAGCTCTTGTTGATAAAATTCTTTATGAAGTGTGGATAGGTAGAAATCATTTTGTTTCACATTTAAGGGTCTTTGGTTGTGAGGATTTTATTCATGTGCCTCAAAAGAATCATTCTAATTTGGATGCAAAAGAATGGAAATGTATCTTTGTTGGTTACGATGAGAATGCAAAAGGATATAAGCTTTGGAATCCACTAACCTGTAAAATGGTTTTCTATAGAGATGTGATTTTTAGACAATTTAGAGCTTACTCGGGTGAAAAACAACCAAAGGAGAAAGATAAGAAAAAATAGTGCACTTCGAGACAAAGATTGAAAAGCAGGAAGATGTACATGTGGAAGAACAACTAGATGGATTTGAGGATGGAGAAGAAGAAGAGGATTCAGAGAGTTCATATGATGTGCAGTATGAGCATGTAGAAGAAAAAGAGTAGCAAGAACCCCTTACTCCTACCTTGAGAAGATTCATGAGACAACAAAATCCAGTTGATAGGTATAGCCCATCAGATTTTTGTTGTGTATTTGCTTTTTTGAGTATTGACGATGAACCTAGATCCTATAGGGAGACTCTTTCTTTAGAAGAAAGTGAGTCTTTGATGCAGGCCATGCAGGAGGAGATGATGGATAGTTGTGATACCTAGGATCTTGTGAGTTTGACCAAAGGAAGGAATCTCATTGGTTGCAAGTGGGTATTTAAAAATAAATTTGGTGTATATTGTCGATCAGAGTGGTACAACGTCAGATTAGTGACCAAGGGCTACTCCTAGAGAGAGGGAGTTGATTTTGGTGAAATTTTATCTCTTGTTGCTAAGTTAACTTATATTAGATTCCTATTATCTATTATTGTTGCTTGTGATTTTGAAATAGAGCAAATGGATGTTAAAACTGCTTTCTTGCATGGGGATCTTGTGGAAGATATTTATATGTTACAACCTAACAGTTTTGTTATGAAAGGAAAAGAACACTTGATTTAGAGGTTAAAGAGATCTTTATATGATTTGAAACAGTCACCTAAGATGTGGTACTAGAAGTTTGATGCCTTTGCATTGAAGTTGGATTTTGTTAGGAGCAAGGAGGATTATTGTGTTTACATTAAGGTTATTGATGATCATATACTGATCATTGTCTTGTACATGTTGATGACATGTTGTTTATGGGTAACAACAAGTTGATGATTAGGGAGTTTAAGACTCGTCTTTTTGGCACATTTGATATAAAGGATTTGGGGGCTACAAAATATATTCTTGGGATGGAGATCAATAGAGATCGGGTTCACATAAATCTTTGGTTAAGTCAGAGTAAGTATGTCGATACCATTTTGCAAAGGTTTAATACACATGACTATAAACCAGAATATATTCCATTTTTGATTGGTACTAAGTTGAGTTTAGGCATGTGTCCTAATTTTGATGATGATATTGAAGATATGTCTAACATTCCTTATGCTAGTGTTGTTGGTAGTTTGATGTAAGCAATAATTTGCACTAGACCATATATAGCCCAAGTAGTGGGAGTTTTGAGCAGGTTTATGTCTAACCCTGGTAGAGAGCAGTGGAATTTTGTTGAGGGTGTTTAGATATTTGTGTGGTACTTTAGATTATTATTTGGTTTATCATGGTACTGATGATGTGGTCAAATAATTGGACATACATGGTTTTGTTGATGCATATCAGGCAAGTGACTTGGATATTTGATGGTCTACTAGTGGCTATGTTTTTACTTTGTTTGGAGGTGCAATGAGTTGGAGTAAGAGGAATCCTATAGTTGCATTGTCCACCATTCAAGAAGAATATATGGCTGCTACATGCCTCTAAGGAGGCGGTTTCATTACAAAGACTTGGTAATGGTATTGGTTTTGATTGCAGGACAATAAGGATTGGATGTGACAGTCAAAGTGCCATATGTTTAGCCAAAAATTCTATGTAGCATGCTTGTATTAAGCACATCGATATTCAATATCACTTTGTGTGAGAAATGGTAGAGAATGGTAAGGTTTTGATTGAGAATGTTGACACTTTGGATAATGTTGCAGATTCTCTCACAAAGCCAATGACCACAAATAAGTTCTCTTGGTGTAGGAAGGTCATGGGCCTTTATCACTGTACTTGATTATATGTTTTATTTGTATCTCATAGATGTAATTGCAATGTATAATGTCAAGTGAGAGAATTTTAGGATAAGTGACATTATAATTACTATCCTAATTTGATTTATGTGTCTCCACGTTCTTTGGAAAGTGTTCTAGGGGACATGAGGGACACACTATTTATTATTTATGTTCTTATGAAAAATTGTAATTGCATTCAAAGAGGTGGACCCTTTACGGTGGCAGTTACAAAGCATTTTGGGAGGATATTCCTCTTGGGCATCTAGCTTTGTGAGTGGAGACCACTTTGGTGTGCATGTCCTTGCATGTTATTTATATATTTTGCATGCTATTGCATGGTTGGGCTAGGTTTTCATGTTCGTGCATGCTCTTGCATGTAGCTTTCAGAGTTGTTGGTAAGTTATGGAGCGCTAGAGTTTGACCAATTGTAATTGGTTATGGGTTAGGTGCCCACGTGAAGGTAATATTTTATTCCATGTTTATGGGTTGTCCACTAAGGGGGCATGGGTTTTTCTAGGTGGTTTTGTTTGTTGTTTTGGAATAACATTTGTGATATTTTTCTCCCACAAAATTCTATATATTGGAGACTTGAGATGGTGGTTTGTAAGAGTTTGTTTGCAGGTTGTTAGAGCGACAAAGTCTTGTCGAATTACATAGAAGACTTTTGTATTGATGTACTTCCTTGACGATTAATACAAATATTGGATCTCTTTGGGTGTGGAGTTTTTTCCTGCAAGGGTTTCTCCATGTATATCTTGTGTCAATTGTGTTTGATGACTTGTGGTATTTTAGATTTTTCTTTCATTGTTGCAATTGTCAATCACATAGTCTTTCTATGGCAATCTTGAATATATAATTTCAGATTTGTAATCACTTTAATAAGTTCATATTGCTGCAAGCGATACCTTGAATTCTTATATTTTTGGCTTCCAATACTTTCCCTCCAACTCAGGTGCTCAATTACATTAAATGATGGAAAACCACTTGTGGCACTTGTTGCCTCAAGCACCCACATGGAGAATCCCAATAGTCATTCATTTGTCATTTTCCTTATCTTTTATAATCCCATTTGAGGCATCCACATGTGGAAAAAACAATATTAAATATTTATATCCACATGTCACCTTTATCACTACTAGTGAACCCATCACCCCTTATGAGTATATTACAAACAATGGTGAGAGTTAATATTAAAAAATATTTTTCCCAATACACCTAAGTGCCTAGGACACTTTCCAAGGATGTTGGAACCATGACATGGGATTCAAAAGGTGTATGAGACCTTAATCCTAATAAATCTACGCCTACATTAATTTAAAAAACCACCACTCATTTTTATTATCTTTAAAACATCTTATGAAAATAAACTCAAAACATAAGAAAAATATAAATATATTATTTTCACCATTACAAAAATAAAACCTCTTGAGAAATAGCAATGACTAATTTCAAATCACAGTATTTATACCAAAAGTGCATCCTTCTACGAGAGGGGCCAAGCTATTTTCATGGATTAGCAAATGAAATCATTTTAAATTCATGTAAGACAATTAAAATAATTGCATCCATTTATTCTACCATGTAGTTTTGTCTATACACATGAAATAGTGAGTTAATCAAAGGGTTGTTGGTGCATTGGCATAGGAGGTGTGCCACCAAGATACCATACTCACCCTTGAAATTTTGATTGCAATCATTTCCAATAACCAAAAAAGTTGAATGAATGCCATCAAGGTTGGGGAAATCTTTATGTTGATCAAATATCTTCCTAATCATACTCCCAAAAAAATTAGTTGCAAGAGGATGCTATGTCTTCTTGATGTGTTATGCATATTTGTAAAAGGAAGGGTTGGCATGGCTGACCACACAATGGGTGCCAAAATAATGGGAGTCTTCAACTTGTTAATCTAAAAATGTCATTTATGTCCTTTGGTTGCTTTCTAAATTCTCTCTAGTTGATTGGTAGTCGTGAAACCATGTGTGCTCATGCACAAAAAATGCATGGTCAAGACCAAAATTAAGGTAAAAGAGGTGCTTAAAGTGCATATAATGTGGAGACTATTTGTGTCATACATCTTGTATAAATCATCTTTAGCTATGCAAGAAAATTGTATTTAGGAAATATAAGATAAACATAAAACCCTTGTGGTGAAAATAGAATGTAATAGCTATTCTTGAAATTAATTGAATACTCGTGCAATAGAAGACCACCGAGATTCATGCAAGGTAAAAATATTTCAATGAAATTTTACCCTCCATAGAGAGCAACACTATTTACATGTACACAAATCCAATAGAAAATGAGTTAAGAGAAATACAAGTGGAAAATCATTTTCTTAAAATGTTCTTCACTTTTGTGGATTGTAAACTAGCATTTTTCTAATGTCTACCCTAATTTGATTAAAAATTCCTTTTCCCTTACCCTTACCCTAGTTTTGTACATATTTTGCAATCATAAAAAGCCAATGAAACCATATCTTTAGAGAATTCTATCAAAAAAATTGTATACTTATCTATGCTTCTGCAATTTGCTTGTAGAAATTTTAATTGTACAACATAACATGAAATTTCTCAACCCTTTATGTTTTTATGGATGGCATAGACAAGGAGGATTTTGGAAAAAGGTTATAGAATTTGGTTTCATGATTGCCAATTGTGAATGTAGAGGGAGACAAAGAGATCTACACGAGTAGATAGAGGGATAATGAGATAGACAAAGAGAGAGAGATAGAGAAAGAGGGAGATAGATAGATATGGAGAGAATGAGAGATGAAGATATAAGAGAGAGAGAGAGAGAGAGAGAGAGAGAGAGAGAGAGAGAGAGAGAGAGCTTGACCTACCATTTCCCAACATAATAACTTGACTCAAACATTCTACTGTGAGTGTGTGTGTAAGCTCATATAGGTTTCATTTAGGGTTATCTGACCAATCACTTCTCCTGAGTGATACTTCCCCTCCACCTAGAGGATTTGAACCGGTCCCTGCAACCAGCTCAACACATTTACAATGGTAGTTTAGACGTTCATAATAAATCCATATGCATCATAAAACTTAAGCATATTCATATAGCAATACATGTTCATCATCAATGTAAACATAATTACTCTTCCAAGGCAATTATACCTTAATACCTATTTAGTATTCCATTCACATCAAAATCATATTTAATACCTTAATTCCTCCACAAAAAGGATATTGGCATACAAGGAAAAGAGAAATTGGAATATTATAGAACCTCTTATCTTGTAAAGTTGCTAATTATTCAATAGATCTCTTTATTGACAATCCAATTATTGAATTTATGAGATTAGAGATCAGTGATGAATCTAAATTTTGGAAAAATAATATTCAAGGCATGCCATGGAGGCAAGAAAATGGCAATAAAAAGCCAACAACAAGGAATGTTAAATCATTTCGAGAAAGAAAAATTTTGATATGAGTTCAACTTTGAGTTGATCAAATGTTGTGGAAACACTAAGGGGGGAAGGAAGAGAGTGGATTGACTCAAATAAAGTATCCCACCCAACGAAAATCATGAATATATTTTCGGTTTGGAAGAAATTTTGACTTCTTCGTAAGTCATGATGTCAATTTAGTTATATATTTTATGACCACAAGAATAAAGTGTCAAAAATATTGAAACATAATGAAAAGGTCGAGGATTATGACCAATGAGAAAGGAATATTATCACTCAATACTCTATCTATATGATTGATTGAAATATCAATTGATATTATTATTGATGCCTCAAGAAAGGATAGGCAGATTACTTGATCATGAATGGGAAGATCATTGCCTAAGGAATAGGTGGGGAAAGATCTAGATTACTCATGATTTGGAGTTATTAAGGAAACGTTCATGCTTGGTTAATAGGTATGCAATTAAATTTGATATATTTTAGGAACCAATATGATTGAACGAGAATTATTACTCAAAATTAGTATCGATGCTCATCGGGAAAGATGGATTGAGTTAAAAATTTGGTTTACAATTTTGAAAATGATCCAAGGATGAAAGAAATCCAAGGTATGGATGTCCTAAGATAAAGGATATTTATCTCTATAAAAACTCCTAACCATTATTACTTGGGAATTAAATGCGGCATGAGTCCACAAAATAGGTTTTCATTTAGTCAAATTAGAATATTATGGGATGTAAAAGAACCTATGTAGCCAAAATCTTGGGAGATTAAGGAATGGAACGAGTAAATTGATGTCATATTCAAAAAATTGAAATGATAAAGTAATTTGACGGATGAGGAACCACTATAATCTGGAAAAAAGATAGAGTAAGATGCTACGAAGAATGTAGCAAGTTTGTGTCTAGTATGCCAAGAAATGAAGACAGTATGTCATCATTAGCAGGAAGTATGTACTCTCTTAAGATTCCAGAGGGGAAGTGGTAGAACACAAGATAGTTTAATATGTCTATGTCAATGTAACTGACATATTATTATGGTGAACAAACTCGCCAAGGTAACCAACGTTGGTTGGACATTTGATTTATGGGATTTCAGTCCTAAATAATATATTGTGTGAAGTAGTTGTTAAGTATTCCTATGAAGATTATCTCAGTTATGAACAAGCAAATAATGATAGGGTTGTGTAAATCATTATCATATTATGAGAAGTTCAATTGAATGAATGCTCGATATAATATTATAGCCGAATAGGCAAAAGTGATAAACCAAATATTGAATGATTTGTAGGAACCTTATAAACTTCTAACATTGAGGTTTGATCCATTATTTGGAAAGGAAGGTTGGAAACTCTATTAGGTTGAAATAGACTAAGAAATAGGGTTAACCTTAGACTTGAAAGGTTGTCAAAACGGAATAATAGATCGAAATGATCAAAGAATCCTTGTCGATACAAAGCTTGAAATATTGAAGCAGTATTGTTATGTTCTGAATTGACAGGTCTCCAAGAGAAATGATATGCTCAAGATGGACAAGTATTCAAGAGCATTATTGTTATGATTAAGGAAAATGAATGTGTAAGTGATGGATGAACTTTGATTCTAGGTTTTCTAAAAATGTAAATACCAAAGGGAAGGATGGGACCCATAGTGTAGTGTACAATGCATCGACATTCCTTTTCCATTTGGATTACACTAAGGATAAATTCATTAGCCAATCGGAACGAGTTTTCTAGTCACTATGGTATAGGTGTCATGTAGGATACAATTACTATTGTACTTGAGATATACATATGAGGTATTGTGATTACCATGCATAAGCTCTATGAGAGAGAAAGTATGCATGAAACACACAAGTTTCCCTATGCGTTAACGAGGACACTCGATGCAATGTCCAAGAAGGACAAAATTGCAAGGAGTGAAGCTACATAGGAAAAATGTTTTATGATTCTTACATATTTTGAAAATGGTAAGTAAAACTTCTATTTGAATTTATTTATATGTTAAAGTGTTACAAATCATCGAGGATGATGATTCACAAGGGGGGAAGTATGTCACACATCATCTTGTTATTACTGATTTACTTTTACCTTCATGAGTTAATAGGATGGTAAATGCAATCATGATTTTGATATGAATGGAATACTGAAATAGGTATCAAGGTATAATTACCTTGGAAGAGTAATTATGTTTACATTTATGATGAACATGTATTGCTATATAAACATGCTTACTTTTATGATGCATATGGATTTATTATGAACAT
Organism: Sequoiadendron giganteum; assembly: GCA_007115665.2. Classification (NCBI taxonomy): domain Eukaryota; kingdom Viridiplantae; phylum Streptophyta; class Pinopsida; order Cupressales; family Cupressaceae; genus Sequoiadendron; species Sequoiadendron giganteum. The sequence goes on along the minus strand of CM021109.1, from coordinate 345,944,863 downwards.
CTAAACTACCATTGCAAATGTGTTGAGCTAGTTGCAGGCATAGGTTAAAATCCTCCAAGTGGAGGGGAAGTATCACTCAGGAGAAGTGATTGGTCGAATAACCCTAAATGAAACCTATCTAAGCTTACACACACACTCACAATAGAATGGTTGAGTCAAGTTATTAAGTTGGGAAATGGTAATTCATCCTAGGTATGAAGTGTTTGCATTAGTGAGGGTCATGATTACTGTTGAATGGATGCTTGGATGATGTTTATTTGTTTGGAACTTATGATTCCTTCCTTATATTACTATGCTTGATTGATGAGTGGAATATACGTTGAATGTATATATATGTGTGTGTATGTATGTGAATGCATGTCGATGATAGACCATACACATGGAGTAACATGTGCATGAGAGTACTTAGGTATACGTACTTATACATTCTTATGAATGGGTTGCTTATGAGTACGGAGTTACCAAAAGGATAAAGAGATATGAACGTATATATGTATATATGCATCATGTGAATATACTTCCATCAATAGAATATAACAAGTATATGTGAATGATTGTTTAATCAAATGTGTGTATTGGAAGTATATGCATATATGCATATGTATATGCAAATATCAATATACATGTATATGTCAACACGATGAGTGACTATATAGGTATACTGATATATGTATAAGTATGCATATATGTATATAAGTTATTTAATATGATATTATTATAAATATATCACTTATTCATAATCGTTCGATCATCAAATGGATTATTGCTTTATTGCTTTGAACGATATGTATATATATGTCTAGATATATATAATTATATATATATGGACATATACACACATGATCATTAATTATTATATAGAGGAGTGTGTATATATATTATGTGAATGTTTACTCGTTTACATTTATTTTTATATCGAATGTATACATGCTTGTTTGACATGGGATATATATATATATATATTAGTATATATAAATATGTATCTATTTATGCATGGTATTAAATAGAGGTCGAATTGTATATATATTATACAAGTAATACAGGTCGAATAATACATATAATGATAAATGATAGAGGTCGATTTATATATAAGAGTATTGTGCAACAATTAAAGGATGTTGGGAAGTAAACCTTAATCAATTCTTATGAATAAATCTTTATTATTTAAAACAATGAATTACTCAAGCTTAGAACACAGATGGCTATGAGGTAAAAGTGATGAATATAAAGTCGACTTCATTAAGTATTAATGAGTGCATGATAATAGGAAAAGTAAACAACATGACAAGGAACTGGTCAAAATGCCATTTATACACTAAAGCAACTTATCTTTCCTCTGTTTCTCAACAAAGCTTTGACTAAGTTGACGTAATAAGGTGTTGCTTGATAACCGTAGACTATTTCAATGAGAATAACCATGTCAAAGTAATAGGAGGAGTGGTTGTATACTTGGCACCAAATTATAAAGTTATATTTACTATAGAAGGCCATTTTGGTTGCAAATTGGCTGTCATCGTTTTAACATGAGCACAATTGAATTAGTCTTTCTTTGATTTCAAGTAGAAGGATCAATTTGTAGCATTTTAGTGTTGAGTTTACACTTGGTTTCATGTCACCTTTTTTCCAAGTGGAGTGAGTCGGCTAGCAAGGAGATTGTTGTCATTTTGCATGCATTTTTTGTAGGTTGCAATGTCTCCTTTTTTTATACAAATAAAGAGGTTAGTGCTCTCATTTGGATACATTAATCTACATTATTCTATAATTGCATTTTGTTGTATTTTGTGAGAACCTTGAGTATTTGTGAGAAGCTGTATTTTGTGATGGCTAAATTTGCAAGAGCATATCATCAACTTGTGAGAGAAGTCGTAGTGAAGTATTGCTTTGAGAGAGCTAAGTGAAGCTAGGAAGCTACTATTGGAAGGATCTAGTCTTCTCTTATTTTTCTTTAATTATGAAATAATGAGATTTGAATACTTTGTTTGAACTGCTTGAGAATACATGCATTAGGAAACCATAGGATTTTCTTTGGAAAGGAAATGAAGTTGCTTTATGGTTTTTTACGAAAGTGTTTGTATATACTCCATAATAGGAGTGTTTGGTTGTCATTGGTATTACATACCAACAATGATGAAATATGAATAAGGGGAATATCTTTATACTCCTATATACCCTATACGGGAATTCGATATTGATGTTATATACATAGATATTTTAGATTGTGTATAATGTGAAACATGTCAATGTCATGAAGCGACTTGGCATTGTTATATAATTATGCTAGGAAACCTTGGGAATGATAGGGTTAGCATTACAAAATGGAAGGTATGAAAGATATGATGTCATGTTATGCAAACCACATCAAATATCTTTACATAAATGATCACTTGATCATATTATACTCTTGAATGGAACCATAGGTTTAGATTAACCCATTAGGGTCGAGAAGTATTATCTGATTAAAGAATGAGATCTTGGGTAGATTTTTACCTACTAGGTTGGTATTTATACTTGACTACTCATTAAAACCTATGCGTTTGGAATAAACTAATTGGTGGAGTTGTTCAATTGGTCTTGATTGGAACATATAGGGTTAGATTAACCTATATAATTGAGCTTATCATTGGTTGATGAATTTATCCTAAGATTATGATGTATCAAGGTTAAAAATCACCTTTGTGATTAAGCCAAATCACTCGAGTTTATGGAATTATATATGTTTGGAACATAGGTGGGAAATACCTAGTAAGTTAGAGTCTCTACTTGACTAGTTGCATTACACTCTTAATACAAAGTTATAGTATTGACAAGAGTAGAAACTTTTCTTAAACCCTTTTAATTAAGGAGAATACGCTCTCGAATGGAATCATCTATTAATATGATTATTCTTCGATTGAGGTCATCCAATGATATACTCTTGGTGAGAATCACTTATTAATGTGATATTTTACCAAAGGGAATCAATTATATATGAATATTTAATCTATGATTAGATGAAGCTTATGTAGCTATACTTTAGCTCATAAAGCTAAATCTAGGACTAGGTTATCTGTTGAAAGGAATAGCTTGTTAAGAATTTTATGTAAATTTAATGTGTAAACTAGAAAAGCTCATATGCTATACCTGGGATAGGAATTTCTATTGAAGGGGTAGCTTATGCTTAGGCTTTATTGTTAGAGATACCATTGTGTTATGGGAAAAGGGGAATAGGTTATTTATGAGGTTAGGGATTACCTATGGAAGGAAATTGCCTAAGAAAAGTATATGAATGGTCATAATCCAAACCGAGCTATAGAAGTGTATGTGAATAGGAAGACTGCCACTCAAAGTACTGGGTGAGAACACTTTGGCCAAAGTAGTGTAAATTGCCACTATTTACATTTTCAATTCATTGTGTTCCATTTATGCATTCTAGTTCAATATTTTCATACTCGTAGGGAAGACGAACATAGGGCCATCTTTTCATATGTGACAAATGTGCGAGGGACCACATTTGAGTCTGTGGTTGGTGGAAAAGTGCTTGATTGATGCTTCTCCTCATCATATGGCGGTCGAGGTTTGTGGATGTTTGCGCCAAAATTGGGGACAAAAGAGTGTGTGCTCCAGAGAGCAAGGACATCCAGAAGGTATGCACCATTGCGGTGGCATCGGGACCAGTTTGTATATCTATTGCCAAATGAAGCTCAGAAGAGCTATGCATGTTTCATGTACCCATTTATATGGAAGGATGTAATCTTGAATGATAAACTTGAGTTTATTCAATATGAAATCTATGTTATGGAAAGATTTGTGAAATTACAATGGAATGCAATGGAAGTTTGGAAATAGTGTTATTTCAAATGTGCATGTAATTTAATTTATGGGAAGAATTTTTTTTATTGCTATGTTTTAGCATCATGGTTTATTCACTTGAGGTGAAAGCTTTAGGAATTTTTACTGAGTAGAACACTGGAATTGTTACATGTGGTATCAAAGCTACTAGGTTCAGCTCTGGAAGCTATGAGCTCATTATGCAAACAATGCATAAACCTTATTGGAAGATAATGGTAGAAAAGTTCATGTGCCAAGATGGCAAGTGGAAAGAACAAAATGAAGAAAAGATTCTAGGAAACTTTTTTAAGTTTGGGACTAGATAAGAGTCATCCCTAGAGTTGGAAACTCCTAAACCAACAACTTATTATGACATCCATTTGGATTGCAGAAGATTATACAATCGGGTTATATAGGAAGGTTATGAAGGATAACCAATATGTACCTTCACCCTACTAAAAATTTAGAATGACTCTAAGGGATAAAGAGGATTGAAATAATCTCCCTTATTGATAGCAACCTATAGTTGCAAGGAGTCAAGAATTCTTAGATTTAGTAAGAATACTACGAATCTGTGAGTATGCGTTATTTCCATAAATCAAAAACTTCAATCGAAGTAGATAGTCAACGAAGGAGGTATCCAAGAGAATTGGATAAACCTTGACAAAATCCAACTTGAAAAGATTAAGATCTTGTGTATAATTAAGGATATAGTACGTTGGAATAAGGGAAGAGAAGAGAATGGTCAGAAATGAAGTAATCAATGAAGTGGACATGGTTCTACCAACCAAAATTGATGAGATTAGTTTGGAGTTCTCATTAAGATGAGGAAAATAAATCAAGCCATATAGAGTGCTTAAGGTTATTAAGTTCTCGAGAATTAGGATAAAGTCACCTAGAAATATGAATATGATAAAGAAACCTGAAAAAGTTAAATCGGATTGGCCTAACAAAGGTTCAGTTAGTTCTAAGTTTGCTAGAAGTGTAGATTAAATACACCAACTTGCCAATGAAAAATAAACTTATGTTTAGAGGTTCCAAAAGGAAATGGGACACAGTTTGACACTATGTGTCAAATCAATATAATTAGTAAGGAAACAATGCTCTAAGTTGAGGACACATCAACAAAAGAGGCTTTTTGGATATGAAAATTCCTCCACAAAAGGGATATTGGTATACAAGGAAAAGAAAAAATTGGAATATTAGAGAGCCTCTTATCTTGTAAAGTTGATAATTATTTGATAGATCTCTTTATGGACGATCCAATTATTGAATTTATGAGATTAGAGATCAGTGATGAATCTAAATTTTAGAAAAGGAATATTCAATGCATGCCATGAAGGAAAGAAAAAGGAAATAAAAAGCTAACAAGGAATGTTAAAACATTTTGAGAAAGCAAATTTTTTCTATGAGTTCAACTTTGAGTTGATCAAATGTCGTGGAAACACTAAGGGGGAAGGAAGAGAGTGGATTGACTCAAATAAAGTACCCCACCCAACAAAAATCATGAATATATTTTCAGTTTGGAAGAACTTTTGACTTCTTCGTAAGTCACGATGTCAATTAAGTTATATATTTTATGACCACAAGAATAAAGTGTCAGAATTATTGAAAGATAATGAAAAGTTCAAGGATTATGACCAATGAGAAAGGAATATTATCACTCAATAATCTATCTATATGATTGGTTGAAATATCAATTGATATTATTATTGATACCTTAGGAAAGGATAGGCAAATTACTTGATCATGAATGGGAAAATCATTGCCTAAGGAATAGGTGGGGAAAGATCTAGATTACTTATGATTTGGAGTTATTAAGTTAATTTTCATGCTTGGTTAATAAGTATGCAATTAAATTTGATATCTTTTAGGAACCAACATGATTGAACGAGAATTATTACTCAAAATTAGTATCAATGCTCTTCAGAAAAGATGGATTGAGCTGAAAATTTGGTTTACAATTTTGAAAATAATCCAAGGTATGGATGTCCTATGATAAAGGAGATTTATCTCCGAAAAATACTCCTAACCATTATTACTTGGGAAATAAATGTGGCATGAGTTCACAAAATGGGTTTTCTTTTAGTCAAAGTAGACTATTTTGGGATGTTAAAGAACCTATGTACCCAGAATTTTGGGAGATTAAGGAATGGAATGAGGAAATTGATGTCATATTCAAGAGATTGGAATGAAAAAATTATTTGACGGATGAGGAACTACTATAATCTAGAAAAAGATAGTGTAATATGTTGCGAAGAATGTAGCAAGTTTGTGTCCAATATGCCAAGAAATGAAGATAGTATGTCGTCATCAACATGACGTATGTACTCTCTTAAGATTCCAAAGGGGAAGTGGTAGAACACAAGGTAGTTTATGGGATTTCGGTCCTAAATAATATATTGTGTGAAGTGGTTGCTTAGTATTCTTGAGAATATTATCTCATTTATGAACAAGAAAATAATGATAGGGTTGTGTAAACCATGATCATATTATGAGAAGTTCAATTGAAAAAATTCTCAATATATCATTATAACTGAATAGGAAAAAGTGATAAACCGAATCTTGAACGATTTGTAGGAACCTTATAAACTTCTAACATTGAGGTTTGATCCATTATTTGGAAAGGAAGGTTGGAAACTCTATAAGGCCGAAATAGACTAAGAAATAGGGTTAACCTTAGACTTGAAATGTTTTTCAGAAAGGAATAATAGATCGAAATGATCAGAGAAACCTTGTCGATACAAAGCTTCAAATATGAAGTAGTATTGTTATGTTTTGAATTGATAGGTACCCAAGAGCAATGATATGCTCAAGATGGACAAGTAGTCAAGAGAATTATTGTTATGCTTAAGGAAAATGGATGTTTAAGTGATGGACAAACTCCGCATCTTGGTTGTCTGAAAGTGTAAATACCAAAGGGAAGGATGGGACCTACGGTGTAGTGCACAATGTACTGACTTTCCTTTTTAATTTGGATTACACTAAGGATAAATTCATTAGCCAATGAGAATGAGTTTTCCAGTCACTGTGGTATAGGTGTCATGTAGGATACAGTTACTATTGTAATTGAGATGTACATACGAGGTATTATGACTACCATGCATAAGCTCTATGAGAGAGAAAGTATGCGTGAAACACACAAGTTTCCCTATGCGTTAACAAGGAAACTCGATGCAAGGTCCAGGAAGGACAAAATTGCAAGGAGTGAAGCTACATAGGAAGAATGTTTTATGATTCTTACATATTTTAAAAATGGTAAGTAAAACCTTTATTTGACTTTATCTATATGTTAAAGTGCTACAAATCATCAAGGATGATGATTCACAAGGGGGGGAGTATGTCACACCCCGTCTTGTTATTACTGATTTACTTTTACCTTCACAAGAAAATAGGATGGTAAATGTAATCATGATTTTGATATGAATGGAATACTGAAATAGGTATTAAGGTATAATTTCCTTGGAAGAGTAATTATGTTTAAATTGATGATGAACATCTATTGCTATATGAATATGCTTAAGTTTTATGATGCATATGGATTTATTATGAACATCTAAACTACCATTGCAAATGTATTGAGATGGTTGCAGGGGTGGGTTCAAATCCTCTAGGTGGAGGGGAAGTATCACATAGGACAAGTGATTGGTCAAATAACCTTAAATGAAACCTATCTGAGCTTACACACACACTCATGGTAGAATGGTTGATTCAAGTTATTATGTTGGGAAATGGTAAGTCATCCTTAGTATGAAGTGTTTGCATTAGTAAGGGTCATGATTATTGTTGAATGCATGCTTGGATGATGTTTATATGTTTGGACTTACGAGTCCTTCCTTGTATTACTATGCTTGATTGATGAGTGAAATATACGTTGAATGTATATATATATATGTGTGTGTGTGTGTATGTGAATGCATGTTGACAATAGACCATATGCATGGAGTAACACGTGTCTAAGAGTACTTAGGTATACATACCTATGCGCGCTTATGAGTATAGATTTATCAAAAGGATAAAGAGATATGAACGTATATATGTATATATACATCACATGAATATACTTCCATCAATAGAATAAGCGAGTATATGTGAATGATTGTTTAATGAAATGTGTGTATTGGAAGTATATGCATATATGCATATGTATATGTAAATGTCAATATACGTGTATATGTTGACACGATGAGTGACTATACATGTATACTAATATGTGTATAAGTATGCATATGTGTATATAAGTTATTTAATATGGTATTATTGTGAATATATCACTTAGTTGTAATCATTTGATTATCAAATGAATTATTGCTTTATTGCTTTGGATGATCCGTATATATATGTATCGATATATATACATATATACATATACATATACATATACACACATGAGCATTAATGATTATATAGAGGAGTGTGTGTATATATATATAGTATTATTATTATTATGTGAATGTTTATTCATTTGTATTCATTTGTATATCGAATGTATACATGCTTGTTTGAAATGGGATATATATTAGTATATATATACATATACATATTGATAAATATGTCGTTGATGCTATTTATTGATTTATATATATGTATATGCACATATATAAATATATATCTATTTATACATAGTATTAAATAGAGGACGAATTGTATATATATTATGCACATAATACAAGTTGAATAATACATATAATGATATATGATAGAGGTCGATTTATATAGAAGAGTATTGTGCAGAAATTAAAGGACGTTGGGAAGTAAATCTTCGCCGATTCTTATGAATGAATCTTTATTATTTAAAACAACGAATTACTCAAGCTTAGAACACAACAAGCTATGAGGTAAAAGTGATGAATATAAATTCAACTTCATTAAGTATTAATGAGTGCATGATAATAGGAAAAGTAAACAACAAGGCAAGGAGGAACTGATGAAAACACCATTTATATGCTAAAGAAACTTATCTTTCATTTGTTTCTCAGAAAAGCTTTAACTAAGTTACATAGTAAGGTGTTGCTTGATAACAATAGATTGTTTCAATGAGACTAACCACACCAATGTAATAGGAGGAGTGGTTGTATACTTGGTGCCAAATTATGAAGTTCTATTTATTGTAGAAGTCCACTTTGGTTGCAAATTGACTATCATTATTTTAACATGAGCACAATTGAATGTCTTTCACTGATGTCAAGTAGAAGGGTCGATCTATAGCATTTTAGTAAGTTTACACTTGGTTTTCTGCCACCTTTTTTCCAAGTGAAATGAGTCGACTAGCAAGGATATTGCTCTCATTTTGCATGCCTTTTTTTGTAGGTTGCAATGTCTCCTTTTTCTATATAAATAAAGAGGTTAGTGCTCTCATTTGGATGCACTAATCTGCACAATTCTGCAATTGCATTCTATTTTATTTTGTGAGAGCCTTAAGTATTTGTGAGAAGCTATATTTTGTGAGGGCTAAATTTGTAAGAGAAAATTATCAAGTTGTGAGAGAAGTCATAGTGAAGTATTTCTTTGAGAGAGCTAAGTAAATCTAGGAAGTTTCTATTGGAAGGTTGTGCATCAAGTCAGTCAATTGGATTAAGCGTATTATAGGCATGAGGATCTATTCTTCTCTTATTTTTCTTTCATTATGAAAGAATGAGATTTGAATGCTTTTTTTGAATTGCTTGAGAATACATGCATTAGGAAACCATAGCACTTGCTTTCGAAAGGAAATGAAGTTGCTTTATGATTTTCTATGAAAGTATTTGTATATACTCCATAATAGGAGTGTTTGGCTGTCATTGGTATAAAATACCAGAAATGAAAAAATATGAATAAGGGAAATGTCTTAATACTCCTATATACCCTATATGGGAATTAGATATTGATGTTATGTACATATATAGTTTAGACTACATGTATAATGTGAAATATGTCAATGTAATGAAGCGACTTGGCACTTGTATAGGAGAGAATTTGCACCCCTTGGGAAAATTCCCCTTTTACCCTTCTCCACTTTAGAAAAGTAGAATCTGAAGGCAAAACTCCACATAAGCTCGTTGCCTTCATTCCACTTGGCCCCTATTTTGAGCGTCGGTAAAGGCGTTTCTGTCTAGGACGCCCGTGCGACACGCAGACGTCTGTGCGAAACACTAATGTCCCTAACATATTCCTATGTCTGGAGCCTGCAGAGGCGTTACCATTCCCATTGGGAGTCGATTTGTAATGCCCTCTTTGACCGACCGACCCGAATATAGCCATTTTCTTCCCTCTTTCCTTCATATTCATTATTCCTGCTTCCATTTGGGATCTTTTGGACCTCTCCATCATTTCTAGCTCTCTTTCACTCTCTATCTCCGAGCAACTTCTTCACAAACACTTTACACTTCATAGCAACAACATCAACACTCCATCACTTTAGTAGAGCAAGTGTGGAATGAGACACCATGATAGAAAAGGCTTGAGTTCCTCTCATTTTCTCCCCAACTAGCCTTGAGCACTTTTGGCAGAGGTGGTAAGCTTTCACTCCTCTCCTCTATTATTTGGTTGAGTAGCATAACACTGTTTGTAGTGCTTTTGTGAACTTTACTTCATTTCATACCTTTCTCTCTATCTATCTTGGTTGTCCATGGAGGTGGGAACACCAAAATGGGGGTTTGAGTGAGGCAAACACCTGTACAGCCCCAAAAATTTCTCTCTTGTGAGCAGGTATTGAGGACATTCACAAGCTGGAGGCTTCATCATTTGCATGGTTGTAAGTATTTCCTTTCCCTTCTTCTCCTTGTCTTTATCATTTCTATTCCAGTCTATTTCAACTTTATCACTTTCTAGAAGTTATCAGTAATCTGATTGCTAGTAGTCACCTTGCTATTTTCTATGACATCCTCGCTCTTTGGGCCATACGAGACGCTAGCACGCCATGCTGTCGTCTGTGTTCTACACTATCGTCCTTTGGCCAAGAGCCTATCAGTTTGTCTAGAGAATCCCTAGGACCTACTCTTTCTGATTCTAGAACTCTCACCACTATCCTTTGAGGTAGTTCAGGGTAGTTCGCCCTATGGGGCTCTCTAATTGAAGAGAACTCGTGAATAGCAAATCCCTCTTCCCTACATTTTGGTGAACCCGACGTGAAGAACATTGTTCTTTCAAAAACTAGGAATTTATTTGCCCCTACTTGGTGGGATCATAACTTTTGACTCGGTTCTTGAAATTCAAAACCGTTTGCACCGTTGTAAAGGTCTTCTAAAGAACTACTTTATCCCTAAATTATTAGTGCCTTCGACAATCAAGTTTTAGGGACCGACATAATTTTTGATCTCTAATTCCGCTCTGAAGACCTCCGAAAATGCAAATTACGAAAACATATAAAATACTGAAAAAATCATAATGAATTTTATATATTCTTTAATTAGCTCAGTATCAAATTTTATTCAAAATGTTAATGATATTCCATTTCATACATGTGATAGTGACTTGTCTTTTCCCATGTCACTTTGTATCTTTGATCCTTCTCATGAGAGTCCTCTCGCTTCGGAGGATATCTTGCTGCAAGAAGATGAAATCATTGATACCTTTCTTAATGTCACTCTACCTTATATTCATTCCAATGCACTCTCCCCTAGAGATGATGCATTTGTGAATGATGAACCTTTTATTCATTCTGATGCACTCTCTTCTAGAGATGATGCATTTGTGGATGACAAATCTTCTACTTATTTCGATGCACTCTCTTCTAGAGATGATACATTTGTGAATGATGAATTTCTTATCTATTCCAATGCACTCTCCTCTAGAGATGATGCATTGGTCCATGATGAATCTCCTTCCACATTTGATCCTATTTGGATCGATGTTGAGAATATGTATTCAAATAATTGTTCCACTAGTTGTGATGATTCTGTAAATGTAATTTATATCTCTTCTACCCCTCAAAGGCCTAAGAGACCGGTCATTTACGTGACTCCAACTAGTCCTTCTCCTAAAAGGGTTTGTTTTGTTGATGGTCTTCCATTTGATAGTGATTCCCTTGATCTTTCGAAGGCTCCCTCTTATAGATCGGTAGCTCTTACCTATGATACTAGAATGAATAAACAACTAAGCCTTCTTCAAGCACCTAAACCTATGTCTAAAGCACCTAGTGATAACGGTCCTGTCGAGCAACTTCAAGTTACTCCAGATAAAATCTCACTGTGGGACTTGCTTCAGTTTGCTCTGGTTTATCAAGGTATGCTTCAAGAAGCCTTGCAAAAGATCCTCTTGCCTTCTTCTGCTAGGCTAGTAGATGTTGATGCATTGATGGCGTATATTCGTGTAGATTCATCGAATATCACGTTCTATCCTTAGGAACTCCTGCCTCAAGAATTACAAAGCAAGAAGATCCTTTAATTATTATAGCTAATATTAATAAGATTGGTATTAGACGTACCCTCGTTGACACTGGTTCAGTGCTCAATGTATGTAGCATTGATCTATTACCTAAGATTAATATTGATCCATCTTCTATTAATGCTACTTCTGTTGACATTCGTGGGTTCAATAATGTTGGGAGACAAGCTTTAGGCACAATAGTATTACCTTTGCAGCTTGGACTTGTTACCGTATCTACCCTTGTATATGTTATGTCAGAGAATTTTCCTTATAACCTCCTTCTTGGTAGACCGTGGATTCATGCTACGGGTGCAGTCCCGTCTATCTTGCATAAATCAATTAAGTTCATTTGCAATAATCGAGTAGTCATAGTTCAGGTTGACACTGATGCTAAGCACTTATGTGAGATGGAAGTTGTTGGTCAAGCTTCAGTTGTGCCTAATCGTATTTCTTCAGTATCTTCCAATGTGTCGATGTTTACTCCAGTAGTACCTGCTACAAAGGATACTCTTGAGATAAATGTCCCAAAGGAAGATTATTCTGAAGTAAGAAATATTAAGTCTATTTCTTCTACCTCTTCTCAATGGAATGCATGTCTCGGTAATGATTGGGGTCCTTCAGACTTTACAAATTCTTTCGTACAGGAATATAAAGTCGACCTGATCCGCTTAGACCTTCTGACAACATCATTCACACTCGCTATCGAGGATGGTTATTCCTCTGTATAACAGGATAAATTGAATGTCAACTGTAATGTTCTTAGCATTGATCATCCTTTTGAGAAAGAGGATTACACCTCTGCTAAAGAGGATAATGCTGACAGTCCTATAAAGAAGGATGATGATGATCCCGTAGAAGAGTATGTTCCTCCTTTCTGGAATAATGCTCTCTATGAGGATCCTCCCTCTTCTCATGATTTACAAACATGTTATGGCCCTAGATTTAAGCTTGTCTCTAAATATGGTTATGAGCGTAAAGGTTTAGGGCATAATGAACAAGGCATATAGGTCCCTATACAATTTTCACCTTGTGAGCGTAACTTGGGGCTTGGTTTCTCAAATAAACAATATGAATGGAAACCACGATTGAATGTTGACATGATGTCCACTCAACCTCGATCTCGCAGACTGGTCCATCCTCCTTTGTCTCCTATCTTCGTATCTTCTTCTCGTGAGAAGTCAAACTTTTTTCCACAAGAGAAAGGGTTGCTTCCCACTCCTCATTCCTTATTTGAGCAAGAGTGTATTTTGTTGCGGCTTCTTAAAGCCCAGTTAATTACTCTTCCTTCTCCCACACGTAAGAAATTTCATAAGCATGATAAAGAAAAACATTCCTTTTGTGCATACCATTGAGTGTCTGGTCACTCCACTAGTGAATGTAAGGCCTCGAAGGATAAAATACAACAACTTCATGATTTAGGTGCCTGTTGATGCACCTGCCTCTTCTTCAAATGATAAGTGATACGAGGTTTACCTCTATCCTGCATGTTCTAAGTATCTTGCGTGGTTCTCCTCCCCTGTATGTTGGGGGTAGTGATAACTTGTTTTGGATATGTGTGTCCTTCTTAAGGACACTCTCTCTCTCTCTCTATGTCTTTTGAATGTAGCATCCCTTGAGTGGACCCCCTTTTCTTTTCAAGGGTCCCCAAGGGACCCCTTTGAAATATTTTCTCTCAAATTAATTCCATTGCATCTAGCTTGGGGAAACCCAACTAGAATTACTTCACATCCTTGCATCTAGCTCGGGGGCAACCCGCCTAGACCTATCTTTACGTCTAGCTTGGGGGCAACCTAACTAGACTTTGCTTTACAAACAAGCGCATCCCTTGAGTGGACACTCCTTCCTTTTGAAGGGTTCTCGAGGGACCCCTTTGAAAGCCTTACAACTTAGCGATGGTCTGCGTGACTATCCATTCACTAGCCTATGTGGTCAGTTCCTGACATATTCTATCTATGAGTAAACATGTCACCATCTCTAACTCTACGGAGTCCCCTTTGCTCGATCTCCTTCATGTGAGAGTTCTTGGAGGATACCTTCCTTGTAGGTCTACGGGTCTATGAGGCACTTTCTTGGTTTCCTTCATGTGAGAGTTCTTGGAGGATACCTTCCTTGTAGGTCTATGGGTCTGTAAGGTGCTTTCTTGGTTTCCTTCATATGACGATTCTTGGAGGATACCTTCCTTGTAGGTCTACGGATCTGTAAGGTGCTTTCTTTCTTCAACTTCATAGTTTTGCGGAATTATGAAGTCCTCTTCTGACCCTGCACTCTCGAGATTTGGCAGATCTCGTTCTACTTCCTTGACAGTTCAGGTATACATTTCTAACCCTCTTTCTACTTTTTATCTACTTACTGAAGCACTCATCGATATTCGCGCTCGCTAAAGTGGGGGAAAAAAGTATAGGAGAGAATTTTCACCCCTTGGTAAAATTCCTAGTTTACCCTTCTCCACTTTAGAAAAACCAAATTCGAAGGTGAAATTCCACATAAGCCCCTTGCCTTCATTCCACTTGGCAACTATTTTGAGCATCGGTAGAGGCATTTATGTCTAGGACGCCTGCACAGTGCGCAGACGTCTGCGCGGCGGACTAACGTCCCTGACAGATTCCTACGTCTGGAGCCTGCAAAGGCGTTACCATTCCCATTAGGAGTCGATTTGTAATGCCCTCTTCGACCGACTGACCCAAATATAGCCGTTTTCTTCCCTCTTTCCTTCACATTCATTATTCCTGCTTCCATTTGGGATCTCTTGGATCTTTTGGACCTCTCCATCCTTTCTAGCTCTCTCTTCACTCTCTATCTCTTCACAAGCTCCAAGAAGCTTCTTCACAAACACTTTACACTTCACAACAACAACATCAACACTCCATCACTTCAGTAGAGCAAGTGTGGAATGAGACACCACGGAAATAGAGGCTTGAGTTCCTCTCATTTTCTCCCCAACTAGCCTTGAGCGCTTTTGGTAGAGGTGGTAAGCTTTCACTCCTCTCCTCTATTATTTGGTTGAGTAGAATAACACTTTTTTGTAGTGCTTTTGTGTACTTTACTTCACTTCATACCTTTCTCTCTATCTATCTTGGATGTCCATGGAGGTGGGAACACCAAAATGGGGGTTTGACTAAGGCAAACCCCTGTACAACCCCAACACTTTCTCTCTCTTGTGAGTAGGTATTGAGGAAATTCACGAGTTGGAGGCTTCATCAGTCACACGGTTGTAAGTATTTCCTTTCCCTTCTTCTCCTTGTATTTATCATTTTTATTTCAGTCTATTTTAGCTTTATCACTTTCCAAAAGTTCTCAGTAATTAGATTGCTAGTAGTCACCTTGTTGTTATCTGTGACATCCTCGCTCTCTAGTTCGTACAAGACGCCAACGCGCGACGTTGTCGTCCTTGTTCTGCGCTATCATCCTTTGGTCGAGATCCTATCAGTTTGTCCAGAGAATCCTTGTCACCTGCTCTTTCTAATTCTAGAACTCTCGTTGTTGTCCTTTGAGGTAGTTTAGGGCAGTTCACCCCGTGAGGCTCTCTAATTGAAGAGAGCTCATGAGTAGCGAACCCCCCTTCCCTACAACACTGTTATCTAACTATGCTAGGAAACCTTTGGAATGATAGGGTTAGCATTTCAAAAGGGAAGGTATGAAAGATATGATGTGACTTTATGCAAGCCACATCAAATATCTTTAGGTAAATGATCACTTGATCATATTATACTCTTGAATGGAACCTTAGGTTTAGATTAACCCATTAGAATCGAGAAGTATTATCTAACTAAAGAATGAGATCTTGGGTTGAGTTCTAGGTTGGGATTTATACTTGACTACTCATTAAAACTCGATGAGTCTAGTTTATGGTTTAATTTTGATAGACTTTATTATCCATTTGTTGCAATTTTCATAGAATTTGATGCTTGGATGCTGATCTTTTTATGATATTTCATTAAAACCATAGACATTGGGCATAAGCTTATTTTTGTAACCTTTGAATGACATTGACATGCTATATGAACTATCTATGTTAATTTTACATGTGGATTAATGATTTTCACTTTAAGATAATTACAAATATGCAGTTGTTGTGCGTACTAATATTGTCATGTAGATATAATTAGAGGCCTATAATTTAGGAAGATTTTTCCAGCTGGTCTTTCACCATATCGGTCAACAAGGTGGTCATTTAATGGAGGGAAGACTGTCGATGGCAGGAGATTCCTCATTCAAATCGAAATTGTAACCACCTTGTAAATGATCTTAATTGTCTGTTGAGTCAATATAGGCATTACTATTGTGCTAAATTTGTGTTAAGGCAAACATGCCTGACGAGATTTTGTGCATGTGTAATTGCCTCTCCACTTTTCATGCTTTCCCTAATGTGGCGTTCTCTGAATCTGTTGGAGTTGACCACCTTGCTAGGTGTTTAGTTAGTAGCTTCTATAAATAAGACTCAGATGCTCCTTCTGAGGAGGTTGCTTCATTTGATGATGTACTCGCATTCTTAGTTTTTTAGTAATACAGTCATGTTGCTCGATTGTACTCATGTTTTCCAATGAATAAAATGAAGTTATAAGTTTGTGCATCTGAGTTTACCTTTGTTTTAGGGGATACTCATCCAAGGGGGCCCACTTGGTGAGTATTCCCTCCTTTCGCTTAATTAGTATTTTTTGTTCAGTAATTAGTTAAGAATTTAGCACTATTTGTTCCTGCAACCACTAGAATTCCATTTTGTGATTGTTCCTGCAGCCAAAGCAAATAGAGTAGTTTCTTGTTTGTTCACTCATATTTTCATTTATGTCATGCATTTCAGCTTAGTATAGTTATTGGTTGATGCTCAACACTTATGTTATTTCCTTCCAAGCAATTTACTTTTAGCATTGTATCTTTCTTAGCTATAGGATGAACATGGCTACTTTGGATTCCTAGTGCACATACTGTGCTGACCCATTTCAAATTTACATCTTTGGGTTGACAAGTTAAATGCACCTTCATGATGATTGAGATAGCTATTCAGGTTAGATGTCTAATCTCGGAATCACAGCTATAAAGGCTTAGTTGTTAAATCATTGTAGGAGGTTGACATTTTTGGTGCCGTTGTCGGGGATGGTGTCAAACTAGGAAGTTCTTTGGAATCATTGATAGTTTTTCTTGCTATAGTATTTTTGGAAGTTTGTTCTTAGTATACCCCCTCATTTAGGAGAGTAACGATCCCACCTAATCTTTTTCCAATTCTTTGTGTAATCTAGCTCATACTGAGTTGACATCGTATGTGTAGAGGGAGGAGGAGAGATGCTTATGGGAGATTCCTTCCTAACAATCTTGATCCATTCTAGCTAGTTGAGTATCATAGCCTTCCAAGAGATGAAGAATAAGAAGAGCCACACCCCTTTGTTGATACATTTATGGATCTGACTAGTTCTGAAGTTTCCTCTGAAGATCAAAATTTGATTGAAAACCCATTTTCTTTGGAACTTCATCAGGCAGGCATGGGTGATGCAAATAGAAATAGACCTAACCAACCAAATTTTCCTTTCCCCATTGCTCATTAGAATAAAGTAGAAAACCTCAAAAATATTCGTGCTTCAGTCCTTCCTAAGTTCCATGGACTTGTCATAGAAGATCCTGATACATTCTTGTTCGATTTTGATATACTCTGTAGGAGTTATGACTATACCACCGATGCCCATAGGCTTAAGCTATTCCCTACCACCTTGAAAGAAGTTGCATTAAGATGGTTCATGAACCTAAGTAGAAATACTATGGAGACTTGGGAGGACATGAAGACAAAGTTCCTTGAGAAATACAAAGAGTATTGCAGGGGCAGTGACATGAGAGGAGATGACATTTTTAGGATGCAACAAAAAGAAGATGAGAGCCTGGAAGATTACATTTTGAGGTTTTTGTTTTGCCTACAAAAATATCCACACCATACACTCAATGAAGAATCAAATAAGCTACTTTTATTAAAAGGAATTAATGACAACTGCACAGATGCCTTGGACCAGATGGGAGGAGGAGATATCACCCAAGTTTCTTGGGAGGATATCAAGAAGATATGTTAGAACTATTCTAGGGTAGCTTCAAAGAAGGGGAGGGATTACCAATCCTCCATGGGTAAGTCATCTACCAATGGAGTTTCAAGGATGGAGATTACTCACTAACATAATTCAAAAAAGACATTATAAACAATCTGTCTACTCAACTAGATTCACTTCAGACCAAAAAGAAACAAGAGGAGGCAGAGGCAATGTTGGCAGAATATTGCCCTCATTGCAGACAAAAGAAGAAGGACTACAGATGCAAGATGATAACTAATATTGACAACAAGCAGATGGCATATGAGTTCAAGCCAATCCAGGGTGAAGATGATCAAGTCTACTATGTTGCACAAAGGAGGCCATGGGCTCCAAGACAGGGTATGCCACCAGATCCACTATCTTTTGTTGGACCATATTTCAATTCTTATTCATCTAGTAATCAATAGAAACCCCCATATCCATCCAATTATGGAGGATATTCACTACAGCCTTGGAAAAACCCTCCAAATTCCTAGCCCAATCACCAAAACTCTCCACCCCACTGGCAACAACCTTAGAAGAATTGGCAGTAGTTTCAAGGAAATTGGCAGCCACCTCCAGGAAACTAGCAACAAACATCTCAATGGAGGGGAAGACAACAATGAAAAAATCGGACGACCAATTACATGCAACCACCTTCTCAGCCCCAACAACCTACTATAATACCTCCTCCTGCTAATTCAAGTTCAAATGCACCTAAACCTACTCAACTACCAGCTCATCCCACACCTAACCAAAATAATAAACCACAGCAGCAGCCGATATACTTTGCTGATCCACGTCAATTCCCTGCATATGTTGTGAGTGTAAGTGACATCCGCTTGTGCTCAGGAACTACTTTTCTAGCTCCTTCCACACCCATTATCCCTCAACTTCCTGTGGAAGAAGAGGAGTCTCTGAATGTCCCCATTTAGCCAAGTGCACCTAAAAATCTTGAACCAGTCCCAATCAAGCAAACTGAACCAGAACCACCATTTCCCTAGAGGTTGGAAACTGTGAAACAAAAGAAAGAGAAGTAGGACATAACTTTTGATATTTTAAATCAGTTGAAGCATATATGGATCCAAATACCTCTATTTTAGGCCATAAAATATATTCCCATATATGGCAAAGAAATCAAGGAAGCATGCATTAAGAAGCCAGGAAGGAAGACGAAAGACCCCACTACGGTTCATGTGGTGGGACAGCTGGCTGGCATCATGCTTGGGAAAGTGATTGTTCTCAAATATAATGACCCAGGGAGTTATGTGGTAGGAGTTGTTATAAATGGGGTGCAAATAAAGAATGCTTTGATTGATTTGGGAGCAGTAATAAATATAATGACTAAGGACATCCTGCAACAACTAAATATTGTAAGCAAGAGACCTACTCCTACTATTCTGCATCTTGTTGATAGTTCTACTATTAAGCCTGATACTATAGTAGAAGATCTTGTGGTAACTCTAGACTCTTGGGAGTACCCAATGGATTTTATGATTCTTTCTCCTAAAGCTACACTAGGCGAGTACCCCATTATTCTTGAAGGCCATGGTTGGCAACAAAAAATGCTTATATTGGATGTCGAACATGAGACATGAACATTTCTGATGGAAAGAGCACCAAAAATCTTGTTCTCTACTCTCTTGCTCAGCCATCCCATGATAGGAATGATCTCGTATGGCCACATGTTGGTGAAGAGGTCGAGGAAGTTAATTCTATGATACAACTTATTATGTTAGGAAAAAGTTGTTTCATGCAGCTTCAAGATGAAGATGAAGTATTGTCTAACATAATTCAGAACCATTGTGAGGTAGAAGAAGCATCATCCTCTTATGCATATGATTTTGTTGATCCAGTGAAGACACTCATGTCCGCTCTTCCTACAACCGCTCTTCCCGCAGCCACTCTTCCTACAGCTGAACTTCTTGCAACAACATGTATGTTTCATACATTGCTGCTACATGAACTCAAGGTACCAAGCATTAGTGAATCAACTATGGTAGAGTTAACTACACAAGTGCAGGTTTCAAAAGGAAAATATCTAAATATCAACAACAAACTAAGTGAAGAACAACAATTGTCATTGGCAAACTTACTGAGGGCCCACCAACATGGATTTGCATGGGAATATCATGATATGAAGGGATTGGACCCTAAGCTTGGCACTCATAGGATATACATAAGAAATGATTGCACACTAGTGAGGCAACCACAAAGAAGAATTAACCCTGCATTGAGAGAAATTGTAAAAGGGGAACTACAAAAATTGCTAGATGTAGGATTTATCTACCCCATTTCAGATAGCTATTGGGTGTCCCCATTAGTGATTATGCCCAAAAAAGGAAGGAAGTGGCGAGTTTGTGTTGATTATAGCGAACTTAATGTTTCCACCAAAAATGACCATTTTTCGTTACCTTTCATAGATCAAGTTTTGGATTCACTTGTAGGAAAGCAAAACTTTTCTTTTTTAGATGGATTCAACGGCTATAACCAAATCCAAATTGCACCAGAGGACCAGGAGATGACCACCTTTACTTATCTATGGGGGACCTATGCCTACTCAGTACTTCCATTTGGCTTATGCAATGCATCTGCAACTTTTTAGAGGGCAGTCATTAGAATATTTTCAGACATCTCTAATGATTGCATGAAAATCTATATGGATGACTTCACTACCTATGGTGCTGATTTCAATGAAGCATTGGAAAATCTTAGGAGAGTCCTACAGAGATGTGAAGACCATAGTTTATCTTTAAACAGTGAAAAGTGCTTTATGATGATGTAAGAAGGTTTAGTTCTTGGCAACTACATCTCTCACAAAGGAATTCAAGTAGATCCTGCAAAGATTGAGGTGATCACTTATCTGCATATCCCTGCAAAACAAATAGATGTTAGGAGTTTCTTAGGACATGTAGGTTATATAGGAGGTTCATTAAAGACTTCAGCAAATTGGAAGCACCATTGTATAATCTCCTAACTAAAGATGTTGAATTCCAATGGATAGAAGATTGTGACAAGGCATTTTCCAACTTGGAAGCAAATTTAACTCATGCTCATGTGCTCAAGGTTTCTAATTGGGAGTTTCCTTTTCACATCCATATAGATGCATCAAACTATGTTATAGAAGCAGTCTTAGGATAAAAAGAAGGAGCTATTGAAAATGCTATTTACTTTGTCAGCAAAAATCTGCAGGGAGTTGAATTCAACTATACAGTGACAGAAAAATAAATGCTAGCAGTGATCTATACCCTAAAAAAATTCAGGCACTACATAATAGGCTACGAGATATTTGTGCACACTGATCATGCAGCCATTAGATACCTCATGAATAAACCCCTGATCTCAAGTAGGCTAGCAAGATGGTTATTGATGATGTAGGAGTTTGACATAACCATTATGGATAAACCAGGGAAGGCCAATGTTGTTGCAAACTTTATTTCAAGGTTGACTACATCAAAGGACAATCAAGTCATAGATGACTCTTTCCCCGATGAGAATTTATTTTCTATGAGTGTGCAGACACCTTGGTATGCTGACATAGCTAATTACCTGGTCACAGGGAGAGTGCCTCCTTACTTCTCTCCAAAAGAGAGGAGGGTGCTCATTGAAAAATCTTCTCCTTTCTCATGGATTGTTGGATGTTTGTTATACATTGGACTAGACCATGCCATGAGGAGATGTGTGAGGAAAGATGAGACATATGATATTTTACATCCCTGTCACAATGAACCCTGTGGAGGGCATTTTGCAGCTAAGAGGACAATAATGAAGATTTTAAGCATAGGATATCACTAGCCCACACTCCACAAGGATGCAGGGAGATATACAAGGAAGTGTGACAAATGCCAGAGGATGGGCCGACCAACCAAATCTGATGAGATGTCGCTCTACCCCCAGGTACTAATCACTCCATTTGATAAGTCGGGTTTGGATTTTGTAGGACCCATTGATCCTCCATCAAAAGGTAAATCCTATATCTTGGTATGCATTGATTATGTAACCAAATAGGTAGAAGTTAAGGCTATGAAGCATGCAAGAGATAATAAGGTTGCAAAATTTATTTATGAGGAAATTTTCACACGGTATGGGGTTCCAAGTGAGATAGTAACCGATCAAGGGACTCAATTCACTTCAACCCTTGTTACAACACTGGTCATTGAGTACGACATTACTCATAGGAAGTCTACTCCTTATCACCCTCAGGGCAATGGCCAAGTTGAGGTGACCAACAGAGAAATTGAAGCCATTTTGACCAAAATAGTGGCTATCCATAGAAAGGATTGAGCAAGCAGGCTACCAGAAGTTGTTTGGTCCTATAGAACTACCTAGAAAACAACTACAAGATTCACTCCATTTGAGTTACTGTATGGAAAGATAGCTATGATTCCCATTGAATTTGAGCATAAGACTCTTGAGATTGCAGTAGACTTGGGGATGGATATTTTTGAAGCATAAAAGGATAGAATCATGCAGCTAAATGCTTTGGATGAGATGAGGAAGGCAACTTTGCATCACACAGAGGTAGTGAAAAATCAAAGAATAAAGTGGCATGATAAATTCATAAAGGATAAGAAATTCCAGCCAAGTGATTGGGCACTGCTCTATGACTCAAGATATCAAGATAATGCAAGATAGTTGCAAACAAGGTGGCTAGGACCATATGAGGTTGTTGAAGTCATTCTAATGGAGTTGGTCAGCTCACTACCATTGACCTTGTCAGATTTAAGTTGCTTGTCAACGGTCATCGCCTTAGGTTGTATCACAAGCCAACTTCTAAGGAGGAATTCCTGTAGCAATTCACTCAACATGAAACACTTGAACTTCCTGCAACCGAAGGAAGCGGACCTAGCGTCCCTCCTTCTGGATAACTAAGGTATGTAATTTATCATAATAAATACTTCCACTTTGTGGGGGTCCACTTCTTCACCCATCCATCTCCACCTTTCTCTCTCTTCCATCCCACCACCATCATTTCACTTCATTCCATTTCACCTCATCCCACTCCACTTTCATTAATTGTTGAACTAATTTCTTAAAAGTAACCAGTACTTTCTCCATAATATTTGCAATAATTCTTCCAAGCATTTAGGTATGTGCACATCAATTTGTTATATCTTAATTGTCTTTAGTGCATACATTTAATTGTCGTACATTAATCTAGATGTTCTCCATAGCATGTAATTATTCCCTGGCCTTGTCAAATCATTATTACCACCTCACATGTGAGGACACATGTGCAAATTTAGGTTGGGGGAGAAGTGTGAATTCCATGTCCGTGTGTTTGTCCATATTGGTTCACCTTAGCCAGGTTTAAATTATTGAGCTGATTTGAATTCTGAGTGAGATGATGAATCACATGTATGAAATGACATCATCCGCTGCCATTCTTCCTCATCATAGCCTTCATTTATTACTCCTTTACTGCCTTTATTGCTCCTATCATAATCTTAAGCCAAAAAGGTAAGATTCAGACGACACTAGCATTGGAAATTTAGTAGCACTGCAGGAAGGAGAAGTTTAGCTTTCAAACAAAGAAATTTCCTCTCCAGATTATGATGATGATGTTCTTCTTTGCATCCTAATGAGAACTAGGGCACAAAAGAAGAAGGCAAAAATAAGGAAGGGAAAAGCTAAAAAGCAAATGACAGAAAAAGAAGTGCCAAGCTCTAAGAAATGGAAGGTTGACATTGTTTTTCTTGTAGCAAAAGAAAAACATGAAAGCCCTCCCAAAAAATCAAGACCTATTGGGCCAACCTTTGGAGGAAATCCCCGAGCCTAGAGAAACATCATGACAGGATACAAAAGCTCTAATGGGGCAATTGAATGTCAAGGAAAAGGACATATTTGAGGAAGCAACAAATATAACTTTGGCAGATCTTGCTGACATCGCAGAACAAGTTAAAAGCCAAGAGTATGAGGAAAATCAGGAGCTCCTGTAGTAAGAGCAAGAGTTCCTGCACAAAGAACAAGAGGCCCTGTATCCAGAACTAGGAGAAAAGTCAACACCCCTGCAGCTGGTATTGGATGAACAAACATAATCCCTGCAACTGGAGCTTTACGAAGAGCAAGCAAAAGTGCTAGGAAAAATGTTGGTAGGAATACATAGGCCCTCTAATTTTTCAATGCACAAGGTAGCCATTAACTTATGGAAAGAAATACAAAGGAGGGAAGAAGAATGGAAAGAGGAGAAACACAAGCTAAAGAGGGAAATTCAAAAGAGAGATGAAGAGATTACATATAAGAATAAAGAAATTGTTGCTTTAAAAGGAAAGGTGGATAATATGATAGCCTTAGTACCTCAGATATTAGAGTGCAAGACTCCTCCAAGGTTCTATGCTTTGTATTTGAAGGAGAATCATCTTTCTTTTAAACTACCAAGGATTGTTTCAGGTTTGAATCCATCCATTGAGACTCCTCTTGAATTTTTCAATGCTTATCGAATTGCTCCTCTTGAAATGAAGAATTTGTTGTGTGAATTCTATTTGCATGATTATGCTATGACCCAAGACCATGATTGGAATCCATTGTTGTATGTTAGAGATGTCCAATTAAGGGCATTTATGTCCTAGATACAAAATGAAGTTAGTTGGGGAAAACAATTTAGAACTTATAGGCAAATTGAATCCAACACTCCCCTGTCCATCAGTGCTGAACCTAGATATCCTTGAGAAATTTTCAAGGATTGACACATAATTCTATACGGACCAAGCTATGGCAATAGAGTCATGTCTGAGAGAGAAACAATTTATAAAGAATATGAGGAGATAACAAAAACCACAGGGGAATCTATAATAGGATACTTGTCACAAAGGTGGAACAACCTAACTGTTGAATTGAAACAAGTTGAGCCTCACTTTATGCAGAACTATGTTGCAAAAATTAAGAGATTTGATAGATATATACAGATTGGGAGGACAAAAGGATAATTTTGGCTTCCACTGACTTTTCAGCCACCTATCCTATTGTCGCCTGTGCCAAATTTTAGGTATTACCGGTATGACATAGCTGATGAGAGACAGAGATGGAGCAGGTTGGACAAACAACAAGGGTTCTATTGGGACCCTAATTCACACACAACAAGAACTGATGTAGGACATCTGGCAATTACAAATTTTAGGACATTGAGCAAGCAAAAGAACTACGCTTCCTTTGTTGGAGGACCAACAAGACCTTAGGTTAGGGGGAGTGATGAGTCTAGTTTATGGTTTAATTTTAATTGATTTTATTATCCATTTGCTACAGTTGTCATAGAGTTTGATGCTTGGATGTTGATCTTTTATGATATTTCCTTAAAACTATAGACATTGGGCATAAGCTTATTTTTGTAACCTTTGAATGACATTGACAAGCTATATGAACTATCTATGTTAATTTTACATGTGGATTAAGATTGTCACTTTAAGATAATTACAGATATGCAGTTATTGTGCATACTAATATTGTCATGCAAATATAATTAGAGGCCTACAATTCAGGAAGATTTCGCCAGCTGGTCATTCGCCATATCGGTCAACAAGGTGGTCATTTAATGGAGGGAAGACTCTTGACGACAGGAGATTCCTCATTCAAATCGAAACTATAACCGCCTTATAAATGCTCTTAATTGTCTGTTGAGCGAATATAAGCATTGCTATTGTGCTAAATTTGTGTTAAGGCAGACATGCTTGATGAGATTTTGTGCATGCGTAACCGCCTCTCCACTTTTCATGCTTTCCCTAATGTGACATCCTTTGAATCTGTTGGAGTTGACCGCCTTGCTAAGTGTTTAGTTAGTAGCTTCTATAAATAAGACTCAAATGCTCCTTCCGAGGAGGTTTCTTAATCTGATGATGTACTCACATTCTTAGTTTTTCAATAATACAGTCATGTTGCTCGATTGTACTCATTTTTTCCAATGAATAAAATGAAGTTATAAGTTCGTGTATCTGAGTTTACCTTTGTTTTAGGGGATACTCATCCAAGGGGGGCCACTTGGTGAGTATTTTATCTTTTATCTTAGTTAGTATTTTTTGTTCAGTAATTAGTTAAGAATCCGACACTGTCTGTTCCTGCAGCCACTAGAAGTCCATTATGTGACTGTTCGTACAACCAAAACAGACAGAGTAGTTTCTTGTTTGTTCACTCAAATTTTTCATTTTTGTCATGCATTTCAACTTAGTATAGTTATTGGTTGATGCTCAACACTTATGTTATTTCCTTCCGAACAATTTACTTTCAACATTGTGTCTTTCTTAGCTATAGGATGAATATGGCTACTTTGAATTCCTAGTGCACATACTGTGCTGACCCATTTCAAGTTTACGTCCTTGGATTGACAAGTTAAATGTACCTTCATGATGATTGAGATAGTTATTCAGGTTAGATGTCCAATCTCTGAATCACAACTGTAAAGGCTTAGTTGTTAAATCATTGCAGGAGGCCGACAAAACCTATGGGTTGGGAATAACCTACTTGGTGGAGTTGTTCAATTGGTCTTGATTGGAGCATATAGGGCTAGATTAACCTATATAATTAGACTAGTCATTGGTTGATGAATTTATCCTAAGATTAGGATGTATCAAGGTTAAAACTCACCTTTGTGATTAAGCCAAATCACTTGAGTTTATGGAATTCTATATGTTTGGAATGTAGGTGGGAAATACCCAGTAATTTAGAGTTGCTACTTGACTAGTTGCATTACACTCTTAATACAGATTTATAGTATTGACAAGAGTAGACTCTTTGCTTAAACCCTTTTAATTATGGAGAATATGCTCTCAAATGGAATCATCTATTAATATGATTATTCTTTGATTGCGGTCATTCAATGACAGGATTATACTGTTGGTGAGAATCGCTTATTAATGTGATATTTTACTAAAGGGAGTCAGTTATATATGAATATTTAACATTGATTAGATGAAGCTTATGCAACTATACTTTAGCTTATAAAGTTAAACCTAGGACTAGGCTATCCGTTGAAGGGAATAGCTTGTTAAGAAGTTTATGTAAAGTTAATGTGTAGACTAGAAAAGCTCATATGTTATACCTGGGATAGGAATGTCCATTGAAGGGTTAGCTTATGCTTAGGATTTATTGGTAGAGATCAGTGATGAAACTAAATTTTGGAAAAATAATATTCAAGGCATGCCATGGAGGCAAGAAAAAGGCAATAAAAAGCCAACAACAAGGAATGTTAAATCATTTCGAGAAAGCAAATGTTCGCTACGAGTTCAACTTTGATTTGATCAAATTTCGTAGAAACACTAAGGGGGGAAGGAAGATAGTGGATTGACTCAACTAAAGTACCCCACCCAACGAAAATCATGAATATATTTTTAGTTTGGAAGAACTTTCGACTTCTTCATAAGTCATGATGTCAATTGAGTTATATATTTTATGACCACGAGAATAAAGTATTGGAATTATTGAAAGATAATGAAAAGGTCAAGGATTATGATTAATGAGAAAGGAATATTATCACTCAATACTCTACCTATATGATTGATTGAAAGATCTATTGATATTATTATTGATGCCTTAGGAAAGGATAGGTTACAAATTACTTGATCATGAATGGGAAGATCATTGCTTAAGGAATAGGTAGGGAAATATCTAGATTACTAATGATTTGGAGTTATTAAGTTAATGTTCATGCTTGGTTAATAGGTATACAATTAAATTTGATATCTTTTAGGAACCAACATGATTGAATGAGAATTATTACTCAAAATTAGTACTAATGCTCATCAGGAAAGATGGATTGAATTGAAAATTTGGTTTACAATTTTGAAAATGATCCAAGGATGGAAGAAATCCAAGGTATGGATGTCCTAAGATAAAGGAGATTTATCTCCATAAAAACTCCTAACCATTATTACTTGGGAATTACATGTGGCATGAGTCCACAAAATAGGTTTTCATTTAGTCAAAGTAGACTATTATGGGATGCAAAAGAACCTATGTACCCAAAAATTTGGGAGATTAAGGAATGAAACAAGAAAATTGATGTCATTGTCAAGAGATTAGAATGACAAAGTTATTTTATGAATGAGGAACCACTATAATATGGAAAGAGCTAGAGTAAGATGTTGCGAAGAATGTAGCAAGTTTGTGTCTAGTATGCCAGGAAATGAAGATAGTATGTCGTCATTAGCAGGACGTATGTACTCTCTTAAGATTCTAGAGGGGAAGTGGCATAACACAAGATAGTTTAATCTGTCTATGTCAATGTAACTAACATATTATTATGGTGATGTATTGGCTACTAATTGGTCCACACATCTCGATGTGGATATACTCACATGCTTGCAAGCTTTGCATGCCATACTCTAGGGACTTTGCTTATTAATTTTTAGATAAGAAGACATAAAGACGCGAACCCTGTGATGGACAAAATTGTGGATCAGGACTTGGGAGATCAAATTGCTATAAAATTTTTACATTAACTTCCTCAGTTTGTTCCTAAAATGTCAATCTTGGGATCGTAGACTTGTGAAAGGTATTGTGGCTATTTGTCGAAGGGATGAAGATAGTGAGTTGAGTGAAGATGAAATGCAACTAGAAAATAAAATCTATGAACATAAATCTATTGTAAATCAAAACAACTCTGGTGGCAGGAATTGTCACTTCCTGATGACAGGAAAAACAACAACAGTAATAATAATAACAACAATTTGCAGCATAAAAAATGAAAGCAATAGTTTATTAGTGGAAATGAAAAAACATCAAATTAATAATGTTGAAATCAAACACTTTGAAATCTTCTTCAAACACTTTGATCAAAAACATTAATCTAAAATGTAACATAAACACATTAATAGAAAATAGAACAAAAATAAATAAATATCACCGTGCTTCACCAAAGAGTGGGCCCTTGCTCCATGGTTCACGCGGTGGACATAATAAATGATTTCTTATGTTGGGTTTATTAAAGGAGTGCTATTTCATTTATCAGAGAAGTAATACAAAATTCTGCGTACAATAATCTACACACAGTAATCTGCTTATCGAAATCTATATCTCTATTGTAGCTCATATTATGGTACTTATACATATGCAGTCTTAACAACTGTGTACAAAAATGGGGTGATTGTTTTGGCTCATGGCTAACAAACCAATAAGACAATGGCTCACGCAAAACTGTATGTGCTGATCACACACTAAAACAACTTCAGTTACAACTGCAGATAAGAATAGAAGATGACAGATTTTGATTTCCTCTATACAACAAATCAGTTAACACAAATTTGTTCAACATCATAGTGTTGAGGCAACGATTAAAAGAGAGTCATGCAGTCACAAGCTATTTTGTTATAACAACAGACAAAAAAAGACAACAGATAGCAATATCCATTCATAGGTTCTCATGTTGATTCAAACCTGGTACATAGTCAACAGGTAACCAACACCGTCGTGGAAGCTGATGTCATCATTCGAAAAGATGGCATAAATAAATTGTTGGCCATAAAGTAATATACAAAAGTTCTTGGCAAGAATGTGACAGGAAGGTTTTCTACAGCTCATAATCAACATGTTACATAAATACAATCATATTTATTTATTCAAATATCTTATCTAATAACTAAATTAAATATTACCTATATATATTAAACCATATGCAACATAGAATGGAAAAATGGTATAGAAATGGAATATGGAAATGAATATAAAGGCATATGTAAGGGCTAAAATATGGTATAAAATGAGACATAAATAACTCTCATCACCCTGCACTACTTAAAGTGCAATTAAATTGTCTACACACCATAAATGTAAATCTAATTGGTGGCTCGTGACACACAAACTTAATCACCTTTATATATAAGAGAGAGAAGAGATATAATAGAAGAGAGACAAATAAAAGTATAAAAAAATATTTTTTATATATAAACTTTTTATAATTTTGTATGCGTTTCAAAAATATCACATTTAAGACACTAAATTTAAAATATTAAATAATATATAAAATTAATGTAAATAAATGTGCAATGAATGTAAGGCTATAAATTATTTGTGGGGCCTTGATTACACATTATTTGTTTGAGTGGATAAAAAAAGAATTTGCTAATTGACCATCCCCACACCATTACACACCAAGGTGCAATTGCTAGTGACTCCTAATAAAAGGGGCAATCACCGAAAAAGCCAGAGTAAAAAAACAAAATTCAAATAAAATTCAAATAGGTGTGGCATCAGGGGTAGCGAGTTCGCGGGGCATTTCAAATTCAAAACTCGAGCCCGAGTTTCCCTCTTACCTAGTGGGAAAGAAGAATTCTTTTGTTGCGAAAATGCCACCAGAGGGAAACGAGGCTCTCCTGGTATTGCTCAGGTACGATGCTCCATTTCATTATTCAATCCTTTTGCGTATGCGTTTGCTTGCTGGATCTGCTCAGAGATTTTCATTTTGGTGCAGGTGTTTAAAAGACCGAGACGAAGATGCGAAGAAGAATCGACTGGAAAGCTGCATGAAGCTTTTTCAGGATGATAAGTACAAGAGTGACATCGGATTCTTAAAACTTTGGATCCTCTATGTAAGGTTCACTAGACACATTTGCTCTCACCTCTGGTTTTATTGTTTCTTCATTTGTGTACGTTGCTTTGGATTGTAAATGGTGTCAGGCAAATAGCTCTGAGGAACCCGAGGAAGTATTTTCAAGGATGGAGGCAAAGGGCATTGGCATATATCACTCTTTGTTCTACGAGGCATATGCAACCTATCTAGAAATCCAAAGGAAATTATGTGAAGCAAATGCAATATACAATTTGGGCCTTTCTAGGTAGGTATGCATCTTAATTAAGATGCTTGTTTTTGACTTCTTTCTAATTATAATAGATCATTCTAGATCATGGAATGTGATGTTTTAAGTATTAATAAAATGTAAATTGTACACACTTTTTTTCAGAATTATTTTTACTGTTAGGTGAAATAATTAAAATTTTAATAGTTGTAAATGCAATGCCATGCCCATTACAGGAAAGCACAACCTCTTGCAAAGTTGAAGTCTATGTACACCAATTTTCTTAATCGAATGCTTCAAATAGCACATTCTTCTTTTAAAAGGGTATGACTGCACTGGTATATTGTATTTTCATTTATGTAATGTTTTAACGGTATATCAAAAATGTGATATTATGTATAACAAACCTTATTTATCTTTTTCAAGACAATTGAGTTCCTACTTCTTATGATTCTAACATCCTCTTCCAAGGGTCATCAATGATTTGGTGTTAACCGAACTTAAAATCCCGGCGATGGGGTTCAGAGTTTCGTTGAGAATAACTTTGAAAACATCCATAGATAAATAGCCAATGTAACAACAGAAAAATCAGGGATTAGAATTTTACTATGACAGAGTGCCCATGACACATCATATTAGTCTAATAAATTTGCACTCAGAATGTTTAAGGACACCAATTCACTGGGTGATAGCCTTTAGTACTGACAGAATCGCTCTTTAGTATCCGTTACTTGAGAAGGAGAAGCGGTCCAAGGTCAGACTTCCAAAATAGTGCAAAACTGAAGAGAAATTGTTCAGCTCTTTCCAGATGGGGGCTTCTGAACTGGAAGAAGAATTGACTACTGAATTTGAGTCTTGATGAATAACAAATGGCAGCACTACGGGCCAGATAAAGCAAACTCTAGATAGTATAACAGAATGGGAGGTAACCATTTAGACGGCAGAATCTGAAATGAGGGAAATCATTGGCATCGATGCACGCTTCGACAATTTTGTAGCACATCTAAGGATCCAGGTCCCAAAATCTCGAGCTTTGATAGCGATCCCCAACAAGCTATACAAGAACTTAACTTGTTTGGGGACAGACAAAGAAACTAGTTTCGGAGGATGTTGAATGGGGAAGAATAATTATTAGAGGCGATCTAAGCACATGAGTGAGTTGGCATTCTGGTTAGGGCTAGGGATGGGAGAAGGAATCGTGGCCAAGTATTTTGAAGACAATCTGCACCTGCTGTTCATCGGCAAATCTCCACCACATATTCAGTCAGAAGGTGAGAATATTATATAATAGAGACCATGGTAGTAAACATTTTTCTTGGGGATAATTGGCAAACCAAAAGACAAAGGTTTTTTCTATTAACTGGGAAAATGGGGAAAAAATTGGATTAGTGTGAGGGAAAAAAAAGTTGCCATAGAAATCAGAAAAAATCCAGAAACCTTATTTTTATGACTGAAAATTCATGATTTCATTGAAAAAAATGTGTTTTTCCTTATAAAATCCCCAAACAGTTGGGCAAAAATTGGGTTGAAAAATCAAGTTGACTGATTAAATTAAAAAATCGCTTTAAAGAAAAATTGCAAGGGCTTAGTGGCGTTTTTTTTAATAGATAAATGAGGGAATCTATTGGGGCCCTCACCCATGAGGAAAAAAAACAATTATTTTTATTTTTTTAACAAAACTAAGGATATACAAAAAAAATGTACTCAACTTCCAAAGAAGCCTAAATAAACCTATCAAACTAGAAATTTGAGAAACCCTTCAACATTGAAGCCAACAAACCAAAGGAACTAAAAATCAGCCAACATCAAGGTGAAGACGAAAATCAAGCTCTTGTTGAAGCCAATGTCTTTCCCCTTTGGGAAAGAAGAACCTCCATGGTCCATTGTGTTGTACCCCAAAATTAATTTTTTTGCTACACTTAGGCATTTTGAAGAATTGAGTCAAGATACTGTTAAATTTGTCAGAAAAGGTCAAAATTGGGGTTTGCATGTCTTGCATGGGGGTCAAAATCTTGTAATTTTCAAAATCTGACAATTTGGGTCGGCACAAAGCGACCAAATCTACAATACCCAAATTTCAGTTTTTCATCCCTAAATTTTAGAAAAATTTCTATTTTTAGTAGGTTTCTAAAAATAGAAACTTTTTTTGGGTTTTTCTGGGTTTCTTTCGAAATGGATACTTGCAAAATTTTCTAAAATTAGAAAATTTCTAAAAATAGAAAGTTTGGCTTCTAGGGTTAAGACTGATTTTGATTGGCTTAAAATACTTCCTCATCAGGTTGGTGCAGTCAGAATCACAAAAAGATCAGTTTTGCTCTAGTGGGTCTATTCTGCTTTTTCAGAAGCTGTTTCAGAGATCCAAGGTCATCAATGCAAGGTAGTCAGCTGCCAGGTGTCAGAATCAGATGTTCAAGCATCAAGCGGAGGCTGTCAACAGAGAACGACAAGAAAAAGCTGGAAAAGTTGAAAAAAGATAAATTTGGCTAACACTGGAGACACCAGGCGCCCCTGCTCAGTTTGGTCGCTCAAACCTTCATGCCTTAGAATATTTTTGATTTTCGGCAGTCGAGACAAGGAAAGCACGTCAAACGAGGTTGAAAGTTGAAAATTGCATAAAAAATTCTAACTTTGCTAAACATGGGTGCCCCTGAAGAGAATAGGCACCCAGTTTTTCAAGGCACCAGATGATGGAATCAGGATTGGCTCTCCCAAGCAACATTGTTCAGTTTCAGGCCAGCTTCGCAGCGGATGTCTTCGTCAGCTCGTCAGATCACTCAGTTTCCGGCAAAGTCAGATCAAACAGGGGCCATGATGAGAGGTGTTTAGAACTCTAGAGTGAAAAAGGATGAAAATATTCTAACACTGGTAGACATGGGCGCCCCTGGAGAAGAAGGGCGCCCAAGATTTTAAGAGGTTTGATGATAGAATTTGCTGAAGGCATCTCCAACGTGACTTCGTCAGACTTGATCAAGCTATCCAACGCAATCATCAGCATGTTTGTCGGAGGAGGCAGTCATTAGATGTCGCAACGCGAACATATGAGAAAAAGTGAGAGAAAAGACAGAGTTGGAAGCAAAGTTTGAAGATCAATAAAAAACTAACTCTGGAAGCTATAGGCGCCATACTCCAAGAAGGGCACCTAGGGTTTTGAGCCACCAAAAGTCAATTTCCGGAGACGAGGTATCCAGAGGACCCCTTCCAGAAAAGACAGAGTTGGAAGCAAAGTTTGAAGATCAATAAAAAACTAACTCTAGAAGCTATGGGCGCCATACTCCAAGAAGGGCACCTAGGGTTTTGAGCCACCAAAAGTCAATTTCCGGAGATGAGGTATCCAGAGGACCCCTTCCAGAATCATCTCAGCTATCCAGTGAATCCGCCAGCCAGTCATTTTGATTAGTACAACGCCCAGAATCATGGATTCATCTGAAGATCAGAAGACAAGCAAAGTTTGAAGATCATGAAATTGACTAACTCTGGAGAAAATGGGCGCCCTTTTCAAGGATAGGCACCTGACAATTTGAAGGGTTAAATGAAGCTTTTGACAGATGATGTCTCCAGAATCATGTTGTCAGATTCGACCAGGCTCCACAATGGAATGTTCAGTTCATTCGTCGGATCAATAAAGAAGCCGGGAGACAGAGTCAAAGTAGGGTTGAAAATTGAACATAAGTTGAAAATGGAGAAAAATGGCTAAGTCTGGAAAAAAGGATGGCATACCTCAAAAAAGGCGCCCAACTTCTCATGCCTTAGTCAAATTTTTGGAAATTTCAAAAATTGAAGTTGAAGACCAAAGTCTAAGTTCATTGCACAATCTTGAAATAGGGTTTTGAGGAATTAGGGCAAAAGAAAGTTGTTTTCTCAAGGCAAAGCATATTTAAAGCACTTTTGTGTTTTATTTTTCATTATTTTCTTGCAGGTGGTCTTCAAGGAGAAACAAAGCAGCAACTTCAAACCCTTATTTTCAAGATTCAAGAGTTTAACTTGCTGTTTTTTCATAATATTTTCAGATCAACACTCAAGAAGGCTTGCTTTTTCACACTTTTTCATCCAGAACATCAAATCTTTGAAGAAGGAGGCCATTGTTTTCAATTTTCAGCGAGCTGGTTTATACCGGTTTTATCTTCTGGATAATTTTTGAAGAATTTTCTCAAAGTTGCAGCAATTGCTTTTATCTTGCATGTCAGAGAAAACTTCAAATTTTACAATTTCTAATCTTCTGGGTCTATGCTAAACCTTCTTCTGGACAAAACCCACATCACAACTTTTTCAGAGAAACTTCAAGTGGCTGCTTTTTCAGTGAAACTTCAAGGTTTTCAAAATCTAACCAAATGGGTTCATCCAGAATATGCTCAAGAACAATACCCAGATGTCAACTTTTTCCGCTTTTTCGGAGAAAATTAGGGTTTGCTGCTTTTTCAATCTTCATTTAGGATTTTCAAAAACGGACGATCTGGGTTTGCTTGTGACAAGATTCTAAACAAAACCCATGTCTCAGAAAAATTTCCAAAACATTCATCCGTTTGACGAAGAAAATTAGCAAGTGATTTTTAGGGTTTGTGCTGAGCTTGTCTGAGCATAGTCAAGTTTACAGTCAATCTTCATGTTTTTCAGCATAGAGTACTCTCCCATCAAATTCAGAGCCAAACAAGTGTTGTATCATAATTATCTGATCAGATAATGTTGGGAAGTGCTTATCAGTATTGTCATGGACATAAAACGTCATCATCTTAGTTGAAGAACGTGCAGAGGGAGTGGTATGAGCGAAAGAACAAGTGTCAAAAAAAGTTGTGCAAAACTCTTCCGGGGGAGAATCAAGAGAAGTGTCAGAATGCATAAAGTTGCAGAGCCGCCAAGTTATCAGTCAGTGGGTCATCTTTTGAGGCAGCGTTGTTTTTCAAAGAACATAACTCATAAAGGAGTTGATGATGTCAAAGATTCTCTAAGTTTGATTGCAAAAGAGGAGAAGATTCTAGAAAGGCAAAATACAGCTAAAGATATTATCAACACTCCTGATAAAGAGGCAGTTTCCTGCTTTTTGGCGGATGTGTGAGAGATTTAAAGCGGCAATCTTCTAGAAGCTTTCTCCAAGCTTTCTTTCCATTCTTATCTCACGCTTTCTTTCTATTTTTGTCTCATTTCTTATCCATTCTTTGAAGAAGAAGGAAAACAAATGTAATGAGTTGGCATTTCCTATTTTACATGCTTTCTTAGGGTTTAGATGTTTTATCTTTTCTAGAATTAGAAATAAAACTTGCATGTTGGCAAGTCTTAGTTGTAAAAGCAAGGAGATTTTAGGGTTCCCTACTCCTCTGCTTAGTTATAAATAAGAGCAGTGTTTGCTCATTTTAGTTTAATCGTGCTTGTGATAACAAGACATAAGTGTCATAGTACCTTCTCTTTGTTATCGTTTAGTGTTGTTCACTTTGTGTAAGGAGCAAGTTTGCATGCCTCTTTAGCTGCAAATACTTGTTTAGTGCATGTGTTGTGTTGATTATAGTTTGGTTGATCGCATGTTGCAAGCGTATTGCTACAACTTGCTATCCCGAAGTTGTAATCCTTGTTCCAAAAACTTGAGTAAATAAAATCTTGAGCGTGCTTTGTCTACCTTGATATAAATATCTCGAATTTCCGTCTCTTTGTTTTGTGTTAGAAGTATGAGTAAATAAAATCTTGAGCGTGCATTGTCTGCCTTGAAATAAAAGTCTCATATTTCCGTAATACTTTTATGATCTCTTTTTCAGCTTGCCATAAAACGTATGTTGAAGAATAGTTTGTTCAAGTATCTCTGTCAGAAATCAAACTCGTCCATTTCCAAACTCTCTTGCTCTGCGTTTACTTGAGAGGGTGGAAACGTTTTAAGCGTAGCTTAAGTTGTAGCTGTCTAGTTTCATTAAAGGGAAAACCTCAGCCGCAACATCTAGTGTTCTATAACCTTGTGTTCTCGTAGCTGAACCAAAAAGATAGGCGTAATTAAGTTTAGATTACTTTTTTTTATGCAACTCAGCAAAAGAGGGAGCTTCCCCTCCTAATTCGAAGAGTAGTTTATTGCACATAGCTGTCCGTTTCCATAACGCATTCCAGAGGTGCGATTTGAAACGCCAACACATTGAGAACCTTCTTCAATTGAATTTTGAGCTTCCAAATGGAACCTCTTTGCATTCAATTACTGCCCTTTACACTTTGTGGTAGATCAATAGTTAAGTTTTGTTCTCTCACTTTCTGTTTGTGAGATAGTAAGAATATCCTTAGAGGCTAACTGATCTTCTGCTACCACCCCCTCTTGTCAATTTCTATTGATCAAAAACTCAATGCCATCGGTCTCCTCAAGCATCTCGCTTGCTAAATCCCTGATCAATGAAATCAAATTCCTAGAAAGGGCCAAGCCCTCAAAAAGAGGTTGGCATTGTATGCCATTGTCCTTTATCCTCGCCATTGATTTGAGAAGAGGAGTGATAGTCCTCAAAGAAGTGCCCATGGTTCCTCTACACAAAATCTTCATTCAGGCTGCCAACTTTTTCAGTCCATTTTTTGCAATTGAAGAGTGCTACTTCTCATAGGAATCTTTGAAAAACACTATGCCAACTTGTGCCCCAACCCTTTTTTACCTGTGCAACCAAGAGATGACAAGGAAACCCGATTTGCGTCCATTATTTTTTTTTTCAAAAGATGGTTTGTTCCTCGAACATCAAAATATCAATGAACTATTTCTAATATCCTCTTCAGTAGAATTTAAACACCCCTCTTCAATGAACACCTCTAGCACTTCTTTCACCAAAAACATTGGTACAACCACAAAAGAAGAGGAAATTGGAGCTTTTGGAGCTTGGTTATCTTCAAAAAAACAAGATTTTTGAGGGGGGAGTTATAGGGGATATGCTCCTTTTGAATTTTCACAATCCAATTTCTCCAATCTAGCCTACATTGGATTAGAGGGTGAAATGCCTTGGATTAGTTGTTGCTAATTGATCAAGGTAGGAGACATATTGTTGTTGGATTAGATGATTTGCTTCCTACAAAATGCACTGCAACACTACATCTTTGGACTCCTAATAGACATTGTCATTTGGCGAACCCTTGTTTGCTTGGATATTCAACATATTGGTAGAGGATTTGGACAAATTCAAAAAACCACGCATTAGAGGGGGAATGGCAAGGCTTGATGACTTCCCTTTCCTACTACCTATTGATGCCCCTTTTTTACTTACACAATTGAGAGATGGCAAAGAAACTTGATTTGCATCCGTTGAAAAAAATTCAAAAAGATGGTCTCTTCCTTGAACATCAAAACATCAATGACCTATTGCCAATATCCTCTTCAATAGTATTTAAACACTCATCTTCAATAAACACCTCTCACACTTCTTCCACAAAAAACATTGGCACATCCCCACAAGAAGAGGAAATTAGAGCTTATTGAGCTTGCTCTTCTTCAAAAAAACAAGATTTTTGGAGGAGAGTTAGAGGGTACAAGCTCCTTTTGAATTTTCACCATCCAATTTCCCCAATTTAGCCTGCCTTGGATCATATGGTGAAATACCTTGGATTAGGTGTAGTTGGTTGATCAAGGTAGGAGAAATACTATTGTTGGATTGGATGATTTGCTTCCTACAAAATGCACTACAACATTGCATTTTTGCACTCCTAATAGACATTGTCATTTGGTGAACCTTTATTTGGGTTGATATTCAACATAGATGGAGCATTTGGACAAATTCAAAAATCCATGTGTTAAGAGGGGGGAATGACAACACTTGAGAACTTCCCTTTCTTACCACCCACCAATGCCCCTTTCTTATTTGTGCAACCAAGAGATGGAAAGGACAATGGTCCTTGCTCGAGGACTTCCTTTTATTACCACATTGACTTTGGGTTGGTCGTTTGTTGGGTATTGTATTGCCCCTTTGTTAGCTATTTGTGGTGTACCTTTTATGCTTGCTGGTTTCTCATGGTTGCCCTTTGTTGTTTTGATGAGCTTTATTGCTTTATCTTCCTTATTGTACAAGGGTTTGGGCCCTTTGAAAATCCCATTTTACCTTAATCAAAAACAATAGTTATGTGCAATCAATTGTGCCACAAATAACTAATACATGCAACATCTTTATCCTTGTGTGCATTCAGGTGAACCACTAATGAGGGGTCTCCGGGAGCTGTGGCTCCTAGTCTTTCAACCTGAGTGATATGCTGGTGGGGCGGCTCCTTTCTTGGGTGATTGTTGGTTTGTGTAGGATAAATTATAACAAAGTGATGGAATTAGCTATGGAAGAGCTTAAGACAACATTCTATACTTGAACCATTTCCATTTTATTATTTCTTTGTTATGTATCTCACCTAGTTTGAAATAAACCTTTGGTTCAAACTTAATTCTAATATATAACAATAGTTGGTCCAATGATGATTTGCTTGAATCTAGCCTAAAATTAGTGAGAAATTAATAAAATGACAAAAGAAAATGCTAAGATGACAATAAGAACCACAAGCTACACAAGAAAGTGAAAGGCATAATTATTTTCAATTAGACACATATTACTGTTTAAAAGGGTAGAAATTATGATTTTTTCCAATTCACTTTACAATAGTCAACTGATTTCACATGAAAGCCAATGCCTTTTCTGATATAAGCTTACACTTACTATGTTTCAGACTGTACGCTATACAGGAAATGATTGAATTGAACTTTTTGAGTATCAAATAAAATAGTATCTAAAAACAGTAAAAAAGCTTAGTATAATTTATATGGAAGCATTTGTGGTGGGTGTCTACTTCCATTGGCATAAGTATGCCATTGTAAGCTTGGGAAGATGGATTAAGAAAACGGAGATGGGGGTGTGCAAGAGATTCACAGAACCTAAGCTGAATCTTTGAGTATGATGAATAAAGTGAAAGGATAACATTATGTTAAGCCATTCAAAATGAATCTTGACATAAGATAGCAGCATGGTATAATCATGAAATAAATAGTTCAGTTGATTTCATTTAAAACTTAAAAACTATTTGAAGATAGATTTGTAAAGATATATGATTAAATGAATTTTTTGAGTGTTTGGAACATGTTTGAAGAAAACAAAAATACTAAGTATAGTATTAATGCCAAGATTAAGTATATCCCAGTCCTCGAATTTGTAATGGCCCTTGCCAAATCTGCCCTTAATTTTCAGTTTTAGATGCTTGGGAATTAAGTCAAACAGTTGTCTTGCAAAGTGTTATGATATGCTTTTGAATGCTGATTGATTGTAAACTTCAAATAATGCAATAATATGAAAGGCAAGAGTCACTAACTCCCTAAAACTCTATGCAAATGAGTATTGACATTTTAACAAACATTTGGCATGCAACCTTGCACTTCAATCTTCTTTATTCAAATCTGATATGCTGATGTAAATAGACTGATTACAATCAGATTACATTACTCAAGACAGTGACTGATTTTTCATTACAAATATGTTCATACAATTGCCTTATAGGCTGCAAATAGTTTTCAGACTTGTACTCAGATATTACAAAACATAGACATGAAAATATGATCAAAGGAACCTGTGATAAGTTGCTGCTACGAACTGCAGATGAATGGCAGCCTTCCAAACTCCTTATCAGCAATTATGGACTCCTCACAATGATGAATCGAACCCCTTTGATGCAGCCACCCCTGCTCTAGATATGCAGACCTCAAGATAAAATAATAAAAGCTTCAAAACTCTTCATGTCTCTCCTAACATCATCGCCCAGCCTATAGGAATTGAGCGCTCCAGCCCAAGTGTAGAATCGATGCAAGATGAAGGCACAATGAATGAAAATCCGAGTTTCAACCTTCAGATGGCAGCCATGGAAATTCTTCAATAATAAATTATAACAGCTTGCAAACTCCTCCAAATATACCCTAACATTATTGCCAAAGCTTTCCAAATGGGGCGATCCAATGCCCACAATGAATCGACCCTTCAATGATGATATATGAGCAAAAATCTGCGAATAGCATGTGCAGCTCGACCTCCCTTAATGACTGTGAAAAGGCAGCAAACGGTCATAAAAGGCAAGCACTAATATCCTCATGAAATCGTCCCAATCTTTCTCTGCAAAATTTTAAATTTTCTCAATAAACCAATTTCTTCAATGCTTCCAAAATTGAATTCCAATAAACTGCAGAAAATTGTTTTATGAAGTTGACTAATATGGTCCTCCAAATACCGAATCTCCAGCTACACCAAAATTTGGCCAAAGGCCATTAAATTTTGGGCAATAATCGATTCAAACTTTCTCCACCAATGAACTTTGTTAGCAATAATAAATCAGCTGCTACAACAATCAAACCCTCATAAATATTTGCAACAATACCTCAGCTGCTACAAATGATGGTGATGCAATAATAAGCCAGCTATCACATCAATTCAGAATTCCTTTCAGAAGGGCAATAATACATTAGCTATTGTACTTGTCAAATCCTCCAATGAAGCACTTGTAGAAACCTTGGATGGATTTCTCAATACTTCTAGTTAGGGTTGATCTTTCACAATCGAACTTAGTACCCTAGAGTCTTCAAACCCTCGGGCAATGCAAGCCTCAGCTCTTACCACGTAGGTATGGAAAATAGAATAACTCAAGACATGATCAAAATGACTTGCATTGAGCTCCTTATAATTATCATCCAACTTCAAGAAACTTCTAGAAATAATATTATTTTATTTCATTAAGTGATTTTATGATTTATTATTTTATTTAGTCACTTTATTAAATCAATTAAATATAAAGTCATCTTTTTGATATTAATTTATTGGAATAACTCTATAAATAATTAATTTAAAATTTCCATTTTATTTAATTAAAATAATTAATTAAGCTATCCTTTTGATAAATTATTAATTTTGGACAACTTAATCAATTAATTTAACTAAGTCATGATACCTCCACTTCGAGGACATCACAGAATTGCAGCATATTAATCACTTTGGGCCCACCACATTACTGTTACTGCCTTGGAGGACACCATACTGGTACTGTTCATGGTAACTTTATTATTTTAAGCAGTCAATGAAGAAAAAATACCTAAAAATAGTGCTGGTCTGGGTAGTACAGTCATAATAAAAAAAGAAAAGAAGATAAAACGAAGATTAAACACACTCTACAAAACAGAAAGAAGCATGCAAGTAATTAAACTGATTTGATGATTCAGGTCACATAATTAGAAGTTTCCCTATGACCATTGTCTATTTTCCTATTTTGAATAATATAAACCTGTGTGATATATCATATGAAATGACTAATCATATTTTGAATAATTCATTATTGGTATGTTCTAGTTTATGCAAATAACATTGAGATTATGATTTGTTTTGTTTATTTATATTTTTAATTTTTTTTGTACAGACATACCCAAGCTGAACCATATCTAGGGTCCAAAAAATGGCAAACTGCAATCATTGAACCCTGCACCTGAACCTGTGCCAGTAACTTATCTCTGGGGTGTGAAGCCAACTTAAGAGTGCTTTGCTTAAATTTCTAACCTAGGAGACTAAACAAGCCAGACTTTAGATTCAGGCTTCAGATATTGTATACATTTGGCAGGTGACTTGAAATGATGAAATATAAAGACTGAAAAAATGATAAGTCAATTGCACATGTGAAGCAAATAACATATGGAAA
Source organism: Sequoiadendron giganteum (assembly GCA_007115665.2). Lineage (NCBI taxonomy): Eukaryota > Viridiplantae > Streptophyta > Pinopsida > Cupressales > Cupressaceae > Sequoiadendron > Sequoiadendron giganteum. The sequence continues at coordinate 345,902,313 of CM021109.1, read as the reverse complement.
TAAAAGTCCAATAGAGCAAATTGAAAATTAGTAAAGGGCCAGAAAGATCCTCATTCCTTCCGCTAAAGTCAGAATTTTAACTGTTCAGGGTAGCATTTTGTTATGATTGATGTGTTAGGGAATATAGCTGGATGGGGCCCTAGTAATCTGTTCTGGCCCAGCCATTGGTTTGATGTTTACTGGAAGTGAGTTACCTTTGGCTAGTGTGGCTTGTTAATACAACTCAAGGGGACTTGTGATCCAGCTAGAATTTCTTCATGAACTAATTAATGCCACAGTTGTCAAGCATTTTTGTACATAGTAATTCCAGTTGAGATTCATTCATTTCCTCAGCAGTTTCTCTGCATCATTCTTTATTTAGAGCCTCACAGTGTCCCATAGACATCAGACTAATTTTACCAAGAATGGGGAGAGGAAATCCATACTTTTGAACTGTAGGATATTATCTATTGGGCAGGATAATTCTATGCTGACAGCTGTCTGATTTGGGGAGGTTTGGGCTACACATCTTGTTTAATAATTTTTTTTTGCTAATTCAAGTGAGAAGTAAGTGCCACCTCTGTTTCTATTAAAAAATGTAGAAAATATACATCGAGAAAACCTGTCCACAATGCATACAGGTAGAGTATATACAGTGACTATAAACAAAGAAGCAGATCAAGACATAAAATGACCACTATCCAAAAATTTTGATTCACCCAAAAGACAAAAATTAAGGACAAAAAGGTAGACAAAAGATGGGATACACATTACATATCACTTGTGTATTCAAAAAACACTATTGTTATCTGTATCAACTGGCCAGCGACCATGGTTGGTGGCAGCACCCAACTTTGAAAGTATCGAGCTTGAAGGTACCATCCTCTTGCTTCACTAGACCCGTGCTCTTCAGTAGGAATTTAATGGCCTTGTCTGCCTTTGGAAGATTAAAATGCTCTTGTAGAGGAGAAACTTTGGCTAGGGCCAAAAGAGCCAGCACATCAACCTTAGGCTTGTAGTTATTGTTGACCCAACAAAGAAAACCCTGGAAGACAGTGACTTATTTGGTCAATGCAGTGAATTGACTCCATAAATATGACTGTGCCAAAATAAGCCAAACCCTGGCTTTCCATCCTTGAACAAGGATTGAACAAGGAAGTGATTGCAGCTCAATTGGAGTGGCACTATCCAAGGCCTTAGCAAGGCCAAACTTGTATTTTTTGCATACATAGTGGTTCCCAATTGCCTTCGTTAGTTCCTTATACTTGGTTATGATGAAAACATTGCTCATGAAAGTGGGCAAGATAATAGAATTTACATAGTGCTTGGAGGCACCCTCAACAAAATTTGAGCCCAATATCTCCTTAATTGCTTCTAGCTTGTCATCACTTTGGAAGCATAAAACATTCTTTAGCTTGGAGCCCATTTTGCCTAGAAAAGCCATCTCTCTTGGGTTTCCTACAAGAATTATCAATGGCTCCATGGAGAGAACAAGTGAAGGAGAGAATAATGGTTTGGAAATTGAGACGAAATAAGGTGAAGAAACCAATTTCATACATTCATAACTATAAATCCTTCTTGATTATGTGGTGAGCTATAGTGTACAATCGAACTTGTCAGGAGGTGACCAAATTAATCTTGAAATAATATGTAGAGGGCCTTTGTTATTTTGCAATGAACATGAATGATATAGATGGCTAGATGTGTTATGAGCTCCATATGTCCTTGTGGTTGGGCCATGTATCCAATTGATTGTTGATGATCAGATCATCAACTTGATAAATACCATGGTTAGAGAGGAGATCGACAACTTTATTTCCCTCGTTATAGCAATGGCAAGTCATGAAGGAAGAGAAGTTGGCTAAATTTGACCATGCATTAGTTAAGATTTTGTTTATCCTCCAATTTCTAGAGTGTTGATTTCTAAGAGTGAGAATAATGACTTGGGAGTTACCCTCTATCATCACCTTGTCTAATTTGCATGATTTTATCAATTGTAGTCCTAGTAGCAGGGCCTTTGCCTTTGCTTCATTGTTAGTTCCAAGCTTAATTTTTTTGGAGGTGACTTTGATCAGGTGGCCTAAATTATCTCTAATTACACATCTGACACCAAAGAGCCCAAGGTTCCCCCTTGAAGCCCCATCAAAGTTTAGCTTCCACATCCTAGGTCGAGGAGAAGTCCATTTGACTTTAAAGCAGTCTAAGGGTGGGGAGAGATGAGTGGCTAACCCATCTTGTTTCATACTTATAGCAGTGGCGTTTTCTAATAATTTTTTGTTGTGGAAAGAATGTAAAACTTAGCAGGAAGGCAATCGAAACGCTTATTGAATGTATGCATCTGTTTGCCAATTTTTGGAGAAATCTCATTTTCCTTCTGTCTTTACTTTGTTCATTATATCAGCTAAGCTTGTCCTCACATACAAGTCATTTTTAAGTATCAGCAAAGGCTGCCCTCACATATAAGCCATTATGAATTTCAAGTAAGAATTTTTAGAGGATTTTGTCTGACACACTTCGTTTTTCTTAAAAAATAAAAGTATTTTATACAAAAAAATTGATTACAAAAATCTATTTCAGAGGATATGGTCTTACAATGGATGATACAGTGAGTGCTTAAGAAGAAAACAAAGTACAAAATCTATTGGCAACTATGAGAGAGAGCTAAAGAAAGTTACAGTTTTAAGGAGTGTATGAGCTTCGACAAAAGAGCTCTAAACATGGTATTAGAGGGCTAAATGAAAGAAGGCATAAGAAATGTATCTTTTACTATCCGATACTTTGATTTTTGTGGCATTGATATTTCCCAATATTGGATTGGGGGTTTATATGATCTTCTGCATTCCAAGGCCAGCTCATTGCTGCTTCCATCATGCTTCCTTCTTGAGTCAGCTGAGAGTCATTTTGAATGATACCTTCATTGAATTGATAATTTTGTTTGCACATTGTCTCTTTTTGCTGAAATTGTGCTAGACTGTAGAAAGCTTGGCAGCCTTTTATTTTGAATCTTTTCAGCATTAAGTGACTTCTCAATGGCATCCGCACAGTTTAAAACTAAAAGGGTTTGATAGCAAAACCTGAGTATTGAGAGGCTCTCCCTTTGCTTGGTAATGCAGTTGGAAGTATCTTTCTGGTTATCCTTTAGGGCCTGCAGCTTGGTGCTTAATTTTTTCAACCCTTCTCAAGCTACTCTTTAAATGCATGTTGTCTTTGATATGAGCATTCCAAAGCAAGATGTCTAATATGGAAATTCTTCAGAAATATTGGCACTTAGAGCACTATACGTTGTTGAGGTGCAGACAGAAGGAATGGATAATATTATTCAATCCGAAGTCAGCTTGGAGATCTTGTTGAATGAAATCATACATCACCTCTTCACCCTTATTAAATCCTGCAATCCCTGGAGAGTTTTTGTTAGAGATCCAAGTCTTTTCTTTGGTGTCCATGTGATGTCCCAAAATTGTTTTTTTTTGAAATTTTTACAAATGTTGATGAGATGCAGAAATCCTCTCACTTTCTGATCACCTAGATCCCGATGTGGGCAAGGTGAGAACATACAGTGATCGGGACACTAACTTACTAGTGGCAAGCCGCACAATTTTACAATGTATGGCAATGTGTAAAATTTAAACATTTAACTATGTCATGGTGGCATTGCCATCCAGGCTTGCAATTATCAAGCTCATCTGGCAGTGAATTGCACATATAATTACAATTTGAATGATTAAACAATTAATATTTTTCAATATTTAAATCCAAGAATTTTGACAAACAGTTGTCCAAAGTATGACATTTTGTCAAATAGTTAGAAAGCAAACTGTACAATGCATGAAAAGAGTAATACCCGAAATAGATGTCGATATAATTGAGAGAATAGATGAAGGGTGAGCAAGAGCTGCAATCTGATCCAAAAACAATGAATATCTATTGCTGAAAACTGGCTGAAATAACACAACTCAGAACTTTTGAAAGCAATATCTGGGTTTGATAGACTACTGCTGATCCCACAGAAGTTTGCTAAGAGAAGCAGCTGATTGTACAGACCCAAAGACTCTTCATACTGCTGAACTAATATCAACGCCAAAGGTCAAAGTAATACCAATGAACTCAGCAGCATTAAATCACTTATGAAAGGAAAATTGATTCACAGCCAAAGTCAAGCAGCAACAAATAACATAGAGTGATTAATACTCTTTATAACCTGCGAATTCCTTCACAAAGAGTATGGCACAAGATTAAGGAATATATGTATGTACAAGAATGATTAATACTCTTTATAACCTGCGAATTCCTTCACAAAGAGTATGGCACCAGATTAAGGAATGTATGTACGTATGCACATACGTACATATGTATGTAGATATGTACGTACGTATGTATGTACATACGTACGTACAAAATATTAACTACAAATTATGCTGCGATTTGGATTAGCAATCCTTCATAAGATATGCAAACATCTTTCTTATGTATGTATCTATGTATGCTACAAATTATGCTGCGATTTGGATTAGCAATCCTTCATAAGATATGCGACCATCTTTCTTATGTATGTATGTATGTATGTGTATATATTGCTGCAATTCCTTCATGAAATATTAACTACAAATTATGCTGCGGTTTGGATTAGCAATCCTTCATAAGATATGTGACCATCTTTCTTATGTATGTATGTATGTGTATATATTGCTGCAATTCCTTCATGAAATATTAACTACAAATTATGCTGCGATTTGGATTAGCAATCCTTCATAAGATATGCGACCATTTTTCTTATGTATGGTAGACCCCAAAGAAATATTAAACAATGAACTTAACTTGATATGGTGCCCTTGAAAAAATAATGATTTATAAATGAAAATATCATATGGCTTGTTGTCCTCAATTTTTGACATGGCAAAAATTGAGGTAACCTACCAAAAAATTTGAAGTTTTTCTCTCTAAAGCACGTCTTACGAGGTGTTGAGGTTAGAAAACTTTAGATTTCAATTGATGATTCCCTTGGGCATCCTTTCATCAACTCCCCTTTCCGTTTTTATAAAATTCTGAGTCTATTTTTCTTGTGTTTTTAAGGCAGCTCAACAAAATAGGAAGTTTTAAGTCTTAAGGCAAAATTGCTGAAGTCTCAAAAAGGTCCGAAAATTGCTAAAGTCTCAAAAAGTTCCGATTTTGCTTTAAGTGAAATTGTTGAAATGTCAAAAAGGTCCGATTTTTGCTTAAGTTGTCAAAATTTCACTTATTTGCTTAAAGTAAAATTGCTAAAAGAGCCCAAAGTTCCGATTTCACTTATTTGACAAAAGTAAAATTGTTTAAGTGTCAATCTTACTCATGAGTAATGAAAAAAGTTGCTGAGTGAGCTTAAAAACCCGATTTTTGTCATTTTCGATTGTTGCTTGGCTCTAGAAACCCGATTTGGAGAGTTCGCCCAAATTTTCAAGAGGAGTTTGTGTTCAAGTTCGATTACTTACCTCTTTTTGTGGAGCTTTCATAAATTCTGCAACTAAAATCGCGTCCTCAGCTTGATTATTAATCTTCTCTTCTTTGCTGAAGATTGTGCAAAACATTTGGGGTTTTCTCTCCGTTTTTGAGCTTCTCATTCGCAGGTATGTTGTTTGCTTTCTTTTTGTTTTATTTTCTCATTCTCTTTTTGTCAAAACTCGTTTGGATGAGAAACGTTTTTTACAAAGGAAGAATCGTTTTCTTGTTTAAAGAAAAAACGTGATTTCACTTAAAAACGTGATCGCTTTTGTCAAACGTGTCTTTACTTTTTGTTGAAGAATGTTGTTTGCCTTTGTAAAATGCGTCTCATTTGTAGTTGAGAAACAAGTTATTCATGAGAAAATGTCATGTTCTCATGCCATCATAAGAGGGTCATTTTTGAAAACGTATTTTCTCATGGTGAAAACGCATTTCTTCGCAAACGTCTCCTATTGAGTGAAAAATGCGTTGTATTTAACCTTTCTTGCTGAGAAACGCCAGTTTCATTTGGCTCCTTGTCAATATGTCATTTTGAAAAGTCTTATCTTGTTCATGCTAAATAGCGTTTTCATCTCAAATGTCATTATCTCAACAAAACGTCATTGCCATTTTCCATTTTTCACTTCCATTTGTCTTGTCTTCACCAAATTCACCTCATTCATTCACATTCATCTCCATGAAATCTTCATTACCATTTTCGTAAAATAATGTCTTGGCTCAAATTCGGGTTTTTGGTATCAAATAACAAGTCGGGATTTTTCACTAGAATTGCAATTTTAAAAGTTGCTAAATGTTCAAAAAATCCCGACTACGCTTTATAAAAGTTGCTGAATGCCCTCCAAGACCCGAAATGCTTCTAAAATGCCTTTAAAACGGATTTCCAAAAACTTGACTGCAAACTCAAGTTAGAACTTTTAACTTGCTGTTTTCAAAAGGCGAAATGTTGCTTTCATTCGCAATCAGCCCACAAAGATCTGAATTGGTCTTTACCATTCATTCTCCATCATCATTCAGAAAACAGTTTCATTGCCCTAGGGTTTGAGTCTTACCATGTCTGCACATGTTGATGCTGATGATGTTCTGACCTTATGGGGTTTTCACCGCAACCTTGCAGATTCCTGCTCAATGATAGACGAACCAGCTTCTCCAACAAACAAGAAGATGAAATACAAATTTGATAAGTATTAGAATGAGATTTCTCCATCTCACGTCGTCTCAAACATAGACGAAATCAAGGACACGAAAATTGGGCATGTTAATATGTCCGAGTTTCTTAAGAGGGTCGAGAAATCAACTTCTCACGATATGCAGTTGTTGCTGAGAAGTCATATTCACCTGGTATCCACTTTTCCTGTTGCTGCCCTTGAGCTAGAGTTTGTTCTTACATGTGCATCCCACTTTGACAGTAAATCAAGAACCATCAGGGATGATGATGGCAACGTGGTTATTAGACTTGATCCTGAAACCATCAACAAAATCTTCAGAGTTCCTGATGCTCCTACATATTTAGACATCACAATGAAGAGTGCTCATAATCATTACGAGCAGAAGAAGAATGATTGTATCAAGCATATCAATCACAAGTGGCTTCTCAAATCATGACCTTGTGTGACCTGGATACCCAAATTGTATCGGTCTGATTTTAAGGAAGAGATCAATCATATGATCACCCTCCTGAGTAGAATAGTGGGATTGAAAGTCTCAAATATGTTTGAAAATTGGATGTATAAATTCACAGTGGTTATCAAAAAGGCACAATACCCAATTTTTTGGGGTGAAATAATCAGCAACAGTTTGTGTGAACAGCCTGCACAGGTTCCTACCACACTCACCTTCTACATGAATTCATATCTGGTTTATATAGCAGCTTCATTGAGGCAGTTTCTAGGCCTTTATACTAAAGGTGATAGATCATTGGTGCCTGTGTGGGAGTATTATGATCAACTGACTTTGAGGCAAAGTCGTGTGCATTATAGAAGGGTTCAAGATGCTTTCTTTGGTCATCTCATGTGTTTATTTGACAAAGCACTGGAAAACAATAGGTTATCTGAGGCTGCTTGGAGGTAAGTAAATGAATATGGCTGTCTTTTCCTTCAATTCCCCACCTTCACTTACATAAGAGTTGGCTGTTTTGAGGACCACCCTTATATGCTTCCAAGGTACCCGACAGATAAGATCATTTTGATGGAGCTAGGAAGGCAATTGATGACAGTTCATGCACGACAAGCTACACAACACAAGATTGGAGTTAGCATTTCATCGCATAATCCATTGCTGATTGGGAGGTATTCTTTGACAACTTCCTCAAGAGCGAAAGCAATGGAGGCTGAACTTCAGGAGATAAAGTTAAAGAAATTCTAGGCCAGAATGGAATTCGACTACAGAAGGGTGAAAGACAAAATTAAAAGAGCCTTCACTCATGTACACCGCATTGAAGACATTTGGGCAGAACTCCGAACAGAAAAAGATATCTATAGAATGGATTACTGCAGGCTCACGGTGGAGCAAGTTGTTGATCTCAATCTGACCTTAGTTCCAGAAGGAGTAATTGATGGCGGGCAGATTTTGGATCTTGAATATGACTAACAAGAGGTTGCTAATGCCCCTATTCCTGCAATACAGTGGTCTCAGAAGGAATCTACCTCTATTTTTGATAGGTTTCAGTCAGTCTTAGCAAATACCAACACTTGGCTTAAGAGCATAGGTGTTAAGACTATAAAAATCAGAATCGGAGCTGAGGATGATTTAGCTTGGCCTAAAGGATTAAAATCAGAGGTTAGAGACAAATCAAAAGAAGGAGCTTCCTCTTCAGGTACCAGGATTAAGTTGAGGGTTAGTCGGGCTGTTGAAAACCATTGGAGAAAGTAACACTAGAGGGAAAGGAGGTTAAGGAAACACAGGTTCAAGTTTTGGATCAGCAAGAAGAAGAGGTTCTTGAAACTGAAATGTCTCCTCACGTTGAAGCTCCTATACTTGTTTCTGCAATATCTCCTATGTCTCCCATCGTCAGTGATGTTGATTCTTTCTATAGAGTGTTTGTTTCTTCCATCCCACTTCCAGAATCTGTTCATCATTCCTCAACCACATCAATAATGAATACACCTGTGAGAAGCTTGCATGACAACTTGGAGAATGTATTTGATACAAATCCAATCTTTTCGGCAATGTCAGAGATAACTCTCCCAGAGATAGATACATCAGTAGCGAGCTTTGATTGTTTCATGGCTGATCCTAGTCGCAATTTGTCTTTTGAGCAAACCATTGTTTCTATCCAAACTGAGGCACCTCCTAGAATTATAGTTGTGTCACAAAATGAGTCCATTTCTATACAGACTGTAGTTGCTGTTTCAGATGTGAGAACCTTGGATCTTCCTCCATGGTTAAATTCAGTTGCTCCGAAGAGAAAGAAACAAGTAGTCTCTCCTGATGTGTTTGATTTCCAGAAATTGAAGAAATCCAAACCAAAGGTTGCAAAGAAAGCAAAGACAGTTTCACAGGTGTTTGTTGACAACAATAAGATGAAATATGTTGAGATAGCAGAATCTCTCATAGACAAACCACATGAAGAGATGCAGGTGTCTGATTACAGATTCACTAAGGTGGAATTAGGCAAGCAGACTTATGCGAACATGATGCAAGATGCTCAGAGTTCAGTGACAGTTTTGGCACAAAGCTACAATGAATTTCTAGCCAAAAAGGAGAAACTAAAAGAAGAAAATGAACAACTAGTTTCAGTTATTCAAAGGATTACTGGGTCATCAGAAACAGTTGGTTCACTATCTACGTTTGCTCCTAAGGAATCAGTCAGGCAATTAGAAAGAATTGCGCAAAAAGCTAAAGCAGTTGATTCTTGGACAACTCAATTAATTGACCAAGGAATGCCTGTGGTCGAAAAGGCATTGAAGAATTTGAGTACTGTCAAAGCAGCAAGATTCAAAATGAATCAAACTTTGGAAGCCTTTTAGCAAAGTCTACATTGTCTTGAGAAAGATTTAAAAAGCTGGCATGAGATGGATCAAGTGAAGTTGGAAATTCTGTGCAGCAATTCAGTGATTTCAAAAAGGGAAAAATATATAGAGTTTGAGGAACTTATGACAAACAAGTCATTAGTTATTCAAGATCTTATCAAAGATATTCAGGCTACCCTTGAGATGAGTGTTGAAGTTGAACATGACATACTTTCAGACTTTGAGAAAATCCCTTGCAAAGTTTAAAGTCATGAAGGAGAATTGCTTGCAGCCAGTGATGTTGTCTTTAAGATTACTGCAAATCTTCACCAAGAGCTAGATTCAGATTAGTTTTCTATGGATACAATCCATAAGTTTGTCAATCACCAGTTGGTCTTCAACAAGATGCAAGCTGCTTTTGAAGAACATCTAGAGGCGACAATGAGATACTATGATGTTATCCTAAAGACTGTTGCCGTTGCTAGGAACACTCTTGGTCCCGATTCTGATGAGTTGCAGGGAATTATCAACAAGTTTCTATCTTTCAAAACTGGGAACGGGACGGAGTGAAGAATATTATGTTGTTTTATGTATTTTACTTTCGACAAAATATATGTAAAAACAAGTTTTGCAATTGCAAGTGTTCTTTTCTTGCAGTTTTGGAAAATGTAATTACATGTAAATTCTTACAAGCCAAATCACAATTTGGATTGTAATTTTGAATAAGTCAATTGCAGTTAGTTAGCTGTTGAGAGATTTTCTCAAGTTTGTTGAGATCCTCCCACCTTTTTCAAGGCCTCTCTCCTATAAATACTTGAGGGGGTCTATTGTAATCTTATCTTTTTAGCAAGCAAGAAATTTCTGCAAAATTTTGTACTCATAAAGACTTTGAGCTTTATAGTTATAAGTTGTGATTTTTCAAGTAATATCAACGAGTTGGAATTTTAGACTTTGTGTTGAAGCCCTACTTTGCGTCCTTTGTGTTCTTATGTCATTTTGGAGCATTACTTTGTGACTACTTGGAGATTGTGGAATATTGCTAAAGAGAGATTCAATTGAAATGTCTGCAGACTTTGTGCTGTAAATGTTAAAGATTGAATTCGTAGTTAGTATTTAGAAATTGAGAAGAATTGCAAGACTTTGTGCTCGTGATAGTTCTCATTTAGAGTAGTTAATAGGTACATCATAGTTGCAGACTTTGTGCTGTCCTATGTTGTATATTATCATTAGGTAATCATTCTAAAAGGGTAGATAGGATTTCAGGTCTTCAAGACTTTGCGCTTGTTGGTTGTTTTCTCGTCCCGGAGGAAGTGATGGAAGTCTTTGTGCTTTCAGGAAACTTTATTTCCTCTTTCTTGGTTTCACTGCATAGCTGCTGTAATAAGTTTTCTTAATGTTTGCTATTGCTTTTCTGCGAAGAGAAAATAATATAATCTTTCCTGAAATAAGAGGAACGATTGCTGTCCTACCCATATTAGTCTTAGTTAGTTAAAGGGGGAGCCTTCCCTTAATTAGGAGAGTTTTATCTCACGTATTGTGGTTGAAACCACAATTTTGTATGCTTTCACAAGTATACAAAATTTTCAACCAACATGGTTGTTGTTTGTGTCAGACCTGGTTCCTTTGTACACAACAAAAATAAGATATGCTTTACTTCCAACTTTGCACTAGCCTTAGGAAATGTACGACGGCCAATGTAGTTGGCTCCCTCAAGTCTGCAAAACCCTGTCAAAGGATGTCTCCCCTAGCATAGCAACAATATAGGTGATTCACCTTAATTTACTAGTAAATAAATCATGCGCCCTTCTTCATAGTATGACAATCCATAAAAATGAGTAAAATATAAATTTGAAATAGTGGTGGCTAAAATCAGCTGGAAATATTAATTCGTTCCTGCTTAGAAAATTATATGGAAATTTCATGAATAAAAACCAAACAATTTTAATTTTATATGGCTGGTCCCACGCACATAATTTAATCTTCAAAAATTATAAAATAACTCACAAATTCTCCATACACAAGGATATAAAATGTTTTGGAAACACCCTGATTGTAATAAATATAACTGCAAATACCAATCTGAAAAATATTCTGTAAAAACCAAAATGATGGAAAATTAGAAATCCACAAACCAACTAAAATCAGCAAATCTTTTGATCTTTGGCACAATCTTCTAAGATCTTCAATATACCTTTGAATTGATCTTTCCACACAAATATAATTCTTGGATGAAATTGTCTCTCTTGGATAAGACTGTTTTCATCCCCAATTCCAAACTAGAAACCAAGAGGGTTTTTGTACTTTAATTTTGTTACCAAGAGGGTTTTGTCCTCTAGCCAAAAGATGAACTTCATATGTTTAATCTTCAAGAAAGAGGTTTCTGGCAACAACAATGGATTCTTTTCCTCAAGCCCAGCTCCTTTTAAAATTTCCTGTTTGCTATTTTTAGTCCACCAAAGGAAGTCTCTAGAATTTCCTTTTCTTTTAATTTTAATATTTTAATTTGCTCCTTGGCCTAGTGGCATCAAATTAGGCCCTCTTTTAAAAACAAATTTATAATATCACTTTTAGGTACTTTATATTATAATAATAAAATAAAAGTTGCCTTTTTATAGAATTAAAGTTAACTTTTTGGGCAACTTAAATTAAATTATAAAATTATTTCCTTAGTTCAAAAACGGGGACATGACATCACAATTGATTCCCAAAATTCTATTCTTGAGCTTCCATAGAGAATGTGAAGGAAGTGATGGTGGAAGTTAATGACATTCATTCTTTGAAGTTGTGATCCTTCTAAATGAGAGGATGCTAAGCCCAAACTACCATTTTATTGACATGCCTTCAAGAGATTTAGGAGTGGAAGTAACCCAATACAAGGTGCCAAGAAAATGCAATTTGAATATGCCAAGAGAAAGAATAGTATTCGGGTGGTTGATGCCATCCAATTGCTAATGGATGAGGTGTTTTCTACATGTCACATTTGGGATGCATTTGAGATCACCAATGTTAAGTTCTTGATAGCATTATTGGAGGGGTTTTGCATTGGGCAAACCAAATTGTTTGTGTCAATGTTGTGAAAAGGAAATCAATAATTTGTTGTGCTGATTCTTGTGTTGACTTAGTCAAAGAAGATATTTGTGATTTTGCACAAAGGAGGCTGATTTTGGTGGTATTTGGGAATGCTTGTCAAGTTGGCTTCCACATAGGAATCGGCGTCCAAAAAAGAAGTTTGTGCCATGTTGATTTTGAGAATGAGGAGTAAAGCAATTCTCACAGCATCTCCAAGTTGTCTCTTGATTGGGTGGGGATATTTGTCATGTGCTGAGTAAGGAAGGGTGACTCAATTTCTTATAGGGCATATACATGTTCTCACCATAATGGATATGCGGTCCCACATACATGACATGGATAAATATATAGAACCAAGTTTGAGAGTTTTTTTGTGTGTGTAACATCCAAAGATTGGTGTTTAAATTGATTGATAAGAGGTTGTGTAATGCCCCGAACTATAAATGTTTGTATATTTTTTGATTCTTATGTAATTTTCTGATTTCTGATGCAAAACCATGAACTGAAACAATAAAACAAAATGAAACTAATTGCTTGAAACTTGTTGTCGAAACCCTCTATGGCTGGAAAGCAACTTCAACTCCACCACAAACTAGCAAAATTCGCTTATAGATGATAAATAAGCTAAATGAAAATGGTGGTTAAGTTCTGATATGAAATGGACAACCAACTTGACACCCTTTTATATGCAATCACACTCAAATTTGAGTAGACAATGCTCACATATAACCAATACCAATCCTGATATAACTGAAAGTGAATGAATTGAATCTTCAAATGGCAACAAACATACAAGAATGGATCCCTAGCGTATTAAACTTGCATGGATTTGAATTAAATACCAATCAATCACCATCATAATGTCTTTATTAGATTTGCAAAATGCTAGAGCAATTTACAATGACTGATATGCACAATTTCCAGACTTGCAATAATTTCATTTGAACAGAAATGATGAATGTATAGCTACATTAGCCCTTTTATGGTGAATATTAGACAAGTTTATTGGCTTGATCTGACTGTAGAAGTGTTGTAGCATCAACAGCGGTGAGGGAAATGACCTAGGGAGGTCATGTGGCAGTTGGGAACAATCAATTAGAGGCTGTGCAGCAATCCCAGGCCTTCCAAAATGTTGATAACAATCAATAAAATGTTTGCAAACAACAAAAGATGCTGATGGCGCTTGCCCAAAGTGCTGTTGTAACCTCCTCCAATGTTAGTATGCTCAAATATGGCCTGGAAATTGATAAAAACAAAAATAGTTTGGGCAGATATGCCCTCCCAAGCAATGGCCTTGCCAAGGAAAGTGGCTAGAAATGTTGTTGTGACAATAAATGATGACATAGCCTCTCTAGAAACCCTCCAAAATGATGGTGCTGTCACTAGATCTGTGAACTTTGTAACATATGATGATGAATTCGCCTCCTCAATGTTAGTATACTCAAGTTTATTGCTGTATATGTTGGTCACTGCACTAATGATGAAGAATTATTCCCCAAAAATGCTGATTTCATTGTAGCGACATTGTAGTAGTAGCATGTAAACTTGAAAATTGGCCAAAAATGCTGATTTCACGGTAGTAGCAACCTGTAAACTTGAAACTTGGCCAAAAATGCTGATTTCATTGTACCAACACTTTAGCAACAACAAAATGTGTCCAAAACCCTCAAGCCAGTGATGGAAAAATGATGGCAACTTCTTTCAAGGTGTGATGTCCAACATCTAGCAAGTGGACGGTGGAACAAACCCCACAATTGTTAAATCTGCAATAAAGCCCTTCAAATCATTAACCACAAATCTGCAAATGCTCCAAATTAGCACACATGCAACTCCTGGATGGAATTGCCAATGTTCGAGATGAGGGTTTTCATCCTCCAAGCTCCTCAGATCAATCAAGGCCCAAGGGTTTTCATCTTGGGAAGCAAACTTGAACACAAAGCTCAAATTTTTAAAATTGTATGGCAAAAATGGTGACAAAAATATATCCAAAACATGAAAAAGTTTCAGACTATTTTGAAACTTCTTCATATTTATTTAATTGATAAGTGACATCTCACCTTGGATATACTTTGGAAGAGCTCCATACTCAGCATAACAAGCAGTGGTATCATCAACCAAAGGATTTTAAGCATCAATTTCTAGAACTTTTCCTCCCTACGAAGAAAAGTAGGTTGGAAAGGTCTAGTTGTTGAACCAATAACAATTTTGTGGGTGTTGGTATGAGTGACATTAAGAATATTTTCCCTTGAAGTGCTTCCTTCACTATTCTAATGTCTAGGCGCATCCATGTTATTGTCCATCTTATGAAGCATTTGTGTCAAAAATATCAAGCATTAAATCAAACTTTCTTTTTGCTCTATCACTAGGATTGTCTTCCCTACTAGTTCTCTTTTGTTTTCTACCATATGCAACCTTTCTATCACAATATTTGGATTTCGTTGTTCAACTCCGAATTTTGAAGATGAAAACTCAATTTTTGGATTCTCTTGAAACTGATATTGTTTTCTGATTTCTCTTTGATAATATCTGTTGTTATTGTCATTGGGATGCATAAGATAGATGACTTTGCATGCAAAGGATTCGCTTTGAAAATAGGTTGGCAAGATCACCAACTTTGATACCATTGTAATGTGCCATTACACCAAAAGACCAACCTAGTGGCGAGGATAAGCACCAAGGGTGTTAAGGGAGGGGTTTGGTCGTCCCGAAGACGCGCAAGGAGCCCATATTCGACACATGAGGGCCCCACCACCTGGTTCAGATACACGCCCATTGGCATGATGGAGGAACATTTGTTGGGGCTCGAAGTGTCTTTAAAAGAGACCTTAAACATACTTTTTGAAGCAATTACCTTTTCCAAGAATAGATGTGTTCTTTTTTCTTGGGATGAAAACCCTTTGCATCATAAAGACTTCATGGATCCTCCATGTTTTTTGCGTTTTCCCACAGAAGGATTGTAGTTGTGCTATGATTGAGAAAGATTTTCTAGTTTCTAGTTATTGCTTTCGGTTGGTTGGTTTGCAAATTTTTGGTGTGAGATTTTCTATGTTTTCTTTTAGATATTGTTTAGAGTTGTGGCTTACAATTTTGGATTTATGTAGAAATTAAGACATTATTGTTTATTTTTGGGTTATTTCGTGTGATGAAATAATGTGTATTTTCGGACTCCTCTATGAGCCCTAGTCCTTGTGCAGGTTGTTGGCGTAACAATTAGCACCTCTGGAGTGCAAGTTGGTACGGACAACTATGTACAGTGTGTAATGACTGCTCTTCAAATTAGGAGGGGAAGCTCCTTCTTTTGCTGATATGCGTAAAAGTAAAGTATTCTAAAATCCTATCTTTTTGACTTAGTTGGAAGAGGCACAAGGTCAAGGAAACCAAGAACGTTGCAGCTAGGGGTTTTCTCTGGTTTTGTAGATCTTAACTACAACTAACTAAATGCTTTAATCTATCCTATTCCCTCAAGAAAAACAGAGCATGAGGAATTAGGAGCAAGAATGTGATATACGATAAACTTTACAACAGGATTTCCAAGGAGGAGGAACCCCTATCCGAGGCGTAGGCTGATATGACGTTTATTAGGCACGACATCAAACGATAAGCTCAATTACTAAATTTCCAAGGAGGAGGAACCCCCATCCAAGGCGTAGATATGCAACAAGCTTATTGGCAACAACACTTAAACGATAATTCTTCTTTCCAAATTTCCAAGGAGGAGGAACCCCTATCCGAGGCGTAGATATGAAAGAACAACTATTAATCACAACATAAGATAGCAAACTAGGACAACAAATTGCATTGGCGAGACACACATACAATAAACGATCAAACTAGCAATTATATTTAACTAAGATGAACAAGTATCATAATAATAACATTCAGGCAAGGTGGCACAAATATTTATTATAGTAAAAGTTCGTGAACAGAAACAAAACAACAATATTTCAAGCAAGGTGGCTCAACATATATTACTATCGTGTGCAAAAGTTAATTACAAATGAGAAAAGAGCTCTTATTTATAGACATCAAGGGTGTAGGGAATCCTAAAATCACTTTGGGTCAACTGTAGTCTCGCAAGCATGCGAGAATTTATTCTCTAAGTCTAAATAAATGAAACTATACAGTTAATTGGAAAGCTACCATCAGTTAACCGAAACATGACTAGACTAAATGAACATGGACATGTGTGACATGCACGTCCTTATTGAAATGAATGCTAACTGATAACTAACATCATTCAACTGGTTCCTAACTGAAAGTCCATCCTCCTGCGAAGATATCTCCAAGAATGAGATAGGTGCATGAAATCAGCAATGAGAACTCAAGAAATGACGTTGAGTTAATTGCTGCTTTTGATTCATCCTCGTAAATAACTGCAAGATCTAACTGGCTGTCTACTACAAGCCCTCTCTGTCTATCACCTCGTCTAGGAACTTGTCGATCGTCTCATCATTTGGCACTTTGACGCTATCCACAATGATGAACTGCCTGTTCAACTCCTTTTCTTCATCCTTGATCATCCTCTAGCACTCTTTGACCTCTTCAACAACCTTGTCAAAGGTAATTGGCATCATAGAGAAGTGACTCAACTTGGACGCCACAGGATCACCATCAAGACCATCATGCACCAAATTCTGGAACTCAGTCTACGCAACATCAACTGGAAATTCACTGATTGGTAACTCTGGCGGCTCCACAATTGTAGTGATGGCCTTTGTTTCTTTTACAGCTTTATGCCTCTGAGGCTTTTCTTGATTCTTCTCAATGGAAGAGTGTTGCATGATGAAACCGCAAAGTTTGACCGCAAACACTCTAGTTATGAGAAATGCACATGAACTCGCGCACATGTAGAACTCCGACAGTATCAACCCTCTAAACTGGCCTGGGAAGGCTAGCTATATGAGGTATGAAGCCATGTGGACTTTGAGTGACTACGCTTGTCAAATTGTTTGAATCAGCCCTCCGGATGTGCTCGATGCAAAACGGTGTCAACTTTTCTTATGAAATTGTGAATTAAAACCAATTTGGTCTTGAATTTAGTTTGAGTGAATTGCATTTTGAAAAACTCGCCTGTTGACTGTAAACACGGCTATGTTCTGACAACTTTTCCGGAAAGCTAAAAATAGCTTCTGACGAGGCTAAAAATACCCTAGTGAGGGGCAATTTTCACGAAAAATTCCAAGACGTGGGTTTTGTAGAGAAAATAATTCTAAGCTAATCTATGTCGTCAAAAATTCGAAAAAACACTTTTTTCCTTGGCATGCAAGAGCTTTTCGGTAAAAAAGCAGCAAGGGTTGTAGGGGCACCAGGGGCAATTTTTCCCGAGAAAAATTGAAACACGGGTTTTGTAGGCTATGGAATTCTAAGCCAACCCAGATGACTCGATTTTGGAAAAAATGAGTTTTTCGCCCACATGCAATGAAATCTTTGGAAAAAAGCACAGTGCTTTAGAATGGAAGCAGTGGGGCAATTTTCTCGAAAAAATCTAAGACATGGGTTTTGCTGCTAACGCTGAAATATGTGAACCCAGATGATCTGTTTTTGAAAATTTCGACGTTTACTTTGACATACGGAAGAAAACCTAAGACAAGAATAGAAGAATTTTTTGAGAGAGAAATAGAAGTTTTTGTTGTTTCTTTGAAAAAGTCGCCTATGCTTGAATTGGATTTGATGTAGTCTGCATGCAATTGAAAAATGAAGTCTGTAATATTCTTCCTTTGAACAATCTGAACATGGCGCAACGAAGAACATTGAAATATGATACCTATAGCACCTTTAGATCTTTATTTTCTCAAGAAAGACGTGTTTTCTCTCACTTGCAATGAAGAATAATGGACGCCTATGCCTTAATAAATAAGAATTTATCCTCAAAGGTGTCACAAATGCATGAATTATCTTGAAAATAGCGCTAGCCTTCCGATTGGACCTCTAAAACCAACGCCTTGCTTCTTACTGAGCCTTAAAACAGTTAACTGAGTGAAAAATATGCCCTAATTAGGGCGCCACCTCTAAAAACCTCAGTTAACTGTCTCCACCTTTATAGGGCGCCACTTCTCTTGAGTTTTGTTGGTGTACGTTTTATCATTCACCGAACACTCTAGAATAAAAATGTCCAAAGACACTCTATCCTCTCTTGAACAAAATCACCACGTATGCTAAGATTGCGAGAAGATCATATGGTGACTTCAAGGTTTCTTTTGTCAGGTCTTGACGTGTGGATAAACTCAATGGGCGTTGTGATATGCTGGTAATACACAAAGGGACTTACGTTGTGTTGGCATTTCAAATCGCACCTCTGGAATGCGCTTTGGAAACAGACAGCTATGTGCAGTAAATTGCTCTTCGAATTAGGAGGGGAAGCTCCCTCTTTTGCTGAGTTGCATAATGTAAGTAAACTAAAACTAATTTTTGCCTATCTTTTTGATTCAGTTGCGAGAACACAAGGTTATAGAACACTAGATGTTGTAGTTGAGGTTTTCCCTTTAATGAAACTTGACAACTACAACCTAACTTACGCTAAAACGTTTCTATCCTCTCGAGTAAATGCAGAGCAAGAGAGTCTAGAAATGGACGAGGGTGATTTTCTGACAAAGATACTTGGATAATCTTTCCTCAACATACATCTACTAAATTTCAATGCAAGCTGAAAAAGGAGATCATAAATGTATTACGGAAATATGAGACTTTATTTCAAGGGCAGCAAAGCAAGCTTCAAGATTTTATTTCCTCACACTTCTAACACAAAACAATAAATGGAAATTTGACTTTTGGAATAAATATTACAATTTTGGGACAGCAAGTTGTAGCAAAATACTTGGAACATGCGATCAACCTGATTATAATTGACACATAACACATGCACTAAACAAGGATTTGCAGCTAAGGAGGCATGCAAACTTGCTCTTTACACAAAATGAATTGACACTAAACGATAACAAACATGAAGGCATAAGCTCAACGATTCTGTTATCACAAGCATGGTTCTGAACAACACTGAATAACAAAGAGAAGGCACTAAAGGCACTTATGTCTTGTTATCACTAGCATGGCTAAACTAAAATGAGCAAACATTGCTCTTATTTATAACTAAGCAGAGGAGTAGGGAACCCTAAAATCTCCTTGCTTTTACAACTACTGCTTGCCAACATGCAAGCTTTATTTCTAAACCTAAAGAAGATAAACATCTAACACCTAAGAAAGCATGTAAAATAGGAAACGCCAACTCATTACATTTGTTTTCTTTCTTCTTCAAACAATGGATAATAATTGAGACAAGAATAGAAAGAAAGCGTGAGATAAGAATGGAAAGAAAGCTTGGAGAAAACTTCTAGAAGATTGCCGCTTTAAATCTCTCTCACACCCGCCAAAAAGCGTGAAACTGCCTCTCTATCAGGAGTGTTGATACTATCTATAGCCATATTCTGCTTTTCTAAGATCTTCTCCCCTTTTGCAATCAAACTTAGAGAATCTTTGACATCTTCAGCTTCTTTATGAGTTCTGTTCTTGAAAGATGACTTATTGATTGATAACTTGGCGGCTTTGCA
This sequence comes from Sequoiadendron giganteum, assembly GCA_007115665.2. Lineage (NCBI taxonomy): Eukaryota > Viridiplantae > Streptophyta > Pinopsida > Cupressales > Cupressaceae > Sequoiadendron > Sequoiadendron giganteum. The sequence continues at coordinate 345,882,299 of CM021109.1, read as the reverse complement.
ACTTTTGTGCATTCTGACACTTTTCTTGATTCTCCCACGGAAGAGTATTGCACAATTTTTTGTGACACTTGTCCTTTCGCTCATACCACTCCCTCTGCATGTTCTTCAATTGAGATGATGACGTTTGAAATCCACGATGCTATTGAAAAACACTTCCCAACACTGTTCGTTCAGATAATTATGATACAACACTTGTTTGGCTTTGAATCCGATGAGAGAGTACTCCATGCTGAAAAACATGAAGATTGATTGTAAACTTGACTAAGCTCGGACAAGCTCAGCACTAACCCTAAAAATAACTTGCTGATTTTCTTCGTCAAATGAATGAATTTTTGGGAAATTTTTTTGAGATATGGGTTTTGTTTAGAATTTTGTTACAAGCAAACCCAGATCGTCCGTTTTTGAAAATTTGAGTGAAGACTGAAAAAGTAGCAAACCCTAATTTTCTCCGAAAAAAGCAAAAAAAATTGTCATCTGGGTATTGTTCAGAGGTACATTCTGGATGAACCCATTTGGTTAGATTTTGAAAACCTCGAAGTTTCGCTGAAAAAGCTGTGATGTGGGTTTTGTTTAGAAGAACATTTAAGATAGACCCAAAAGATTGGAAGTTGTAAATTTTGAAGTTTTCTCTGACATGCAAAATAAAAGGCAGCTGCTGCAACCTTGAGAAAATTATTCAAAAATTATCTAGAAGATCGAACCAGTATAAACTAGCTCGCTGAAAATTGAAAATAATGGCCTCCTTCTTCAAAGATTTGATGTTCTGGATGAAAAAATATAAAAAAGCAAGCCTTCTTGAGTGCTGATCTGAAAATTTATTGAAAAACCAGCAAGTTAAACTCTTGAATCTTGAAAATAAGGGTTTGAAGTTGTTGCTCTGTTTCTCCTTGAAGATCACTTGCAAGAAAATAATGAATAATGAAACACAGAGGTGCCTTAAATAAGATTTTGCTTTGAAAACAGCTTCTCAAAACCCTAATTTGATGAAACTCTAAACTTAGCTCATGCCTTGAGCAAAGGCATTTTTTCTCTCTTTTGAAAATTTTGAAAATTCTAAAAATTATTACTAAGGCATGAGAAGTTGGGCGCCCTTCTTGAGGTATGGCGCCCAGTCTCTCCAAACTTAGCCAAATTTCCACCACTTTCACCTTCAGCTCAATTTTCAACCTTGTTTCAACTCTGTCTCTCGGCTTCCAGTTTGATCCGACGAATGAACTAAGCATTTCATTACGGAGCTTGATCGAATTCGACGACATGGTTCTGGAGACGTCATTTGCTAAAAACTTCATTTGACCCTTCAAATTGTCAAGTGCCTATCTGATAGGGGCGCCCATTTTCTCCATTGTTAGCCATTTTCATGATCTTCAATTTTATTCTTGTCTTCTGACCTTCAGATGAATTCATGATTCCAAGCGCCGTGTTGATCAAACCGACTGGCTGATGGATTCACTGGATAGCTAAGATGATTCTGGAAGGGGTCTTTTGGATACATGATCTTCGAAAACTGACTTCTGGTGGCTCTAAACCCTAGGCGCCTTCTCCTTCAAGGGCGCCCATCTCTTCCAAACTTAGTTTTTATTTTGAATTTTCCACTGTTGCTTCCAACTTCTGTCATTTTATACACTTTTCCGCCTCTGCTCGGCTTGCGACATCTGACGATTGTTTACTCTGACGGACGAGCTGATGGTTGTGTTGGAAAGCTGGATCTAGTCTAACGAAGTTACGTTGGCAGGACCTTCTGCAAATTTTATCATCTAGCACCTCAAAAGCTTGGGCGCCCTTTTCCTCTAGGGGTGCCCATTTCTTCCAGACTTAGTTTTTATTCTGTGTTCTTCGTCTTCTGTCTTAAAACATCTCTCTCCGTGACCTCTGTTTGTCTTGGATTTTCCGATGATTGGATGATCTGACGAGCGTGCTGACTGATTCGTTGCGGAGCTGGGATGATTCTGAGCAACATTGGCCTAGAGGTAGAAATCCTAATTCTGGCTTTTGACCTCTTGAAAAGTTGGGCGCCTTTCTCCTTTAGGGGCGCCCATGGCTGGCAGAGTTAGAAAAAATTATGAATTTTTTCAACTTTTTACCTTGTTTAACGTGCCCTTGTCTTTGACTGTTGAAATGAAAAATATTCTAAGGCATTGAAGTATGGGCGCCTCTTCTTGACTGGGGCACCTGAAGTCTCCAGACTTAGACAAAGTTTTGCATCTTTCACTTTTCAAACTTCCTTTGCATGTTCTTGTTCTTCGTGCACGTTGTTCGTTGATAGCCTCTGTTTGATGCTTGAACGTTTGATTCTGACACCTGGCCGCTGTCTGACCTCCATTGATGACCTTGGATCTCCGAAAAAGCTTCTGAAAAAGCAGAATGGACCTAGTAGGGTAAAACTGATCTTTTTGTGATTTTGACTACACTAACTTGATGAGGAAGTATTTTAAACCAATCAAAATATGTCTTAACCCAAAAAGCCAAACTTTCTATTTTTAGAAAATTTTAGAAGTATACGTTTCGTAAGAAACCTAGAAAAACCCAGAAAAAGTTTCTATTTTTAGAAAACTGCTAAAAATAGAAGTTTTCCTAAAATTTAGGGATGAAAAATTGAAATCTGGGTATTGTAGGGTTGATCGTTTTGAACCGACCTAGATTGCCTGATTTTGAAATTTCTAAGTTTTTGACCCTCATGCAAGACATGCAAAGCCCCAATTTTGACTTTTTCTGACAGATTTAATAGTATTTTGACTCATTTCTTCAAAATGCCTAAGTGTAGCGAAAATTTTAATTTGTGTTACAACACGTTGACAAATCATTCACAAGTTAGGACTTAGATGAATTTAACATTAAATGCTCTTTCTTTTCGGGATTTTTCAGTTTGAGATTTCATAAAAAAGGGAAAAAAGGATAAGGTTTAGAAGTTCTATGCTATTCCTAGGAATTCAAGAGACGGTAGAGACTAGGTGAAACTAATAACAACACTTCGCTTCGCTACACTATGGACAACTACACAAAGTGAGTGCAATCTTCAAGGGGTGTGCTTATGATTTTCACATCATGAATAAAACTACCATGAAATAGAACAATATTTATCTAGATAAAAGTTAAGCATCCACAAAATAAGCTTAGGCTAACTTTACGCATTTAATAAAAATCATCTATTCAAAGAAAGTATGAGCAAGAGTTTCACCATAAATCTATACTATCAATCTTTCATTCATCTAACATACATGGAAATCAAATTCTATTCTAAATCTATTCTATTGTTGAAGGAGATATGCAACCATGCAACCACTTGACAATAAAAAAGATTTAAAGCAAATCATGCATATGAGCTTTTATTATCCAAAGTAGCTATACCATAGTTACGAGACTCGCCCGGAAGCGCCCAAACTCGGCGAGTCCCGAGCCGAGCACACCTGGCCGGGTCCTGGGAGCCCGGACGCGGACGCGGCCGAGTCCTACCGAGTCCTAGCCGGACTCGCCGGACTCGCCAGACTCGCCGCTTCCCGGAGAGTCCCGAGCCCTGGACGCGGCCGGCGAATGCAGAAAGAAAAGTGAATAAAAAATCATAAAATTTGATGTTTTAATTTTATTTTTTTTGTGTTATATTATCTCCCCAACCCTAAAAGCAACCTCATTTCATTCATTTGGCAAAATAGGAGGAGAAGAGAGAGTTGTGAGGAAAAATAAGAGGAGAAGAGAGGGCAACCAGCAAGCTGTTGAAGACAAATACAGGGCCACATACCATTTGGGAAGCTTCATAACAGCAAGAAGGTGCATTGAGAGCTCATTACCAGTGATTGGGAGGAGTTTGCATTGCATTCCAAGCCAAATATAAGAGGTAAGTTTGATTTTTATTGGTTTTTTTTGTGTTTTTTTAACAAATAATTCATTGTAATTTGAAAAATCATTGTTTTTTTTAGTTTGCATTTTTTTTTACAAACCCTACTTGCAATATAAATAATTTTATAAACCCTACTTGTTATTGCAGCCACATTCATTTGCAAATCAAAACATATTATTATTTTCACAATGTCTCAAACCCCAGGCAGAAAAGACCCTGCTTGGAAACATGCTGAAATCTTTCCCGGAATGAAAAAAGGGGAAGCAAAATGTAAATACTGCAAAACAATATATCATGGAGGCATAAATCGATTAAAATACCATATTGCACGCATTCCCATCCATGATGCAGCGGGATGCCCTATAGCACCTCCTGAGGCTGTCCGTGAAGTGCAGGTGCAATTAGAAACTTTTGAATTGCAAAAAGAGATGAAAAAAAAACAGAAGCATGAATTGGTGAGTTTGGGAGTTGGACATGGACTTGGTGCTGTTGGAGATGCTTCTTCCATGCCTCCATACCGTCCTAGTGCTAGTGCTTGTGCTAGTGGTACTGCTTCTGCACCAGCTATCCCTGTGCATACTCCTACTGCTGGTGGCGCTAGTACTGCTAGTGGTAGTGGTAGTGGTAGTATTATTGGCCCTAGAGTTCGTAAATCTAGGGTGGACTCATATTTTGTACCACGCACTACTCCTGGTTCCCAACCGTCACTTGAGAGCATGGGTTGGAACAAGGATGTACATGATGCAGCAAAAAAGACAATTGCAGACTTTTGGTACTACTGCACCATTCCCTTCCATGTTGCCAGGTAATTCTTTTTTGTTTAATTGTTTTAAAATTTATTATTTTAGAATCTAGATGTATCTCATTATCGAATTCAAATTTAGTGCAGTTAAAATCTTAAAACTTTTCATTTTACAATACTTATGTAAGTAACTTATTAATTTATTTATGACATGTTTTAGGTCACCTTTTTGGCAAAACATGGTTGATGCCATAACCATATGTGGGCCGGGGTTCAAAGCCCCTTCTGAAGATGAATTAAAGGGCCCACTTTTGAGTCAAAAAGTGGCAGATGTGAAAGCACAATTAGAGGAGCAGCGTGAGCAGTGGAGGAGGATTGGTTGCACCATCATGACTGATGGTTGGACCGATAGGAGAAATAGGACGCTGCTTAATTTTCTAGTGTCCTCCGGAGGTAATTGTACTTCCCTCAATGCATTGAAATTTGAATTTGATTTAGTGATTAATAATTTAATATGGCTGATTTTTGTTTTTTAATTTATTGAATAACTGGTTTTGCTTATTCTTTCAGGTGACACCATTTCATTAAGTCCATTGATGCTTCTGCCCAATTCAAAAATGCCACATATCTGTGTGAGGCTATAGAGGAGGTGATAGCTGATGTGGGGGAAGAGAATGTAGTGCAAGTGGTGACAGATAATGCAGCAAACTATGTTGCTGCTGGTAGATTATTGATGGAGAGGCACCCTACTATATTCTGGACTCCATGTGCCGCCCATTGCATTGACCTCATGATGGAGGATCTTGGCAAGCTCCCATGGATCAAAACATGTGTGGATGCAGGTAGAAACATTTGCAAATTTATATACAATCACACATGGGTGCTTAACCTTATGAGGCAATACACGGGGTTGAGGGAGTTGTCTCGTCCTGGCATCACTAGGTTTGCAACTAATTTTATCACGTTGCAATCCTTGATTCGGTCAAAGGCAGCCTTAAGGCGCATGTTTGTTGGTGAGGAGTGGTCTTCCTCATCGTTTTCTACAAGCACTGCAGGGATTGGTGTGGCCAATTGCATTTTTGATGAGCAAGGGTTTTGGACACCAGTGGAGGAGATTGTGAAGGTAAAATTTAATTCTTTATTATGTTTTAATTTTTAATCATATCTTTTATTTGTTTATTTTCATTCACACTTATTTGTGAAACATGTTTGCACTTTGCAGTTTATTGAGCCCTTGCTAGTTCTCCTACGAGTTGCAGATGGGGAGAAGCCCGCACTGGGATACATATATGAGGGCATGGATAGGGCCAAAGAGGCCATTAGATCAGTCTATGGTGGAGTTCAGGATAAGTATCGTCCCATTTGGGAGATCATTGATAGGAGATGGCAAAACCAACTTCATAGGCCCATCCATGCAGCCGCATGTTTCTTAAATCCGGCCTTCCAATTCCGCCGTGATATCCGTGGAGATAGAGAAATTCTTAGTGGGCTCTACTCGACGATAGAGCGGATGTTGCCCGCTGTTACTACACAGATAGTGCAGGAGATAGATGCCTTCAGTAAGGCACGAGGAGACTTCTTTGCACGTCAAATGACCATAGACAGTAGGACAACATTACTACCAGGTAAAAATATATTTAAGGGCATAATTGTCATCTTTTTATATTGTATTTTATTATTAAATGTTGAACTTGAAACTTGAAATGAGATTGATTTTGTTTCTTTTTCTCATCTCAGATAGCTGGTGGAGGTTGTTTGGTTCTGATGCACGGAACCTGCAGAATATTGCCATTCGTCTATTGAGCCAGCCATGCAGTTCATCTGGTTGTGAGCGCAATTGGAGTATGTTTGAGCACATACACTCCAAGAAGCGCAATAGATTGACAGTGGAGAGGATGAATGACTTGGTCTATGTTCATTACAACCTTCGGCTCAGATACAAGAAGCTTTTTGACCACGACAACACCCCGATCAATCTAGATGAGGTTGATCCACAGTCTGAGTGGACCACTGAGGCTACAGATGCAGTCTTTAGTGACGAGGACCTTGATTGGGTGGACCAGGCAGAGAGAGAGGCTGAGGTTGTAGCCATGGCTGAGGAGGAGGCTAGAGCACGAGGAGACATAGCTGCTGTTGGTGAGAGTGGCATGGAGACTCAGACAGAGGCAGAGACTATGGCTGCAGCTGCAACATCATCCAGGAGCGTTAGACGCCTTCGTAGGAAGGATGTTGGCTCCACTATGCCATAGAGTCATAGAGTCATAGCTATTGTTTTGATATTTCATATTTGTATGGAACATTTGATGTTATGGATTTCATATTCCATGACTTTTGTATACATTTGACTAGTTTTATAATCTATATATCTAAGTATGCTATTTCCTTCAGCAGCGCAACTACAATTTGTGTACTTTATACTTATGTGATCGTTGTATACTTGTGTATGTGATCAAATTTGCTTTTATTTGTGTTGTATTCAATAAAGGGTGCTTGAAACAAGTTTTAAATCCTTAAAAATCTCTAAATTTCTAGGTTTTTTTCAACTTTTTTTCATTTTGCCGAGTCTGCGCCGAGTCCGAGTCCCGAGTCCCCGAGTCCCGAGTCGAGTCGCCCTAGCCGAGTCCGAGCCGAGTCCGAGTCTCGTTACTATGAGCTATACACAACAATTTCATAAAACTCTCTTCACAAAATGACAATGAGAGATTAAGAGTTTATATAGAGTTTCTAAAAACAAATGAAAGGCTGAGATTAACTCAAGATTAACGGCCACGATCAAGACATATCAACCCTAATTAGGGTTTCCCAAAATAACATAAACAACAATTGCATGGAGAACAAGTGGCACGAGGAGCTATCTTCAAGGGAGTGCATCGTTATCCTCTCAAGATGCAGTATGTTCAATGAACCTGGACACGATCGAGATGACCTCTTCCATCGTGACCTGTGGCGGCATGTTTTCTTTGAATTCAAACCCGTCCAAGTCATTAGCACATGCGGCAAAAGCACTCTCCCACTCCAATTCCTGTTTCAGGAAGGCATCTCGGATAAACAAGAAGTTTGCCACCTTAGTCAAATTCTGTTTCAGAACCGGTCCAGTGATAGTGAGGAAGATCTCCTGAATTCTGAGCTTCAGATTTTCCAGTTGCATGTCATTTTCTCAGATGATCTCCTTCTCAAGCACACATCCGTAGCTATAAGGAAAATCTTATTCTGAGTTTCTTTAATCTGCTCCTCAGCTTTGACTTCATCGGCCTTTACTTTTTCCAAGACCTCACTTCGTGCAATCAATGCCCAATACCAAGTGTGGAAATCATATGCGGCGCCTGCTGCAATTATTTTCTCATCAATCAATTCCTGTTTTGGGACTCCTTTAAGCACTCTAAGGCGTGGAATGATTTTGTCTTGAATATCCTGAAGGTTGTGCCAAGCTTTTGTCAAGACAGCAAGTTTGGAGAGCAAAGAAGAAGTTTGCCCATATGCCAATGTTAATCTTTCCATAAATGTAGTTGCTTCCTCGCTTTTGCTCTCCGTCCACTCCTTAGTTTCTTTAGGTGTGACCATTTCTTCCTCAAAGTCCTTGATCGCTTCTTTTGAAGAGTTTAGAAGTGGAGGAGCTATTGCATCGCCCTGATCGAGAGGTTTGGTTAGGTGTTGAATGTACTCCTTCGGGCGTTCAATCTCCTTTTTATATTCTCTTTTCTTTGCCACTTCCTTTTCCAACCTCGCCTTGATGGTAGCGACTGAATTGTGCAAGTCTTCAACCTCTTGGCCTTTTGTTGTTGGACCCAAGTCGATAGTAGTGACGACATACTCATGGGGAGCAATATCCTCTTGTGACTTATCCACTGTTGGCATGACAATCTGCACTGAAAGACAACCGACTTCATCTCTCTAGATTGTGGAGAATTTCTTGGCGGGCTTCTTTGCAGTAACATTTTCTAACTTGGCCAAGAAATCTGCTGTCATCTTCTTCTTGAATCTCAACTGGTACTTTTATCTTCAATCTTTCTTTCAGCCAATTAGGAATTGTAGGCTGTTCAATGCCGTCCTCTTCCTGAGTATTTTCTCCACATGGAATATCCAAAATTCCTCTAAGAGTGGAAATCATTCCCTCATCCGGGATCCATTTCATTCTCCGATTCGAGTATCTTTGTGCCTATAGGAGATGGAGGCTTATCGTCATCTGGTTGAATTGATTCAATATTCCCCTCATGAATTGGAGAAGGAATCCTTATGTCGGCCAATGACTCATCGACAGTGGCTAATATCTCGTCAACATTCTTGGATGTAGCAGAATGCAATGGCTCCAATCTCTGCTTCTTTTGAACAGGTTCTTCATTTATAGGCTGCTTCTCCTTTGGCTTGGTGGAGTCATCAATTAGCTCCTTCCTTTTCTTGGAATTGGTGCTTTCAATCAATTCAACACTGTGAGATGCTCCTGCATTCAAGGAATATGATTCCATCTCGCCCAGTAAGTCATAAGTGAGGGTCAATTTCCTTCGCCTTAACTCTTGGACTTGTTGGTCAACCCACCATTGTGAATACTTGACAACCGGCTTCATCAAGGTAGTTAAATCTGCAAGCTCAGGTTCTGACCACTTCACAGGAGAAATAGGCCAATTCTCATCGTAGCGCGGTTGAACATATTCTCCATCTTCCTCTAGTTGATCAGGTACTCGACAAAGCTCGGTTGTTCTAATCATGTTCATTGGCAATCTGGACCATAATCTTTTCCTAATATCATATTCATCTGCAGCATTTGCCCAAAAGTCCTCTAGGTCTACTTTATGTCTATACTTCTTTCCATTCACAGTCCCAATGTGGTTATCAGGATCAAAATCGGCCTTGGACCGGTAAGATGTGAATGGATACGATTGCATCTCCAACCTGGCACTTTTAGTTGCTTGTGCCAACGGACAGACTCTAGCATGTTCCCAATGAAGAATGTAAAAGGTAATGGCTGCCTTCTGCTTTGATCTCTGGAAGCCTTGGTATGTCTCCAATTGCCTAAGGACCTCTAGCAAGACCATTCTATTGGTAGGATAGATTGGAAGTTGGTAAGGACATCCGGTGAATCCCTGAACCCTTATATATGTGAATCTTGGAAATTGGATAAACTAGGATCCATACATGCTGATCAGGCTCTTGGCCTCATGAGTAAGCCTACCTCCATGCAGTATTCTGGTGATGTACATCAGGAAAGCATCATTCGCCCTTCTGAAGGGGGCCTTCTCACTGAGCTGTAGTTGCGGATAACAATCATAGGACTTGAATTCGTTTTCACCATTGCCTACCACGCCTCTGCAGATCAATCTTGTATATCTGTAAGTTCTGGCCAATAGGTAGATGATATAGGAATTCATGTAAAAAGATTTCGTCCTTTCCAAATTGATTAATTGTTCATGGAGATTGTCGCTAATCATCTGGGACCAATTGAACATCTTTACGCCTGAGGTGATCTCATCAATGAAATAATACATCCATGTCTCAAATGGCGCGCCTTGGGGGTTGCCCATTACTCTGTTCAATAGCAAAATGATATCTCCATACTCCTCCTTGAAGTCTGTGCGAAGCAACTTCTTTGGCATTTTCTTGGTGGAAGGCCTCGACTTCTCTAACCATGATTTATTTATATTTGTCGCACAGAGCTGAAATTGGTTCTCATAAAGTTTTCCGGTGTCCTCTCTTCTTTTGTAAGAAGTCCGGTTATAACTCGGTATGCCAAATGCTTCTTGAATTGCTAATTCTTTGAGGTGAGCTAGTATTCTCTCGTCTGGCGCAATGATCTGTCGCTCCTGCACATTGTAGTGAATGGCACACTCTACCATCAATTCAGCACACTCCACAACTAGTGTAAATCCAACCGCCTGGACGATGCCATTTCTCATCAACCGGCGAGCAACTAGTGTCAGTAGGAATCCATTTTGGCCGTACATTCTCCTCTTGAAGTCTTTAAAATCTATGTGTCCAAGATTGGTGTCTGTTATGTTTTTCCATTTGGAGTTGATTTTTGACTTCGACTGTAGTCCTTTGCTGGCGAACTTCATTTGGGCCTTTCTTGAAGGTTCTCCTCTTTGGTGGTCATTAACTTGCAATGAATATGAAGAGAATTAAAAAAGATTTTAAAGACTTTAATTCTGATTTTTTTGGACCTTTATTCGAAATTTTTCACTTTCAGCCTGTTAAAAATATAAATTCTGTGAAAAAATCAGATTGAAAATGGGCGAACTTGGTTAAGTACTCGACAAATCTTTGCCAGAATGAGTGAATAAGACGGAAGAAAGAGAGAAGAATTTAGCCAAACTCATTTTTGAACCTTCGAAAGTATGTTTTGACTGTAAATCGACCTTTCAATTCTGAAAATTCACTCCAAAATCCATAAAAAAGCACGTTATTTTCTAGAAAATACGCCCTTTAACTCAAAAAATTTATTTCTCCACTTTGAAAAATTACTTTGTCTTCAAAAATATCCCTTCGAAAACTTATCCTTCACAACTTTGGAAGAGCTAAAACCTTCTTATGATCGAACTCTGGAAGAGAATGATTTGAAAATGACAAGTCAAATTTCTTATAAAGTTGGAGAGTTCGAATGATTTTAGCAACTTCATGATTTCTCTCTAAATTCATCGAATCCAAACTAGTTTTATTTCTTCTAGAATGGCAAATTGATCTTCACTGGAGATTTTCGAAAGAAAGTTTCCATTTTTATATCATGGCACTATCCTTAGCCAAAATCCTCTAGATTTTCCTTTGAGCTCGAAAATTTGTCTAAGTGTTGGAAAAAATAATAAAAATATTCCAAGTGTTAAATTTTATTTTCCAACCTCTTCTAACCTTTTCCAACCCTTTTATTATTTAATTTTGGCAAAATTTTACCTTACCCAGGGCCAATCTACTATTTTTCATGTCATTTTATTAGTTGGGCGGACTTTAGAAAGGCATGAACATTTCTCCATCCTTGGGCGGACTTGGAGGTTAGCTAGACATTTCTCTTGGTGGGTGGACTTCATACATGTTTGGACATCTTTCCCTTGTCCAAGGTGGACTTTGAACTTTCTTTGTCATCTTTCTTCAAAGTGGGGCGGACTTGGAGTTTTCCATGCCATCTTGTTTAGGGCGGTTTCATGATTGCTCTGCCATCCTTCATTTTTGCCTAAGGCGGACTTGGAATTTTCTATGCCAAGGGCGGACTTCATACATGTTTGGACATCTTTCATCTCTCCTCTAGGCGAACTTTGCACTTGCTTGGCCAATTTTTTCTTCCTTGGGCAGACTTCATGATGCTTATGCCATTTCACTTTGTGGGTGGACTTGACCATGCCTTAGACATTTCTCTCATCCTTGGGCGGACTTGGAGGCTAGCTTTCCATCTCCACATTTCCTTTGGCGGACTTTGTGATATGCTTGATCATGCTTTCTCCAAGCTAGGGCAGACTTGGCCAAAGTCTTGTCATCTTTTCTTGGTCGAACTTCATCATGCCAGTTCCAACCTTGCTTTTATCTGGAACAAACCTTGCCCGTCAATTTTGCCTCGCTTTTTATACTTAGAGACATAAATTTTTGATTCTGAAGGTATGAACGTTATTGCCATGACATGCAGGACCCAATCCTAGGTCTACTTTCAAAAAAGCAGAAAAAAGCAAAAAAGCAAAAAGCAAAAAGCAAAAAAGCAAGCCAAAAAAGCTGCTTCTTGGATTGGTCCCAAAATGCCAAAAATAAAAAAGCAAAAAAGCAAGAAAACAAAAAAAGCAAAATCCCTAAATAATAGGAAGTGTCAGAATTGACTCAAAGCAATAGCGTTCCTCGTCTTCCGGATCTTCTGAGCACTTTGATGACGTCTAGGCATTGTTATGGGCTTGAATTCTCTACTTGACCCAGGTGATTTCTCAAAAACTCTAACTCTAAACTCCCAAAGAAATGGTCCATGAAATTGCAACTCAGAGGACAAAACCCTAAAAAGCAAATTATTGGGGGTCCCCATTTGCAATGGGGTGATGTGTGAAATAGGTCACAACAAGTTCAAAAAGTCAACATTTGACTTTAGGCGTTTCTTCCTAGACTTAGCCAATTTCTTGAAAATTTTGATTTGAAAACATCACCGGAGCCCACTTTCGATCACTGATTCTAATTGACTGACATGTTGGATAGACTGGCTGACAGTTTTATTGAAGAGCAGGATCAAATCTGACAAGAGTCTCCTTGAGGCTGCAAACCGTAATTCTAATATCTGAGGTCTCAAAATTTAGGGCGCGCCTGGCTTTTAGGGGCGCTTTTGACGTCAAACTTGGAATTTGTTTCATGCATTTTCATCATTTTGAAGGTGATACTGACCTTACTTCACCTTGCGTTTCCCGGTGTTCGGAAAAACTTTAGAACTAACTGACAGGCTCACTTCAGAGCTGGTTGGATTCCGAACAAGAGCTCTTGGAGAGCACTTCTCTTAAAAACATCATCTAATAGCTGAAAAACATGGGTGCCCTTGGCCTCCAGGGGTGCTTTTCTTCCTAGAGAGCCATTTTTCCAACTGGCTAAAAATCCACTTAAACCCCGATTGCAGGCTGTTGTCAAGTCTTCTGAACCGATTGATATATGCAACGGAAAGCTAGAAGCGTCACAGACAGGATGAGTATCTGAGCTGACCAAAAAGACTCCATTTGAAGCTCCAAAACCTTGGGCGCCCCTGGCCTCTAGGGGCGCTTTTGCTTTTTCTGACATTTTTGACCATGACTAAGACCCTATGTTTGACTCCTGATATCGGCAGTTCAGCAACTCAGAGTCATCCGTTGAAGGATGCGTTGCGAAGCGAGACCAAATCTGAGACAAACATCCTAGGTGTCATTTGATCAGAAACCTCCATCTGGTGCTTCAAAAAGATGTGCGCCCCTGGCTAAGAGGTGCGCTTTGCACTCCAGTGTCATTTTTGAATCTCCCTCATTTCACGTTCAATCTCCAGTTTCAGGTGCTAGACATATCCTTCAGACTGGCTAGTAGGCTCATCGTGAAGCTGACAGGATTTTAGAGAAGTTTTCTTGGATGTGACAAACCTCAGAAAGTTGATCTGGGCCCTTGAAATCAAGGGGCACCCTTGGCTAACAAGTGTGCTTTTGCTCCAGAGAAATTTTCAACATTTTCACCTCGACGAAAATATCCTCCGAAATGAAGCATTATTTTGGACATATCTCGCCATAGAAACTTCATCGGAGCACTTTAAGCTTAGATTTCGACACCTGGCACCTGGTCATCTGCCATTGTTGACCTCGTACATCCTAACGTTTCACTTGAAAAAGCGAAAACTACCCACCAGAGCTAAACTGAGTTTTAATTGAATCTGACTTCACCATTGTGATCGTGAAGCAAAATTAGCCAATCAAAACAATTTTCAATTAGTTTTGACAAGTTCCATTTTTTAGGGTTTTTGACCTAAAAATAGGGGTCCAGAAACCTTAATTTTCAATTTTTTCCAGTATCTTCTTGACATCACACTGACTCAAAGCCCATACTTGATTTGCCTGAAAACTATGTTTTGACATCATTTTACAAGATTTAGACCATTTTAAGCAAAATGCCTTAATGAAGCAAAAAAATTGGTTTGGGTACAACACAGGTCACACCTTTTTTCTTCTTGGTTGTACACTATAGGAAAATATTTCCAATGATGTTTGAAGCTCCTTAGTGGTTAGGCGTTGAAAGAAAATAATCATTGATTTTGTGTGAGTTGGTCGCTATGTGTTTCCTTAGTGCCTTACGTTGCAAGTTGGCTGTACAAGAGAAAATGGTGGGTAGAAGAGTCCAAAATCCTTGATGTCATTGATTTTGGATTGGTTTTTATGCTATTTTAACTACGAAATATGAATGTAAAATCCCCACCCAAGAAGGAATGAAATTTTTACGATATTTCTTAGTTTGACAGTGTCAACATTTTGTTAAACAGTTTGGCAGTGAACTGATCTAAGTTTGTTTTGGAATTTGATTGTGAATTAAGAGCAATGCTTATTCATCATTGTAATTTCATTGACCAGCTCCACAAAATATATCCGAGCATTGTAATATCCTTGTGCAATTTATATGCAACAATTTTCCACTTTTCTCAATTCATTCGCATAGGCATTTCGTCAAACAGTTGTCATTATATGGTACTAGGTTTGTTTCAAATGTTTTCATATAACATGATCATGCTTTATGCGAGATATACACAATATATATATTCTCTTCTAATATTCAAATACAAGACAACTGATCTTCAAAACTTAATATTGAATGAATCTCATATTAATAGCAACTGGAATAAATTTCAGGTCCAATGTTTAATATTTATCAGAGAGTAACTTTAATGGGGATTCATACATAATGAAAATTATCGCAAACCTGAGATCAATTGGAGTTTATAGACCTCCAAGTAAATACATTGAGTTATTACTCTAGCCAATCGCTACACAAGGAATCACGACTTCCAAAAGAGGAACGACGGTTCATAATAAAAGATACGAGGGTGTGTGGTTCTTGCTGCTACCCTCCAAACTATCGCCATTCCCTATGTTGACCTTGCTGATTGCAAAGTCTCCCTTCCACGTAACTTGCTCAGCCTTATGGAATGGTACGATGGATGTTAAAGGCTACGAACTCCCCCAAAAATGAATGTTCTGACTTGATACCAAAGTTCACGTTGGAAAGAAGTAATACAACCAAGCCTAGAAAATATTAATATCCATGTTATAAATTATGTCGATAACTTCCAGAGTTATAATATTTAAAAATATCTACCTTCCTTCATTTATTCCTTGTCCACCATTAACTTTGAAAATTTGTCTCGAAAGCACAAATGACCAAATAAAATAGATATGGCAATAATATCTCAGAAATAATATTTTAATATGTTGTTTGATATTTTCTTGAACACATTAAACGAAGCATTTTGACTGTTTTGCGTGTTAATACCAATGTGCTGAAATTCATCTCTGAAAGAGACTTCACAAATTTAGATAATCCCTCTGAAGAACACTATGAGGAATTTGGATAATCCCTCCAACTTCTAGCTAGGATAGATTAGTCTCACTATTGAAACCAACCACTTTTAGGAATTCCGTTCTAGGGTTTAGAGCTCTGAAAACTCCTCAAAAACCAAGAAGAATAATAATAATTTACTTGCCTCAAATGACTCCCCTTTCTCGCTTTTATTTCCTTCCAAAGAAAATTCTAGAAACCCATTTGAAATTTCTCGCTCAAATTATATTAAGCTCCTTTTTAATAAAGTGACTTAATAAAGTACTTTTTAATTTTATTTTTTTCCTTAATGTCACTTTTCACTTCAATCTAATTATTTAATATTACCCTTTTAAATGTACTTTTTTTTTTCCTAGGCAATATTAAATAATTAAATAAATTAATTCCCTTAACCCTTCGGCTTAGCCTATGGGAATTAAATAGGTTAACCAATGCCATTGAGTGATCACTCTGAAAATGGGGACATGACAATGAAATAATCTTGATTACATCAAATAGAGATTTTTTTTGTTGTTGAAGTCATACCTTTTAATCTTTAGGGTGATGACTATGCAGTGCCTTCTCTTTCCCCCTACCTTTACTAGTGGTTGCTCGCCCTACTTGTTCCTCTATGTTTGTTCTTCAAAATTGCCCGAAAGGGCCCTCAACTATCTCTAAATGCTTCAATGGGAGCTTTCCTTCTACATTGGGGGATTATTACTAAATAGGTAATAATTAAACACTCTATAGTTGTGCTCCACCAACCTTGTATGTCTCCTTGTGGTTGTTGTGCTGCTATAATAGAATCAGGCTTTGATTAAGAGTATTTGAGTGAATTGCGATTGTATGTTGAGGAAACTCATATAAGAATGACAAAGCAAGATTATGACACAATTTATTTGCTATTAGAAAGAGATGTTTATTTGACACCAGATGAGGTGATAGAGTTTGGTATTATCAATGAAATTGGCATAGGGTGGACTAGATGGTCGTCTAGTCTAGGTACAAGTCGTACCATTTGTTGGGAGGTGTTGTTGCAACTACCAAATGATTAATTGAAGTTTTTTGTTATTTCAAACCTCATAAAGTGCATATATCAATTGCTACATATCTTCAGAGGATTAATCTTTTCATATTTGGTAACATTTATTGCAATATAATTTGTCTAAAAATTGGTGCAAATACAATTTAAGAGGCTAGAAACTATATTGGAGGCATTTTCAGATTAGTGGAACAACTTCAACATTTGACAACTCTAAGTGATATCAGCACAAAGCGGGTATATCTGTATGTGTTTTTAAGTTTACCTTCAAATTGTTTGACAAAATGCTCTCTTTTTGGATGATAGATAATTTTTTTAGTAAAATGCTTGCCTTGGTTATTTAAGTGAAATAATTGATTTCAAATCCATATTGCAATATTGGATGGTATATCGCTAGTACTTATTTGATATTGTTGAAGATCCAGGATGGTTCACTATTGGATCCCATTTTAATTGTAAGAAGGTTTTGGCCGATTCACTACGAGACCCATTGCATTTCATTATTTGCCAATTTGGTGTTGAGTTGATAGCCCGTTTTGACATTGATTGGATCCACATGCAATCAACCATTTTGGCTTGATCATATTCTACTTGTAATTTTCTAGTGGCTTTTGCATTTGCATATTGATTTTGAATTGGATGGCTAGCTACAAATATTTTTCTTCAAGTATTTCTTTGTCCTTGTTCTACCTCTATATGCTCTCAACTTGCCCACCTCGGAATCTTGGTGATGAAAAAGAGTAGAATTTGAGTGATTGCAAACAAATTATGTGGACTTAGCTAACCCCTATGGTGTTTATTACAATGGTTTTAGAGTTGATGTCTTGAGGTCAAGCCTTGATGGACATTCCTTTGTTGTGCTAGTGGGTGTGTACTTGAATTGGATGGTGGGGCTCTCATGTGTCCAATATGGGCTCCTCATGGTTCCTTTGGTGGACAAAACCACTCCCTTAACTCCCTTGGAGCTCGTCGTCACCACTAGGTTGGTCTTTTGGTGTAGTGGCACATCACAACCCTTGATGTGTTTCAAATTGTTATCTTCTAAGTATCCTTCCGTTGATTCTTTTTATTAACCCCATAGGACCATTGATTCAAACACTTGAAGAGTCCAAGCATGCATTGTTGCAAGCTAGTGTATTGGTATGTTGACATCCTTTAGTACATGCTAAAGAAAAAGATGGTGACTAGACAATGTATAGTCGCATAAAGGATATTGTAGGGTTGCCTCAACAAAAGAATCGAAGCCTCTCAATTTTTTTGCCATAGTGTATTGGTGCATTCCAAAAAGCTCAAGTGTGGCAATACAAAGGGTTAGTATGATTCGCCATGAGTGATGGTACGTGCCTGGTAGTTAGCGTGTGCTTGGTAGTTAGCGTGTGCTTGGCAGTTAACATGTGCCTATACTCAACAAATATTTGAAAATGTAAAAAGAAAAGAGTTTGGTTTAAGGAAGAGAATGTGTTGACATAAGGTATAGAGAAGGATATAATCCATAAGGCATTTCAACATGCTTGCACATTGATAGTCTCCAAAGCAAAGGAGGAGAACAAATGACAATATTACAAAAGATAGGATAATGGCGGACGTTTAGTAGTTGGCACAAAGGGAAATTGAAATTATCTTAGTGCATTGGTGCACATCAATACACATACTTGTTTGCAAAATTGTTGTTAGTGTTTGGTTTTTACCTTTAGATCTAAGGTTTGCACTTAGGCTAATAGGTTTTCCTATACAAGAGTATTGAACCGGTTATTAAAAATAAAAACTCCCTTTGATCAAGGGCATGTTAGCTAAAAAACATGCACCTATCCTCAAAGATTTTCTTAAGATGCATTATTACTCAAAGTGTGCCTGAAGATAGTGACAAGAGGGCAAGTATTTTAAGGAAACAATTTTTTAAGAAGGTTGTGTTAGAGCTAAAATTTCACCCTAATCTCTACCGGCCTTCATTTCCCCATTCACATTTCATCCTCATCAAAAGTTGTATTGCTTTTGGTTTTGCATTGTGTTTAACATGAAATGCAACAATTTGTGTGACAAGATATATAAAATCATTGGAATCACCTTTTTTGATATATTCATTTATTCCTTTAGATAATTCCTTTTTTCGTAAACATCACCTTCCCCTAGAAACAAACTTAAATTTTGGGTCTAACTAACACCGAAAGACCTATGTAAACATCACCTTCCCCTTACCGCAATCCCGCAACAATAAGATGAAGCCTGAGTGGGTTGGCGGTGCCTAACTCATAAAATAAAACATAAAACTGCCATACCGTGAAGGAATCAAGTAGCATATGTGGTCAAGCGGTATTGTAAATGTTAATCAAATTTTTGTCAAATTGAATCCTAAGGACCTATGGAAATTCTAAGTCTGAAATTCTGTGTAAGAATTCTAAGTCAGATTTTATTTTCTGTATTTTGAATGTGCTGATTGCAGAACATTTATTAATTTCGATGTCTACAATCAATGATTGTCATCATGCTTTGTACTTGAAGGAGGAGACACACCTCCAAGAAGATACGCGCCTCCAAGGAGAGACGTGCCCCATGAGAGGACGTGTCCCTTGAAGGGCGTGGGTCTCTCTTAGCCGACCAATACTAATCGGTGGTCAACATAAGCATTTAACATCTTGCGATTTATATAATGCAAAGTTTGAACATTATTTCTATTTCGAATTTTATTCATGCTCATAAATTCGAATTCTTATTTCCAGAATTATTTATTTGATAAGTAATTTCTATCACATATAAATGATGATGATGCATAAATGCAATCATCATTTATATCTGACCGAAGCTACCCTTCATCAACACTCCCTCTTAGCTAGGGAAGATAACTCTAAAATAAGTAGAGATATCACCTTCACATGTGATATCGAAGATATGATATGATTTCTCAATATTGTCAAGTCACATGACATTCTTCATAATCACATCTTCATTATGGTATGTGCACTGACATCAAGTCACATGATGTCTACCATAATAATTAATGGCATATCCACGGATATATAATTATCCACCATGATTATCTCTTAAGGATCACAATGATCTTCAAATGACATCAAGTCCCATGATATCCATCAAAGTGTCCAAGAGATACTATCATGACATGTCCATAGATATCAAGTCACATGATATCTATCATGATAGTTCAACTCATCATTGTAGAGTCGTCACTTTACAATGTCACATACAAGTGTTCAGTATTAGAAAGATCCTCACCTTTCAATAATGTACACAGGGGGAGCGGGCCCATAAGGTCATGAAGTCACACACATGACAAAAGAGTTTACACATTAAACATCTTAAATATATTAGTACAACTTCTAAACAATTTTGAATTTCAAACATAATATCAAATTACATTTCAACCATACCAAGCTTCTTCCTAAAGTGTTCTACGTTGATTCGGGAGAGAGGTTTGGTGAGAATGTCTGCTGTTTGATGATTTGTACTAATATACTCCAACTGGATCACATTCCTTTCTACCATGTCTCTTACATAATGGTAGGGGATCTCAATGTGCTTAGATCTATCATGGATTACAGGATTTACAGAGAGTTTGATGCAACTCTGATTATCACAATGAATGATTGTAGGATTCAAGGGCTCACCAAAGAGTCCCACAAGCAATTTTTGAAGCCAAACTGCTTCTCTTGCCCCCATAGAGGCTGCAATGTATTCAGCTTCTGTCGAGCTTTGTGCTATTGAAGACTGTTTTCTGCAGATCTAAGAGATCATAGCCGATCCTAAACTGAAGCAACATCCTGATGTGCTTTTCCGATCGGTTACACTTCCAGCCCAATCTGAATCCGAGTATCCATGTAGATCTAGTTGGTCATTTATGTAAAGAAGACCATATCCAATAGTGCCTTGAAGATATCTCAATATATGTTTCATAGCCATAAGGTGAATTTCCTTTGGCTCACACATGAACTGGCTAAGAGCATTCACTGCATAGCAAATATCAGGTCTGGTGTTAACCAGGTACATCAAGGATCCAATCATTTGTCTATATAGGGTTGAATCTGCACACTTGGATTCTGCTGCTGCTTCTTTCAGTTTGTGAAGGTTGGTTTCCATAGGTGTAGACATGGGTCTACAGTCCAACATTCCAAATCTCTTCAGAATATCAATAGTATACTTCCCTTGGTTAAGCATAATGCCATCTAATTTCTGCCATACTTCCAAACCTAGGAAGTAGTGTAAAATGCCCAAGTCATTCATGTCAAATTCTGAAGTTAGATCCTTCTTTCCTTGAACAATGAGGTGATCTTCTCCTGTTATAAAATAATTATTAACATATCACCTTTGATTACCTTAAAGTAAAGATTTGGGTTTGCATCATTCTTTGAAAATCCTAGTCCCAAGAGGTAGCTGTCAATTCTTTCATACTAGGCCCTGGGAGCTAGTTTAAGCCCATAGAGAGCTTTCTTTAGTTTGCATACATGTGAGTCAGGTTTATGTATCACAAAACCTTCAGGTTGTTCTAGATAGACTTCCTCTTCAATGGTTCCATTTAGGAAGGCAGTTTTCACATCCATTTGGTGGATCTTCCAACCTTTAGCTGCTGCAATGGCTAACACTGCTCTCACCGATGTGTAACGGGCAACAGGTGCAAATGTTTCTTCATAATCAATGCCTTCCTTTTGTGAAAAAACCTCTTGCCACAAAACGTGCCTTATGTTTTTCTATACTGCCATCAACAACATGTTTGATTTTGAAGAGCCATTTAGAAGAGACAACGGATTTCTCTTTTGGTCTAGGCACTATATCCCATACATCATTCTTTATAATGGACTGATATTCTTCCGTCATTGCGTCCTTCCATACATGATGTTTGAAGGCTTCTGTAACACTGTCAGGTTCTGACTTTATGATGTTATTCATTGGAGCAACATAGCTTGAGAATCGTTTGGGTCTTTTACTTTCTGTAATGTCCCCATTTTTATCACTACATCTTCCAGTGACTGTTAGCCTATTCTTGGATGCTCGTAGACTAGTCAGAGGCAGAATTAGGGTTTCCAGCTACTTGGAGGTTTTCTTTGAGGATTCAGGGGTTTGCATGTTGGAGTTTTGCAGTTGGGTTGCGAGTTTGTTTCTGGGTTTTCAGAGAGCTTCGCAGTGGTATGACATGCAACTGAATCAGAGAACTTTTCCGGACTTACTATTTTTAGTAAGTTACGACGGCTGCATGTTGGAGTTTTACAGTTTGGATTCTGGATTCCTTTTGGGTTTTCAGAGAGCTTCGCAGTGGTATGACATGCAATTGAATTTGAGAACTTTTCCGGAATTACTATTTTTAGTAAGTTACGACGACTGCATGTTGGAGTTTTATAGTTCGGATTTTGGATTCCTTTTGGGTTTTTAGAGAGCTTCGCGACAGCATGACATGCAATTGAATCCGAGAACTTTTCTGGACTTACTATTTTTAGTAAGTACGATGGTTGCTCGGATTGTGGTTAAAATGAGTTTGGAACAACTTACTATTTTTAGCAGTATGCTATTTTTGGTAAGTTCTATTTTTAGTAGGGTTTCTGCAGTTCAGTTAGTGGTTATATCTGGCAGGTCAATTGGATCAGTTTGGTCTCCAACACCCTTGGTGCTATTTTTGGCAGTGTTTCAACAACTTGGTATTATGGCTATTTCGGGCAGGGCAGTATAGTCAGTTGGTCTCCAACATTTGAGGTGATTATTTCGGCAAGTTTGATATTTGATGAGAATATCATTTTAAGTGAAATATTTAAAAGGCATGTTTGGACGCCTTGGAGAAATAAGTGGTCAATTATATTTATATTTCACTTTAATAAAGTGTTTCACTTTATTATTATTTTGGATGCCAAAATATACTTTATTGACATTTTAAATAAAGTATAATACTTCTTGGAGGAGGACGACTTGGAGAAATGAAATGCAAATGACACAAATGGGCACTGTGAATTTGAGTTTGGTTTTGGCGCCCATTTGGGGGGGGGGAGATTGAATTTGAATTTGGAGCAGGAAATGTTATAAATAAGAGCATTGGGCTCTTAGTCCATCATCTTATGTTTACAGTATTGTTATGCTACCGGAATGGTATCAGGATTGCTTTGAGGGATGCATACCTCCTAGGCAGGCTTAACTTCTTGCTTGAAATATAGCAACTAGTTGAGATTAGTTTCATATTGAGTTGTTTTGCATTTTGCAATTGAGTTATTGTATTTTCAGTCTATTTTGCAGTTGCTGTTTTGCCTGTAGCTGATTTGGTTTTATGCTCATACATTTGTCAGTGATTTTATTTTGCTTATGGGTATTGTGGAAATGTTTTTGGATGGTTGAGGCGACCCCTTCCTCCAAATCTTAGATTTTATTTCCAAGTATTGGATTTTATAATGCAAAATTGCCCCTTCTCTTGGGCCGTACCTTTCTGGAGTTGCTTGGTTTTGCGTGCCAAATAAATGTGGAGTTTTTGAGCTTGTTTTGTGCTTCCATTTTGGGCGCCATCAGTCTTAGAACATATTGCATTTTATTCCATGAAGTTTGAGTGAGTTTTGAGGGAGTTGTCATTAATTTAGTGATTTTTTGTGTTGCTGATCATGCAATCTCAGTGCAGGTCTCTCATAATCAGATTGTCAAAAATTGGGTTTGTGAGCTGGATTTTAGTTTGAGAGGTCAAGTAGAGTATGGAAGAGTCATTTACCATTATTGTAGCATCGAACGGTTTTCTAATCATGTGTGCTTGGCAGGCTCTCTAACATATTGTAAGCTGAACAGTAGTACTGTCAGCATTTCTCCTAATCTGATCTGATTCTTGTAATTCCCACGACTCTGGAAGAGATTGGCATGTTTTAGTCTTAGTTAGTTTCAATTCCTTGTATCACCCGCTGAAAAGTGGAAGAGGCTGGCTTGCCGCCTGTTACTTTGTGTAATTGCATTATCTCATCTTGCTGATCGGCTGAGTTGTCAACCTGCTCCCACTGAATAAGCGGTCGAGTTGCATTTTAATTTCAGCATTGTACTTCATTTCAATGATCCCGCTGAATAAGTGGTTGAGTGATTGCTCTTCTTTCTGTTACTTTCAGCAAGCTCTTGTTCTGCTAACGATCCCCTTTTGTGTATGCTCTCAACCTTGCCCGCATTGGGATCTGGGTTGATCAGAGGAGAGGGTTACATTCAGCTGGTTTATCTTTGCACTAATGCTAATGGGTGAATTTAGCTGTGTAACAAAATGAAAAAATTAGCCGACATATCTCACTTTCCCTAAACGTTCCTTTGGGTGGTGCAAGATTCTCGGCTTCTTTGATCATCTTTCTACCCCAAAGTGTCCTATTTCTACCGTTGTCATTTGTATTCTCACCTGAAGTACATTGAAGTTCATTTTGCAATTCCTCAGGATACTCCCTTTGAATCTCAGGAGCATGTTCCACATCTAATACTCTAGGGGAATAGGTTTCTATCTCACTAGAACTTCTAGCCCTTTTGAATGCAATGTCTTCTTGAAAGATGACATCTCTGCTCAATTCAATTTGTTTCTGCCTGGGTACGAATATCCTGTAGGCCTTGGAGGTTTCACTATATCCCACAAATACCCCTTTCTTACCGGAAGGTTCTAGTTTGAATCTCTTCTCTTTGGGCAGATGAATATAGATAGGGCAACCAAAAATCCTAAAATGACTAATATCAGGTTTTATGCCACTAAAAGCTTTTTCAGGAGTTTTGTTATCTAGATGAGAATGAGGACATCTATTTTGAATGTATACAACAGTTCTAGAGGCTTCTGCCCAGAATGAAGTTTCAATGTTCTGGTCAAGCAACATTGCTTTAGCAACTTCTAAAATGGTTCTATTTTTTGTTTCAACAACCCCATTTCGTTGAGGGTTGTAGGCTATTGTAAACTCCCTCTTAATCCCAACACTCATGCAGAATTCCTTGAAGATTTCAGAGGTGTATTCTTTCCCATTGTCTCTCCTTAAGATTTTTATTTTCTTCCCAGAGAAGTTTTCAGTAAGAGCTTTGAACTACTTGAACCTTTTAAGGATTTCTATTGACTCTTTACACTTAAGGAAATAGATCCAGGTCTTCCTAGAGAAGTCATCTATAAATATGACATAGTATAGGAAGCCTGCCTTGGATGGTATAGACATGGGTCCACATAAATCAGACTGAACCAGTTCTAATACATTTTGGGTTTTACTCAAGCTATTGTGAAAGGATTCCTTTGTATTTTTTCCTAGGGCACATCCTTTACAATTTCCTTCATGAGATGGTTTTAACTTAGGTAATCCTGTTACAAGTTTTTCTACAAAAGGTAGGGCACGGAAATGAAGGTGTCCTAATCTTCTATGCCAAATTTCATTTGAATCAGAAGTATCAAGGGTAAGGGCTTGCTTAACCTCAGTGCATAGTTTGTAAAGATACCTTTGTCTTATACCTATGGTTTGGGCTTTCTTTATAGTTGAGCACTTAGGCCATGCCAGAACTTTCCCATCCATAAAGGTAACTCTATATCCATTGTCTTCAAAGGCAGAGATGGATATTAGATTCCTCTTTATTCCAGGTACAAATAAAACTCCAGTGAGTTGAAGGGAGAGACCAGATTTCAATGTGATGGAGCAGGTTCCAACCCCTTTATAGGGTGTGCAGAATCATCCCCAATGGTTACTTGTTCATCAGTCTCTTCAGTCATAGTGTCTAAGTGTTCTCTGAACCCTGTGATATGCCTTGAAGAACCACTATCAATTACCCAGTTGTTGGTGTTGTTAGATACTTGACTAGATAAGGCTGAATAGAATACAAATTTCTCAGATTCATGGTCTGAATTTGACTTTCCTACTTTTGCAAAGGATGCTTATTGTTTTGATGTGTCAGGGCACTTCATTGCATAGTGGCCATATTGATCACATCTAAAACATTGTACTTGAGAGATGTCTTTCTTCTTGGAAGATCCTTTTCCGTAGGAATTTCTCTTTCTTTTAAATGATCCTTTCCTGTAGGATTTTTTCTTACTCTTTTTATAAGATGTAGTGTTGAGCACATGAATGTCTTCATCTATGTTCTTTTGTTTGTTTTCTTTCGTTGAGAGTCTTGTTTCCTCTTGTAGGCAGTTTGTTCTTAGCCTATCACACTTGGGGAGTTTAGATCTCGCACTTATTCCTTGAACAAATGACTCCCATGAGTTTGGTAGGCCTCCTAGTGCAATTAGAGTTAACTCTTTGCTATCAATTTGATATCCAATTGTGGATAATTGATCCCTTAGTTCAATGATCCTCATGAAGTATGCATTAACAGTTTCTCCTTTGTTTATTTGGACATTGTTGATTTGCCTCTTTAATGCAAGAGTCCTACTGGTGTTGTTTATCTCATAGGTGCTCTCAAGGGATTTGAACATTAGATATGCAGTTTCATGTTTTGCTAGAATGGGCACTAGATGATCCCTAACTGCATCTACTAAGATTTTCATGGCTTTTTCATTGTTCTCAATCCTTTGAGTTTTCTCAGGATCAGCCTCAAGTTCCCTTTTGTTTTCTCTCACAAATGAGTCTTACTTATTCTCTTTAAGAATCATCATGATTCTAAATTTCCATGATGTGAAGTTGTTTGCTCCTGCAAGACGATCTTCAAATCTGATCACACTTGACATTATGAAGAATGTGATGTGAATTCGATTTAATACGAATTTTCCTAAGCAATTTGATATCTAGATTTGATTTGGATTCACTCAACTTGGCTCTGATACCATGTAAATGTTAATCAAATCTTTGTCAAATTGAATCTTAAGAAGGACCTATGGAAATTCTAAGTCTGAAATTCTGTGTAAGAATTCTAAGTTAGATTTTATTTTCTGTATTTTGAATGTGCTGATTGCAGAACATTTATTAATTTCGATGTCTACAATCAATGATTGCCATCATGCTTTGTACTTGAAGGAGGAGACACACCTCCAAGAAGATACGCGCCTCCAAGGAGAGACGTGCCCCATGAGAGGACGTGTCCCTTGAAGGGTGCGGGTCTCTCTTAGCCAACCAATACTAATCGGTGGTCAACATAAGCATTTAACATCTTGCGATTTATATAATGCAAAGTTTGAACATTATTTATATTTCGAATTTTATTCATGCTCACAAATTCAAATTTCTTATTTCCAAAATTATTTATTTGATAAGTAATTTCGATCACATATAAATGATGATGATGCATAAATGCAATCATCATTTATATCTGACCGAAGCTACCCTTCATCAACAGGTATACACCGCTACCCCGCAATAAGAAGGTTTAAGCAGGGCGGTAGTGCAGCAAGCATTAAGTAGACGAAGACATCGCAGTACTGCACAATGTAAATAATATAGCAGCGGCATAGCGATATGTATCCCACTATGTGACAACCATGAAGATTGAAGGCAACATAGATAGAAGGCATAAAACTCGGTATTGCCATACCGCACCAAGTAAGATAAGCGACGGCGGTAGTACGATAAGACTTGCTGTGACATCATTACAGTTTGCGGTAATAAATATATGAGATCACATCAATCACCTTGACGTGCGTATCCAACGATGCATAATCAAATTCAAGGTATAAGCCTATTGTGAAAATATCTGGCAGAAGGTTGGTATTAATGCTGATATGACTGAATTCGAACGCCATTAAAAACAAGAGCTTCGCCTGGCTGTTGCACTCATTTGCAAGACGCTATTGTGAATGGAGCGAGGTATATTGGAGGAAGAGTTCTGCAATTGTCAACACTAGGGATGAAGAACCCAAAACAAAAAGAGGCCTCTCCATCAGTCCATTCTAGATATACTCCCAGGGTCCACTAAGGAAGGTTTCATGAAATTCCTCACAGATACCGCACAAGGTTGTAGAGATGCTCTCATTCCTAAATCTGGATGGGCCTTATTCTGGTATTTGTACAATAAAAGAGATGGAAAAGTCCCAATGTCAAACCCGTGGACATTAGACTTGGCCACTGATTGTCCCAAATGTGTTTGTTGATGTGGAATTCATCAAAATAATAGCTAAATATTATCACCTTGCTACTAAAATTGTGAGGTTACCAAATGGTTCGGTGTTGGTTGAAGTAACCGGGACAGCTATCATTGAGTGTTTCAACTTGAACAAACAGGCCTTAACTAAGATAGACCTACAGAGGAGTGAGGAGGAGTATACTAGGTTTAGAAGAACTTACAAAAGTGACGAGCTTCCGCTATACAGGAAGAAAGGTGTTGGCAACAAAACAATCCCTATCCTCCCTCCACTACCGAACCAATTACTGTTACAGACTTTCAGTACTATTTTATAAATACATATCTTGCCCTATGTCAAATACTGGGGATGGATGCTCAGGATAAGATGCCAATAAGCCTAATGATGATGGCCATGAGAATCCAAAATCTTGAGACTAATATAGAATATGACTTTGCTTCATATCTTGAAAAGGCATTGAATGAAGAATTCCTACAGGTCATAGAGAACATACACATGCTAAACACCAAGAATTTCAACGACAGTCAAACCTCTAAACTTGCCTTGAAAGGCCATTAGATATATGAGATAGGATATCATGTGGAATTCGTGGGCCTTGAAGAACTCTGCCATCTGACGGTGGAGACTATCACTGATCAATGCGGGCCAGTCATAGTGTTATGTTTTGTCAACAATTTGGGAAATGACGTAAAACATCCAAGGCTGAAATTTATTGGCCTTTGCTTGACCAGTAACTCAGTTGAGCAAAGTAATCATGATTGCAAATTCATCCTTGAACTCACTACGCCCAACATTCCTTGGCAAAGTATTTTGCTTCTCTTTTAGCCACTTCTGAGCCATTCTTTTCCGACACTTGTCCTTTTGCGCATGCCACACTTTTTCGCATTCTTCAATAGATATGATTAAATTTTCTGCCCATGGTGGTATTGCAAAACACTTCTCAATATCTTTTGGCTTGAGGCTGCAAAGAATACACCCATTTGTTGATATGATTTCTCGTGAAATTGGATTGTAATACTTGTCACAAGCAATTACAAATTTAAGGCTTTGCACCGAGATGGGGATAGAAGCTACTGCAAGCAAACCGGAATGATCAATACTTTTGACTGCAGTGTTTTTTGTGCCTTCCAAAGCATGCAAATCAAACATTGGGTGTACATGATGCAAGTTGGTTTTGAATGTTCTGAGGAAATCGTGGAGTAACACTGATTTGGTCTTGATTTCTGTTGAAGAGTACTGCATGTTGAAACTCTTGACTTTTGACTATGAACACACCTATGTTCGGACAAGTTCTGCAAAAGAGCTAAAAGTAGATCGCTGATTTTTTTCTTTAGAAAAACGTAGAGTTTTTGTAGATAATCTTATTCCGATGAGACCCTGGTCGTCAAATTTTGAAAAAGTTGATTTTTTCAAGAACATGCAAGATTCCCTAAAATGTACGGCCTAAAAACTGAGGTTTGGGTTTTGTAAACAATCTCGTTGTGAAGAGACCCAGATCGTTAGATTTTTGAAAAACTGAGTTTTCCCTAAAAAGAAAGATCTCCTGAAAATAGGGGTCAACATGAAAATTTTCAAAAAAAAAAATTTGAGGTCTAGGTTTTGTACACAATCTCGTTCTGAAGAAACCTAGATCGTCAAATTTTGAAAATCCGAGGATTTCTTGAACATGCGTGAAAAAGTAGATTCTCTTGAAAATTATAAAATTTTCCTATCTTTAAGAGGAGCGAAGAACAAGTAGACCCAAATTGATGAAAGTTGAAAATTTTGACCACTTGTTTTTGAAAAGTGATGCCCTAGAAAAATAGACCATGAAAAAGTATGATTTTGTGCCTCCCAATCTCAAATCCACGAAGAATGCTGAAAAATTATTTTGTTTGAGCCTCCAAATCTTGATGAGAAGAAAAAATATGTTTCTTCCTCTAAAAGCCAACCTGCAAATTATGAAAAATGAATGCTCAAAGCTTTCTTAAATAGGGTTTTAAGATAAAAGGCGTTTTCATGCAAAACCCTATTATTTTGGAGTCTGCATGCGAAAATATCTGACTTGGTATGCGTCAAAATGAAGAATTCCTAAAAAATAGGGCGGCAAAAAGCATGCATATGAGTATGTTTTTGAAAAACTTACCAAGTCAAGTTGAATTGGGTGCCTTCCTTGAAATAAGGCGCCCGTTTGCTCCAGACAATTTATTTTTTGAAATTTTCAAATTTCGCTTGCCTTTGCGTCTGTTGAAACTTGCTTCTGACTTTGACGATCCATCAAATTGACTCTCTTGATTAATAATCACTGTTTGGCCATTGGCAATCTCATCTTTGACCATTGCTGAAGTGATCCCCAACTTCGTTCTGGCATCTAACGATGTTTGATCATGATTGCAAACCCTTGAAGCTACTGATGAAGACCGAAATCGAAGAAAACATGGACGAGGTGAAATAAATATTCTAAGTGTTGAGAAAAAAGGCGCCCTCCTTGAAATAAGGCATTTAAGTCTTCTTGACAGATTTTTTTTTGAGATTTTCATTTTTTTTGGTTTACGTGTCTCCAAAATCCGGTACCCCTTGTTCGGGCATCATTTTTCGTCAATCTGTGAACAAATGAGACTGAAAGTCAGTCAAACTGGCAAGCCTCATCAAATTTGAGAAGAATGATACTTCATACTATTTCCGTTATTGCATCTAATTGATTTTGCGAAAACTAGAACTGAATTGACAAAGACATTTTGATAATTTTTTTGAACGGACGAAAAATATTCTAAGGCATGGCAGTAAAGGCGCTCTCCTTGAAAGAAGGTGCCCAAGCATCCCAGTGTTAGTCAAAATTTGATGATTTTCAATTTTTTTGTGACTTTCTTTGTTTTCCGTGTTTTCGCCTCTGTTCGATCTACATTTCTCGACGTCTGATAGGTCTTTTGAACTGGATGATGGATTCATTGAAGAGCCTGAACATATTTGATGATCTCCTGCTTTTACTCAACCTTAAAAACTGATTTTTATTGCATTTGACTGGATTTGAACTGAGCTGCAGAGTCAAATTGCATGTTTCCTGAAAAACGCGAAAAATAAATTAAGGCATGAATCTCTGGGCGCCCTCCTTGAAATAAGGCACCCAACTTTTCCAGACTTAACCATTTTTTGAAGATTTTCAACTTTTTTCGTTTCCGTTCACCACCTTCGTCGACTGCGTTGATTGTCATTGTTGACGCGTTGAACATGTTCATCATTGTGCATGCATGATTTGCGGAATTCAAAAATTGGCTAAGGCATTGACTACCAAGCGCTTCCCTTGAAATAAGGAGCCTTTTTTCTCCATAGTTTATTTTTTGAAAATTTTGCTATTTTTATATTCCCCTCCTCCGTTCATGGTATTTTGAGCATCTTTCACCGTAGATTGATCTGTGCAGTGTTTGAGACTTTGAAACTGACACTTGGCAGCTGGCCATCCTTGATTAATGACCTCAGAGGTCTTGATTTATCTTTTGAGAAAGCGAAATAGACCCACCAGAGAAAAACTGACTTTTTGACGATTCTGATTGGACCAACGTGATCGGGACGTATTTTCAACTAATCAAAATCAGTTTGAGTCCTCCATGCAAAAATTCTGTTTTTAGACATTTTCTTAAAAAGTAGGGCTGAAATACTGAGGTCTAGGTTTTGTAGACAATTTTGTTCTAAAGAGATCCAGATCGTTAGATTTTGAAAAATCTTAGGGTTTCTTGAACATGCATGATTTCCTAAAAAATAGGGGCCGACATGCAAATTTCTGTTTTTAGAAAATTTTGCGAGCATCCTTTTAACAACAAACCTAGAAAAACCCTATGGGCCATTTATTTTTCAGAAATTTCTTAAAATAGAAAATTTATATTTTTTGAAATTTTGACCTTTTTTACTTTTGATGACAATTTTTACAAGATTTTAATCACTTTTACAAAATGCCTTAATGAAGCAAAGATTTAAAATTTGGGGTATTACAAATAGGATATGAGAGCCCCCTTGAAGCTTCTGACTCTATTTTCCCTCTGATCAATTTCTTTGGATTCAAAATGGTCCCCTTGGCATAACTTAAGATTAATAGTAACCAATTACCAGCCACTACATGGATGACGATAGATAACCCATTAAAAAAGTAGATAGTGCTTGAGGCTGTTAGCATTTTGATTTGTCTCGTAAAAGACAATACAAAACGAAATAGCACACAAGGATAAACCTCCCTTCAAATTAGCAGGGGAAGCTCCTTGAAAACTAAACATTACTTAGAAACTAAAAGCTATGAACAAGATTTATTGCTACTCACACTTAAGAAGATTATTAATGGGGTTTTGTGTGATGAACCACCACTCTGATGATTTGTTTCTCACTGAATTTGTAGGTCTGATTTTTGTTTTAGTTTGTGTTTTCTCTTATGCTTTGAGTTTGTTTGCTAAAAATACTAGAATGATACATAAAGAGCATATGCATACCATGAAAGCTTCAAATAAACTAAGCTACTGAAATAACTTGAGTACATTGCTCATTTCAGTGTCTAAATATAGTTTCTTCATTACATAAATAGATGCTTACAACATATTTTTTGCATCAGATTCGAAACTAGCTCTATCATAGACCATACTTTAACTTACAGCCAAACATCACTGTGAATAGTGACTTGCTACAATACCCGCCCCTAATAAAATGCTGATTGCTTTTGAAGGATGAGCTTCTCCCGCCAAAGTCTCACATGGCAAGCTTCCTAAGACCAGGGCGCCCCTTTTAAGAGTGATTGCAGCCACCAAAGAGAGGCGTTTTATTTCCCTTTGCTGTTACAAATCCTCAAGAAAAAGCAGTTGGCTGTAGCTTTCAAAAAACAGTCCCAAAATGCTTCAAAACCGAACAGCTTCTATATAAACAATAATGGAGACCATGGTCGCCAAGCTTACTTAGAAAAATCTCAAAAACAACCTGCAAACAGCAACATAGATCTCCAAAGAAGTAGCAAATAACAGATCAGCAACCTTAAGGTGGTGTTTCACACCCTCAAGCAGCTCCAAACGAACCAAGCCCCACTAGGCTCACCCATTGCAAGAAATCACGAAACCCTAGCCTCCTTCTTCCTCCAAGCTTCACTCCAAAGTTTTTTTCAAGCAAAATGATCATCTAATGAGAAGGGTCGAACTTTCTCTCTTGATATTTATAATTTAACATTGAAATCACTATTCATTAAAGTGAGCACTATTCACTTGAGTTATTTCTTTTTTCACTTTAGGCATGAATAGTAACTGAAAAATATAAAGTGACCCCTTCCATTTGAAGACACATGGTCCCTCGGCCAAGGATGGTGAAATTAAAGGTGAATATCATAAATTTAAGCACAAGTATCGTGCTAAACGCCACAATTCACCCTGCCACCATACTCCGAAGATCCACATTGCAAATTGACGACCAAGTGCCCGTTCGAGAAACCCTCTATCCAGAACTATTAGCCTACGAGGGTCAGGAAAATAGGCTAATCCCCCAACTTTGATGCTCGTGAAAAAGGGGACATTACATTTTGCATGAAGAAAAATAACTAAACAAAAATCCGATGTATCTTTTTGAGTCACGGAGGTTAAGCACAAGACCTGAAAAATAAACTTCCACTGTACCTGGGAGACACATTTGGAAGATATTATAGGAATCCTTGGCTCTTTTATATATGGATTTACCCATTCACAAGCACATGTCACATGCTTTGATACCAAAATAAAATGGAGAAGCAATAAACAATTTTATTAAACAGCAGCAACAAATATATATCAGAGAAAGTAATTTGTAAGAGGAGGAAACTGACCAACCACCCAGCCAACCACCTTATGTTAATAAAAATAATGATTTGTTACTATTATTAACATATATAAAAAGAATGATTTATATATTTGTTTATTCTAACACAAAAAAAATGTGATAAAATTTGCACCTATGGCATTACAAAAGTGTGATAAAGATCATATATTTTTATTGGGCTGAGATCAATAAATTCTTTCTTATTCAATAGTTTTGAAAGTCCTTAAGGTTTTCTGTTCAAATAGTTAATTTAATATGGTTTGTTTATGTCAATATTCATTGCTGCTATTACATTTTGTGTTGTGAACTATAAGCTTTGAAAAATTCAGAATAAGATGGTATATTTAGTTCTAATTTGAATGTTTGGTTATTGATTCAATCAGTATGATTCAACTCCATGTTTTAACAAATTCCTTTTAGCTCATTTGAGTTTAGGTAATATTCAAAGATGGTGTTGTATATAAAGTAAGTGATGTACAAGCAAATGATACAACCTCACCAATTGTATCATATACCCCTCATCATCCATCTCAGAAGAAAGATACTGGACATCATAATGACGTGCAAGAGGAGAATGCATTTCAGTTACCTGTGCAGGATGTTGAAATTACTGATTCAGGTATGAATGGGTATACTTTATATTACCTCTATCGACAATTACAGATTTGTATTGCATCCTAGGATAAAGGTACTTGTTTGAAATGATGCTATCTTGATGTTGTTTCAAGTTTGCAAATAAATAAGCTTTAATACTGCATGGACACCATGTTTAAAAAAAATAGAAAAGTGTAGCCTTTAAAGGCATCTCTCTAGTTCTGAAAAACTTTGAGATGAATGAGAATCCACTGAACATTTACTGAACCAATTTCTTTATTATTTTGTCAAAAGAGAAAAATGAAGGGTTTGTGTAGATAAATTTAGAAAAAAAAATAATGATTTGTAGAGTTTGGTACTAAAACTTTTTCTTTTTCTTTCAATTTCTAAAAGATAGTGCTATGTTCTACTTGTCTCGGAAGTCTCAAGATCATGAATGCAATCAAAATTATAATTCCATGGATGATGCAGTCCATAACAATGGAGGGACTGAGGAAGATGAACTGCAACTTCGCCATCCTCTTCAATTGTTGTCACAAACGGGCGTTGCTGAAAATTTTAAACATCCTATTGTAAGCATACATTCATCTTATTATTTCTTAGGTGTGCCATTATTGCTACTAAGTTATTCTCTTGGTGACATAAAGGTAAAATGCAAGCAATGAAATTGATTCTTTTGTAAGTCTATTCGTACAATGGATGGTGAAGTATGTAATATGTATGGATATTTATGTAATGACCACCCCTGAATTTTTTTTGTTGTTGAAAATTTGGCAATAAGGACAATAACACAAACTTGCAAATAAAGTACTTTGCTGTCATTGAAGTCTGATATACATCTTCAATGTTCTTATAATTGCTGTTACAAAGGTTTGGTGAATAATCATTCAAAACAAGGCATCAGTGCATGCTAATAGACATATGTATGAAACCCTTATAAGAAGTAGCTCATAAACAGAGATGGGATGACCGTTACAGGTCTGATTATGAACAGAATTAGTGCTGCTACAGGCAGTGAAGCGAGGATATTCCACATAGCAGCCTCCCGAACACACAGCTCACACTCTCCAAGGGTCTATGCTGGAGCAAACCTCAAAATATCACTTTCTACACCTTGCCAACTCACTGCAATGTGAGTGACCGAGTCTGATATATTAAACTGAGCAGAGGACAGGTCTGTTATGACAGGAACAGCTGGTACAGTGTCTGTGCGGCCTCACAATAACCGCAAATTGCATCCAAATCCACTCTAAACTCCTGCAAACAGGTACTAGACCACCCAGCAGCACCAAACAGCAAAGGAAGTCCAATGATAAGTGAACAAATCATACCCAGCAATGCACAGAAACTCCCAGAATGGTACGGCCAGGAAAGTATAATTGTACAGCCACTTTACAGCTCTCAAATAAATCCAAACAACCATGCCAAAACCCTTGTTATAGCCTTTTCAAACCTTGGGATTTGTGCCAGCTCCAAACAAGGTAGTAAACCTCCAAACTGGGTCACCCAGCCACAAGGAACAAAACCACAGCAATCTTGATGAATTTGGGAACCAATCACAAAATTCTAGCATAAAATGAAGGAGACAACCAGCTAGGGCAAACATCTTGGTTGCTATGTCCTTCTAACACTTTAGGGTTTTTCACCTAAAGGAGAGGGATAGACCAAAATGACAATGCTCACACCTTTGAAACCACTGTAATATCCTTGCAAATCTGACCCCAACCTGCTGATTAAAGCCTCAAGGATTATTGTCAAACACTTTGCTTGCAACCTCCAACTTGCTGATAATTGTTTTCAGTTTGTTTTGTTTTGATGATTCTTGTTGCAATGATGTTTTGAGTGCTTGGAAATGACTTCTAAAATGTCTATGCAAATCTCTAATATGAAAGTGCAGCTCTTTTTGTATTTTCAGATGCAAATACGTGAAGTATAGATGCAAAATGTATACCTATAGCAACTAGACATTTCAACAAACATTTGGCATGTAATCTAATTATAAGATGACAATCAATGGATGCAACACTTCTTCTGATTAGCTGGAATGATCAATCTGATTACAATAATGTGCCAATATCCTTGGCTTACACATGCATCTAACATAGACTCCAATGGCAGGAAACTATCTTTGGTATGACAAGATTACAATCTGATATATGAGAGTACAATGCATGGAAATATGACAAATGCCTTGATTAACAATGCTATCCTTAGACAAAGATGATAAGACACTAATATGACCAGCTAATACAAATCGATGGGAACCTGGAAATAATAGTAGCCTCCAAGAACCAATACTTGGAGGCTGCCATTATTTCTAGGTTCCCATCGATTTGTATTAGCTGCGCCAATGCCTTCAAAATTGCTGCGCCAAGTCTCCTAGACCTCCAACGATGCCACTAGAATTTTCCTGGAATTTATTTCTGCTCCTAACATAAAATCGCACCTCCCAGATGTGCCGCCCCTGTCCTGATGGCAATCAATGATTGTAAATGATGGCAGCCCCAAATCGACCCCTACTAGCATCACATATTATCTCCATGACCATACGAATGAAGCACCACATCCTTCAATAGAAATCGATGCAAGCCTGATTTATTATGAATAAAACCGTGGTTTCTTTCACTAGCTGCAAGTAGACTGTAAATATAAATCAGAACTATGTCCTCGAATTTGCACCAATCAAAATTTGGCCATGGGCCACAAAATTTTGCTCCAATGTGAAAGATTGAGATATTTCTCACTCCCAACTAGCTAGGGTTGGTGTCACACAACCGAAACCAGGATTCAAACCCTCGGGCTATGTCAAGCACTTAAGCTTTCCAATAATCAGAAGTTGTATTCAAGTCAAGATATCCAAAAATGAGCCCTTAAGATCCTTTTATATTTTTCTTGGGAGAGCTCACCCACCTTTCTTGTCAATGTGGGATAAAAGATATATTTTAATGACTTTATGATATAATGTATTATTTTAGTCACTTTAATATTAAATTAATTAAATATAAGGTCACATTTTAATATTCATTTATTTGATAACCTTATGAATAATTAATTTAATAAATTCTCCTTATTGCTCCAAATTGGTGACATGACATCTGGATCCTTATTGGCTATCCTAGAACAATGTTGTAGAGTTGATGGAGAAATAGACATCATTGGAGCCTATCCAGTTGGTGTGGCAATTTGAAATTCAGAATTGCTGGTTTCATTGACATGGTTCTCCACTTTGGGTTCACGATGTTGCATTGCATCTTCTGCTCATAGTCTACAACAAATGATGAGTGAAGATTGGTGAGGCCAATATTGGCTATTTGGAATTGTTTGAAAACTTTAACTTCTATGTTGGTAGGATTTGAAAAAGTCAAGAGGAGAACCAGGAGGACTTATTGGTTTATTTTTGTTACGAGGTACAAGTTGTGAAGCCTATATCAGGAGCTTCCCTTACTTCTACTAAAAATTGAGATAAAGTTTTAATAGGGCTGTGACAATCACCTTGTTGAGGTTCAACTAAATGCATTTTGTCTTTGTCTAACAACATAGAGTTTTTCTCAGAGACTTAAGCAATATGATATTCCATAATTTCAAATTTATGAAGAAATGTTCTTCTTTGGTAAGTGTAATGTCCCCTTCCAATTGATAGTCTAGATGATTTAATGGCTTATTTAATTCCCGTAAGCCATTAAATAAAAATAAGGGAGTTAATTATTGATTATTTAATATTATTCTTCTCAAGTAAATAATACAAATGTTTTAAGTGACTTAAGTGGAACTTATAATATTTATAAAGTCACTTTATTTTATCTCCCTCCTAAAGTCAAAAGTTCAAATATGTAAATTTAAATATTTGAAAGGGAAAAGGTAATTTGGAGGGATATTCACGAGAAGACACAAAAACACATTTTGGAGGCTCTTTTTATGATCAAAGTTTATTATTTTTCTTCATAGCTGATTGTGAAGTTCAGGGAGCTTGAGGATTATAGGGTTCGGTGGTGAAACTATCCACCTATGTAATGTCCCCTTCTCAGTAGCCACTCAGGGTGATCACTTAGCCTTTTAATTCCGGAGGGCTAAAAGTGAAATTAAGGGAATCCTTTACTTAATTATTTAATATTGCCTGGCATCAAGTTTATTTTATAAGGTGATATTAAGTAATTAATAAAGTAATGTTTTAAAGTGACCTTAAGTGAAATATTTAAAATGAACTTTATAAAGTCACTTTATATTTGTGAGCGGAAAATTAAGTGGGAAATATAAAAGGCGGAAAAAGGTTCATTTCTCACATTCTGGATATTATTTTCTCACGTCAGCTTTGGAGAGCCTTTGGAGGTTCTCGTACTGAGGATTTTGGAAACCCTACTGCTTCAGTTTCGGTTGTGAAACCGTCAACCCTAGTTGAGAAACGTTGAGGGAGTCAATCAGATTTTCCTATTGGTGTTACAACAAAGATTTAGGGGTTATCAAGCTTGAAACAATGTTTCATTGCAAGGCCGATTCTAGAGCAAGATTGAAAATGGGAAAGAAAGTTTTGGTTCATATTTTTGTGGTTGTGGTTCATTAAAATTTGCTTCCTTCTTGGGACGAGTTCGGAGCTCAATATACATTCTTGGTGGGCGTGGTGTGACTTGTGAACCCTAGCTGCAATTAAATACAACATAAGATCTTAGTTTAAGTTTTGCCTTTGAGAATTTATGCGGGTTAAGTTAAAAACGTGATTGCAAAAGAAAAAATGAATCTTTATTCTCTTGAGCATGGTCGTGGTTGTTGCTAAAGGCTCTTAGGAAACGTGTGGTGTATGTAAGGCAGGGCGCACCCATATTTTGGAGATTTGAATATCAAAGAGGGCGTTTTAGTTGCTGGACGTGTTTTTGGGCAATGTGGAGGTCGATTTAATCTCTTCCAAGCTGGAGACGAACTTCATCTCAGGTCTGAGTTGTTTTTGCATGATATTCAGAAGTTTATATGTTTGTGAGTCCCTATTTGTCTGTGACGTGGGAAGTCTATGATCTGCTGTAATTTTTGAGATTGTTTATGTGTAATTCTTGTCGTTACATACTCAGAAATTGGTATTTTATGGTGCATTTTGTGAACAAACAAAGTGTCTAGGTATTAGTCAATTTGTCAAGGAGACTTTGGAAAAAAAGATCTCAATCGCTGGCTGTCTGAGTATGTTTTTGATAATATTGCTAACAGACTGTTGTGAGAAAAAATATTGAGTTTGTTGTTAAGGATATCTATAGTTATTTCTCCTTTCCTGTTACAGTTAATGGTTTGTCTTTGTTTGTCAAAATGTATTGCTCGAAATGAAATGCAAAGTGAACAAGAAAGTATTCAGTTGCTTTTAAATTTACAAGTTACTCCATTTGAGTGTTTGGTGATTATCCGTCATATCTTTCATTGCTGGACAAACCGAGTCACAAACCACAAACATTGCAATATTTCTACACCAATTGGACTCAAAACTTTACAACCTAGCCTATGGAGTATAGATTGATTCCAAATTTGTGAGTCTCCTTTGGAGACAAATTTGCAGTGGCAACAATTAATCTAGTTCAATTATAATACAAAGGCCTCCATCACACTTGCTGGTCGATTTTACCAATTTTGGCATTTTGAAAAGGATCAATTGTATATTCAAAGGTATTCGTGGGATATAATGCTTGGTGCCACCCCTATTGATGCTTGAAATGGTTGATATCTTCCTTCTAGCACTGCCGATTTTTGGGAGAATACCATACGCCTATGGAAGGAGCATCATGTGTTTCCAAGAGCATGAAGTTTGACGCCTGCAGTCATTAGACAACAGTGAAGTTAAGAGGAAATTAGGGGGCTGTAGGAGCTGCGACTACATTTGAAGGAGTTGTAATTTCCACACCTGTTCGATTCTTTCCTTTGCTGTTTGGCGTGGACAAAACATAAGGTGCTTCAATTTATTTCATACTTTGTTAGCTTTGATTGCAATCTACAATTAATTAATTGAGATTTGTAATGATTGCTGTTATATTCATGATGCACTTGTAAATAAATAAATATCATTTTCTGAAGTGGAATATTGGAAAGTATTTTTTATGTGTTTCAGAATGTTGCAATGGTGAAAATACTGTAAAAATTGTGTATTGCAAGAGACCCCTTTCATTTCATTTGTAATTTGGGAAATCAAGCACATGCACAGTAATATGATATTGGTTGACAACATGCCTGCATTGTTAAACCAATAGAAATAATTCGTAATAATACTTGGATAAAGGGTGTCTCCAAGAAAGGATGTTGAGAGGCTATTACTGAATTTGTAGGTAAATCCATTAATGTTCTCTTTGCTAAAGGATGAGATCTTAATTTTTCTCTTTAACTCGTAGCATTAGCTTGTTCTTGTTCTCTAATGAATGCCATAATTTTTTCGATTGGCAAGCCCTTCTTATTTCGCCCTTCACATATTCTAATCCCTTTCCCACTTTGCGCACATAAGTGATCTTTCACTTGACTATACGAGCTCTTAAATTGGACTCTGCACTCACCCAAATTCCAAATGAATTCCCCAACTCTTGGAAGTTGTTCAAGCATCGAACGTAATTCTATAAAGGAGATGCTTGATCAGTTTTAAATTTTGTTTGCATTAATTCCCACCGAACTTGAACTTGTGGCCATTTCAAATAGATTGCAATTTGATTTTGTTGTTATAAGAAATTATAAAACTTTAAATTAAAAATAAATAAATAAATAAATACAACCATACAATATGTATAATTTATAAAGTATAAACTAATGAAAGTTCAAAATAAACACCAAAAAACATTGTAACAAATAGTGAAATTTGTTTCTTCTTTTCTAAAAAAATTAAAAAAGAAACTTGATAAAATTCATCAAAAATTTGAAATAGTTTGCTAAAAAACTAAAGAATGAATTACAATGCTTACCTTAGATGATTAGATCTCCTTTGTGCAAGGTATCCTCGATCCCTTGGCACTTTGTGATCGATCTCTTTCCAAAAACCTGCAACCCTTCAAAATGGAAAAGTGGAAAAACGTGGTTGATGAATGTGTTTGGGGAGAGCAATGAAATGTTAAATGGGCTTTACAAGACGTTTTTAGGGTTAGTTGCACTTTTTAGGCGACTTTTTTTTAATGTTTTTCATTGAGTCTAGGTGCCCCCTAAGTGCTGGCGCTCATAGGAGTGCTCGAGAGCGCCCTAGATGCCTCGAGGTGCTCCATGGGCACTTTGGGACTAGGCCGCTTCCAAAACGGGCATGGGACTCGGATCGAGAGAACTTGGTAACACAAATTATAGTAAGTTCTCTTCCTAAAATCAATTATTTTTAGTCTAAATAAATGAGCTCCTTGATTAATGTTATAAAGAGTTTGTTTGTAGAACTTTGCAAAACTCTTATTGTAATGTCCCCATTTTTATCACTACATCTTCCAATGACTGTTAGCCTATTCTTGGATGCTCGTAGGCTAGTCAGAGGCAGAATTAGGGTTTCTAGCTACTTGGAGGTTTTCTTTGAGGATTCAGAGGTTTGCATGTTGGAGTTTTGCAGTTGGGTTGCGAGTTTCTTTCTAGGTTTGCAGAGAGCTTCGCAGTGGTATGACATGCAACTGAATCAGAGAACTTTTCCGGACTTACTATTTTTAGTAAGTTACGACAGCTGCATGTTGGAGTTTTACAATTCGGATTCTGGATTCCTTCTAGGTTTTCAGAGAGCTTCGCAGTGGTATGACATGCAACTGAATCTGAGAACTTTTCTGGACTTACTATTTTTAGTAAGTTACGACGGCTGCATGTTGGAGTTTTATAGTTCGGATTTTGGATTGCTTTTGGGTTTTCAGAGAGCTTCGCGACAGCATGACATGCAACTGAATCCGAGAACTTTTCTGGACTTACTAAAAATATCATGGCTATTCCTTGTCAACCCTGCATTGTAATCAAGTGTCTTATATGACAAGAGACACAAGTTGGAGTGCACAAAGATCAAATTCTTAGCTTTTTTCACGCCCAATTGGTTGTGTTTAACTGAGAGGATAACAAATTATTTACTACAATTCTATTGACTTCAAGAACTTGGAACTTGTTGAATTTAGATACAACATTTACAATTTAGAAAGCATATATTATAATATATAGTGGTGAAAGAAAAATGCAAAAAATTTAAAAATTAAAAGATGCATACTTGAGATAAAACATTTATTGCAAGAGGTCGTAGGTAAAGAAAGCCTTGGGAATTTAGATAATACCATTCATGAACTTCCTTCCTATACTTGTCTCAAAGACCCCAAACATCATGATTTTTACTAGATACGAAGTGACCAAACCTAGAAAAGAAAACACTTTGTATATCTAAATCTGGGAATATTCTTCTGAATGCAATCTTGTACCCAGTTGTAACCTCTTCATCTCTATATGGTGTCACCCTTCTTGGCAAGAATAATATCTCTTTGCTATAATACTTTGGGGACAAAGAAAATACTAGGAGATGCAAGGGCATGGCCATCTTGTTCCAATGATCAACAATGATCCTAGGCACTCTTTTTGAAAGATGCTATTGTTGGGTCATTCTCCTTGGCTTTTAGTGGTCCTTTTTTTTTCAAGCATTGTAAATGTAATCAAATCTTTGTCAAATAGGATCCTAAAAATCTAAGAGAACACTAAGGTCTGAAATTCTGTGCGAGAAATTCTAAGTCAAAAATCAATTTCCAGATTTCTTCTCTTTATGTCGAATGTACTGATTGTAGAACATTAATAAATTTCGATGTTTGCATATCGATGAAGGAATTGTTATAAGTATAAGGAGACCCGCCTCTAAGAGACGAGTCTCATGAGACGACGTGTCTCCACAAGTGGAGACACGTCTGCTCATGGGACGTGTCCCTTTGGGCATGCGAGCTTCTCTCATAGCCGTTTTAACACTCGATTAAATATCTTAACACATATGTGTGGTGCGCATATTTATTCATGAGTTCCGATTTATTATTTCGAATTTATGCAAGCTAATAAATTCATTTTTACTTATTTTCTTGAAATCTGTTAGAGACTAATATCGATCTTATATAATTTATGATAATGCTATATAGCAATCATCTTTTTATATTCTGACCAAAGCTATAATCATTAACACTCCCTCTTAGCTCGGGAAGATATTTCAAATCAAATAAGTGGAGATATCACCTTTACACGTGATATCAAAGATATGATATGTTTTCTCAATATTGTCAAGTCACATGACATTCTTCATAACACATCTTTATTATGGTATGTGCACTGACATCAAGTCACATGATGTCTACCATAATTCATGGCATATCCACGGATATAAATATCCACCATGATTATCTCTTAAGGATCACAATGATCTTCAGATGATATCCATCAAGGTGTCCAAGAGATACTATCATGACATGTCCACAAATATCAAGTCACATGATATCTATCATGATAGTTCATCATTGTAGAGTCGTCACTTTACAATGTCAAATACAAGTGTTCATTATTAGAAAGATCGTCACCTTTCAATAATGTACACAGGGGGAGTAGGCCCATAAGGTCATGGAGTCACACACATGACAAAAGAGTTTACACATTAAACATCTTTATATATTAGTACAATTTATAAACAATTTGTATTTTAAACATAAATAACAAATTACATTTCAACCATACCAAGTTTCTTCCTGAAGTGCTCTACCTTGATTCGAGAGAGAGGCTTGGTGAGAATGTTTGCAATTTGATCATTTGTACTAATATACTCCAACTGGATCACTTTCCTTTCCACCATATCTCTAACATAATGATAGGGGATCTCAATGTGCTTAGATCTATCATGAAAGACAGGATTTACAGAGAGTTTGGTGCAACTCTGATTATCACAATGAATAATTGTAGGATTCAAGGG
The DNA here is from genome assembly GCA_007115665.2 of Sequoiadendron giganteum. NCBI lineage: Eukaryota > Viridiplantae > Streptophyta > Pinopsida > Cupressales > Cupressaceae > Sequoiadendron > Sequoiadendron giganteum. The sequence continues at coordinate 345,838,464 of CM021109.1, read as the reverse complement.
TTCACCAAAGAGTCCCACAAGCAATTTACGAAGCCAAACTACTTCTCTTGCTCCCATTGAAGTTGCAATGTATTTAGCTTCTGTTGAGCTCTGTGCAACTAAAGATTATTTTCTGCAAATCCAGGAGATCATGGCCGATCCTAAACTGAAGCAACATCCTGATGTGCTTTTCCAATTGGTTACACTTCCATCCCAATCTGAATCAGAGTACCTATGTAGATCTAGTTGATCATTCTTGTAAAGAAGACCATATCCAATAGTGCTTTGAAGATATCTCAAAATATGTTTCACAGCCATTAAGTGAATTTCCTTTGGCTCACACATGAACTGGCTGAGAACATTGACTGCATAGCAAATATCAGGTATGGTGTTAACCAAATACATCAAGGACCCAATCATCTGTCTGTAAAGAGTTGGATCTGCACACTTGGATTCTGCTGCTGCTTCTTTCAATTTGTGAAGGTTGGTTTCCATAGGTGTAGACATCGGTCTACAGTCTAACATTCCAAATCTCTTCAGAATATCAATAATATACTTCCCTTGGTTTAGTATAATGCCCTCTGATTTCTGCCATACTTCCAAACCTAGTAAGTAGTGTAGAGTGCCCAAGCCTTTCATGTCAAATTCAGAAATTAGATCCTGCTTCCCTTGAGGAATGAGGTGATCTTCTCCTGTTATCAGCAGGTCATCAACATATAAAATAATTATTAGCATATCACCTTTGATTACCTTGAAGTAGAGATTGGAGTCAGCATCATTCTTTGAAAATCCTAATCCCAAGAGAGAGCTGTCAATTCTTTCATACCAAACCCTGGAGCCTGTTTAAGTCCATAGAGGGATTTCTTCAGTCTGCATACATGTGAGTCAGGTTTATGTATCACGAAGCCTTCAGTCTGTTCCAGATAGACTTCCTCTTCAATGGTTCCATTCAGGAAGGCAATTTTCACATCCATTTGATGGATCTTCTAGCCTTTAGCTGTTGCAATGGCTAACACTGTTCTCACTGATGTGTAACGGGCAACAGGTGCAAATGTTTCTTCATAATCAATGCCTTCCTTTTGTGAAAAACCTCTAGCCACAAAACGTGCTTTATGTTTTCCTATACTGCCATCAGCAGCATGCTTGATTTTGAAGAGCCATTTGGAAGTGACAACAGATTTCTTTTTCGTTCTAGGTACTATATCCCATACATCATTCTTTAGAATAGACTGATATTCTTTTGTCATCGCATCCTTCCATGCTTGATGTCGGAAAGCTTCTGTAACACTGACAGGTTCTGAGTTTATGATGTTGTTCATTAGAGCAACATAGCTAGAGAAACGTTTGGGTCTTTTGCTCTCCCTGAACGTTCCTTTGGGTGTTGCATGATCCTCGGCTTCTTTGATCATCTTTCTTGCCCAAAGTGGTCTCTTCTTGCCGTGGTCAGTTGTATTCTCATTTGAAGTAGAAGGAAGTTCATGTGGCAGTTCCTCAGGGTGCTCCCTCTGAATCTCAGGAGCAGGTTCCATTTTTAGGTACTCTAGGGGAATAGGTTTCTGTCCCACTATAACTTCTTGCCCTCTTGAATGCAATGTCTTCTTCAAAGATGACATCTCTGCTCAATTCAATTTGTTTCTGCCCAGGTATGAATATCCTATAGGCTTTGGAGGTTTCACTATAACCCAAAAATACTCCCTTCTTTCCAAAAGGTTCTAGTTTGAATCTCTTCTCTTTGGGCACATGAATATAGACAGGACATCCAAAAATCCTAAAATGACTAATGTCAGGTTTTATGCCGGTAAAGGCTTCTTCAGGAGTTTTGTTATCAAGATGAGAATGAGGACATTTGTTCAGAATATAGACAACAGTCCTAGAGGCTTCTGCCCAGAAAGAAGTTTCAATGTTTTGGTCCAGCAACATTGCCTTAGTAGCTTCTACAATGGTTCTATTTTTCCTTTCAGCAACCCCATTCTGTTGAGGGTTGTAGGCAACTGTGAACTCCCTCTTAATTCCAACGTTTATGCAGAATTCTTTAAAAATTTCAGAGGTGTATTCTTTCCCATTGTCTGTCCTTAAGGTTTTTATTTTCTTTCCGGAGAAGTTTTCAGAGAGGGCTTTAAACTCTTTGAACCTTTTGAGGATTTCTATTGACTCTTTACACTTAAGGAAATAGATCCAAGTTTTCCTAGAGAAGTCATCTACAAATATGGCATAGTATAGAAATGCTGCTTTAGAGGGCACAAACATGGGTCCACATAAGTCTGAGTGAACCAGTTCTAACACATTTAGGGTTTTGCTCAAACTATTGGGAAAGGACCCCTTTGTATTCTTTCCTAAGGCACAACCTTTGCAAGTTCCTTCATGAGATGGTTTTAACTTAGGTAAGCATGTTACAAGTTTTTCTACAGAAGGTAGGCACGGAAATGAAGGTGTCCTAATCTTCTATGCCAGATCTCATTTGAATCAAAGGTGTCAAGGGTAAGGGCTTGTTTAACTTCAGTGCATAGTTTGTAAAGGTACCCTTGTCTTACACCTATGGTTTGGGCTTTCTTGATTGTTGAGTTCTTAGGCCATGCTAAAACTTTCCCATCCATAAAGGTAACTCTATATCCATTGTCTTCAAGGGCAGAGATGGATATTAGATTCCTCTTAATTCCAGGTACAAATAAGACTCCAGTAAGTTGAAGAGAAAGACCAGATTTTAGTTTGATGTAGCAAGTTCCAACCCCTTTTACAGGGTGTGCAGAATCATCCCCAATGGTCACTACTTCATTAGACTTTTCAGTCGTAGTGTCTAGGTGTTCTCTGAATCCTGTGATGTGTCTAGAAAAACCACTATCAATTACCCAGTTGTGGGTGTTGTTAGATGTTTGACTAGATAAGGTTGTATAGAACACAAAGTTCTTAGATTCATGATCTGAATTTGTCTTTCCTACTTTGGTAAAAGATGCTTGTTGCTTTGATCTGTCATGGCACTTCATTGCATAGTGACCATATTGATCACATCTAAAGCATTGCACTAGAGAGATGTCTTTCTTCTTAGAAGATCCCTTTCCATTGGGATTTCTCTTTCTTTTAAAAGATCCTCTCTTGTAGGAGTTTTTCTTGTTTCTTTTATTAGACGTTGTGTTGAGTACATGAATGTCTTCATGCATGTTTTTTTGTTTATTTTCCTTAGTGGAGAGTCTTGTTTCCTCTTGAAGGCAGTCAGTTCTTGGCCTATCAAACTTGGGGAGTTTAGATCTTGCACTTATTCCTTGAACAAATGACTCCCATGAGTTGGGTAGGCCTCCTAGTGCAATTAGGGTTAACTCTTTGCTATCAATCTGATATCCAATTGTGGATAATTGATCCTTTAGTTAAGTGATCCTCATGAAGTATGCATTAATTGACTCTCCTTTGTTTATTTGAGCATTGTTGATTTGCCTCTTTAATGCAAGAGTCCTACTGGTGTTGTTGATCTCATAAGTAGTCTCAAGAGATTTGAACATATGATATGCAATTTCATATTTTGCTAGGATGGGTACTATATGATCCCTAACTGCATCTACTAGGATTTTCATGGCTTTTTCATTGTTTTCAATCCATTGAGTTTTCTCAAGATCAGCCTCTGGTTCCTTCTTATTTTCTCTCACAAGTGAGTCTAGCTTATTCTCTTTAAGGATCATCATGATTCTAAATTTCCATGATGTGAAATTGTCTGCTCCTGCAAGACGATCTTCAAATCTGATCACACTTGACATTATGAAGAATGTGATGTGAATTCGATTTTGGAAAATACGAATTTTTCTAGAGCAAACTGATTTTAGATTTGATTTGGATTCACACAACTTGGCTCTGATACCATGTAAATGTAATCAATTCTTTGTCATATAGGATCCTAAAAATCTAAGAGAACACTAAGGTTTGAAATTCTGTGTGAGAAATTCTAAGTTAAAAATCAATTTCCGGATTTCTTCTCTTTATGTCGAATGTACTGATTGCAGAACATTACTAAATTTCGATGTTTGCATATCGATGAAGGAACTGTTATAAGTATAAGGAGACTTGCCTCTAAGAGACGCGTCTCATGAGAAGACGTGTCTCCACAAGTGGAGACACGTCCGCTCATGGGATGTGTCCCTTTGGGCGCGTGGGCTTCTCTCATAGCCGTTTTAACACTCAATTAAATATCTTAACACATATGTGTGGTGCGCATATTTATTCATGAGTTCCGATTTATTATTTCGAATTTATGCAAGCTAATAAATTCATTTTTACTTATTTTCTTGAAATTTGTTAGAAACTAATATGGATCTTATATAATTTATGATAATGCTATATTGCAATCATCTTTTTATATTCTGATCGAAGCTATAATCATTAACAAGCATGGAGTCCATTTTATCATAAATCTCACCTAAGCCTGATTGATCATATTTGCATGCCTAATGATAATCTTGATGGGTTTGGTGAAACTCAAAATATATTCCACATGAGCCCACCACTTCATCTAAGATCAATGCTTTGACTTTTTGGACTCTTTATGTTTGTCATTGCCTCCATACATTCCAAAGAGTATTGATGACCATGGCATTTAGTGTCTCTCGCATCTTTACAATTTGTCTGAAGATGATTGTGTGATGCGAATCGAGTCTCAACAACTTATCATGGTGTAAAATGTCTAACAAATTAAAAAATTAGAAAGTAGCAACTTAGCAAAAATTTTAAACTTAAAATAAAAATAGACGAAAGAATATCAAAATCACCTTCAACAACTCCAAGTTGGTGAAGGTCTTGAAGATGGCTTGTGACATTTAATGATTTGTCATAAACATTTGAATCCCCTTGGCCTCTATGTAGATTTCTTTGATCCACTTGATCTTTGAGCCAATCTTTTGCAATATCAAGTTGACTAGACGATGCATGGTGTCCAAAGAATATACCCATATGTACCCTCCACTATTGAACTTGCTGCCTTACAATTTTTTTTGTTGTTTGTTATGACTTGGACAACATTTTTAGGGCCCATTTTATCAATGGCTTGTATAAGATATTGGAAATGAAAGTTGCATACTTCATTTGCCCTTCACAATTAATTACATTAGAAAACATTGCCTTTAGGGGACATTGCAATAATAATAATTAGTGGTCTATTTTTGACATCATTCCATCCGTTAGAAATGATGGACACTCTTGTTTCTGGCCATATATTCTTGATACTCTTAATGATGACTCTTTGGAAGCTTTTGCCTTGGCCAATAAGGTGGTGTACACCTTTTCATACCCAAGGCTAATGTAATCAGCTAGTGCATTGGTGATTGGTATCACCATATCTTGCCAATATGGTGATCTAAGAAGGTTGAAAGGAAGTCCATTGCTATAAATGCAATGAGTAATGGTCTCAACTCTCATTTGCAAACTCCCTTGGATCATTCTTCAAGGCCTTTTTCAATGGCCCTCTTTCGCGGGAAATAAAGTGGGTATTCTTTTCTTGGGAAGACAATGGTGGCGTTAAATGATGTGGGCCAACTGGTTTTGTTAAACCACTAGGAGGTTTTTGCAATCCTTTCTTAGAAAGAGGATGCACTCTTTCCTTTATTTTGCTACTTGTCATGTTGACATCCTCTTGCTCTTTGATATATCCCTTTATTTGTTGCTTTGACAACCCTTCTTTCCGGCCTTGGACAAACTCTTATTCCTAATCCAAAAATAGGATATAGGTGAGGTTTCACTTTACTATACAAGCTCTTTATTCATTTGAACATTGGCTTTGATGCCAACAATAAGCTCAACCACCAGAAAGTTGTTCAATCATGGTTGTATGTCTCCAAAGGGGTGGCGTTAGGTCAATTTTAAACAAGCTCTTTGCAAGTGGGGCAACTATGGAATTAGAATCACCAACCTTTTATATGAATACAACAAAACACAATAACTATTACAACTTTACAACACTACAACTTAAAAAACAATTAGGATTTTAACCCCTATATTATGAATAAATGGCTAAATTTTTTAAAACATTTTAAGAAATAAACTTGATAGAAATTATTTTTCTTGAAAAAAATCTTTGAAGAAATTTATAAGATTTATTCACATTTGGTCGCATGTCCTTCACAGTTTGGTTGGGTACAACTTGGGTTTGCCTAGGGTCCACCTTGGGTTCTTGGGGCAAACCTCGAGCAAACTTGAGCTATACTTGGCCATGCACCAAACCTATTTAGGGATGGGGGGCAATTTGAGAAACAATCGGTAACACAGACTAAAATTGTGAGTATGATGAAATTGGTAATGATTATTATATGTGAGACATTTATATTGGCTGTATACAAGGGCTTAACTTTTCAAGCATGCATTTTATTTCTTTTATATATTTAACCTAGTATATAAGCAAGAAATGGTGTTTTAGTACATGAAGCATCATTTCTATGGTGGAATTTATCCAAAATATTAGTAATTTGATATTCAAATTTTATTTCTTGGCAGATAACTAGTGGTGGAAAGCTATCTAGGAGACAAGGTGTGAATCCATGGGCTAGTATATTGATCACTAATCTTTTGAAGAAACTTAATAAACAAATTTCAACATTCAAGGTAAATTTCGTTTTTCTTTCATATTACATGCTAATAAATATTTCTAATTTGTTCTATATTTTAGTTTTAGCAAGGGCATAGTATTTTTTGTTCTTATTTATTCACTATGGCTACATAGGGATACAATGTAAGTAGCAAAAAGTATAGTGGGAAAACTTGCTTGGTTTCTCTAAGAAATGCGGCACGAAATAGGCTGCTAGATCTAGGTAACAATCTCTCTATCTATATGTTTAATCCTCATGCTACAATAGTTATTTCCTTTGGTTGAATTATATTTTTGAAAAATGACTTGTTAGTAACTTGTCAATATTCATCTTTGTAAAAAAACTAGAAATATTTATATTTTTGGAAAAACTTAATGCTTGATTTAGGATTATTAGTGAATACAAAAACTTTACTAGTTGTTCTTTGAATACAATACCAACACTTGTTAGTTTACTAGGTTCTTATTCATTGTGAACAAGTAGAAAAATATAGAACGTGTTTGTCATGCAAGATAATGCATTATGTTTGCAATCTATTTTAGTCATAATGAATGTCTATTTTTATTGTTTTGGAGATTATTAAGGTTAAGTATTATCTTTACTAACTTTAGGTCAAGATGGATATGGCATTAGCACATCTATATGTTGTACCCAAAACGAAATTTTTGCTTCATTAAGGCATTTTGATTAAAATGGCTAAATCTTGTAAAATTGTCGTCAAAAGTCAGTTTTAGGTCAAATGAAGCATGGGCTTTTTGTGGGTATAATGTCTAGAAGATACTGGCAAAATTTGAAAATTAGGGTTCCGAGCCCCTATTCTTAGGAAAAACCATTAAAAAAATAGGATCTTGCCAGAATTGACTGAAAATAATTTTGATTGGCTTATTTCACTTCATGATCACATTGGTGAAGTCAGAATCAAGAAAAAGTTAGTTTTAGTTTGGTGGGTTGTTTTCACTTTTTCAGGAGAAAAGTTAGGACCTCTAAGGTTGTCAATGGCAGTTGGCCAATACCAGATGTCGAAATCTAAGCCTCAAACTAATCACAAAAGATTCTATGGCGAAAGATGCTAGAAAAGATGCTTCGAGACGAAGGGGATTTTCAAATGGTGAAAAATGTAAAATATATTCCAAGTTTGGAAACACTTCGCCTTGCTACATGGGAGATGCTTGTGCAGTCAACGCCTATGTCAACTTTGCAGTGTCCGTACACGTAAAAAGGTGGAATGTAGTCATGTACTCGCGTCAGCGGCAAGAATGCTTCAACGCAGTCAACTCAGTAAGCGACGCGGTGTTTGGGAAGTGCGAAAGAAGTGAAATCATCCGAAAATCAGCAAGTCTTGAGCTAATTGTGCCCTTGTAGGCTAGGGGTACCCTTGAATTTGAAGGCCTAGATGTAGTTGTTAATGGTTGCAAAGACATTCATCTTCTTCGGATTTTTGTTGGATGTCCAGTGAATCGTCAAGTGAATCCATCAGATTTGTCAAACATCGACAAACGAAGGCGAAGGCAGAAGATGCAGGAGGCGACGAATGTCACAAATGGCAGTCAAGTTACAAAAATTGCATGCTTGTAGCCCATGGGCGCCCAAGAATAAAGCATGTCAGATGTCAGTTTTTGAGTTTGCCATCTTCAGATGATCTTTTCAGATTCAACCTAGCTTCGGGATGGATCCGTTTGCCAGTCCATAAGACATACTGAACAATCGTAGCTGTTGATACAATGAGCACCTAAAATAGAGGGTAAAATGAAAGTTTGTTGGCGTAAGAACTAACACCTCTGGAGTGTGAGTTTGTACGGACAGCTATGCACACTACGTAATGAGTGCTCTTCAAATTAGGAGGGGAAGCTCCCTCGTTGTGCTGGAATGCATGAAATAGAAAACTAAACTAATTTCCTATCTTTTTGTTCTCAGCTGGTAGAGGCACAAGGTTAAGAAAACCTAGAACGTTGCAGCTAAGTATTTTCTGGTTTCGCAGATCATGTAACTACAACTAAGCTAACTTCTTTAATATCTATCCAATTTCCTCAAGAAACAGAGCATGAGGAAATGGAGCAGGAATGTATTGTACGATAAACTCCAGGTGCGGGCTCACAACATGAAGGCAAGGTAGGCGCAACTATTTGCTAATCCGGGAAGAAGTTTATTAAAACAAACAAATGAACGGTAAACCTGGTACAGCTTCACAACATGAAGGCAAGGTAGGCGCAACTATTTGCTTGGCTGAATGAGTCTACTATAACACACATCATACGATAAGCTTTGAGTACAGTTTCGCAACATGAAGGCAAGGTAGGCGCAACTATTTGCTCTTCTGAATAGGCTTATAATAAACAAAACAAAAGGTAAGCAACTGGGACAGTAGATTGTATAGACGCAACACGCATGCAATAACGATCAAACCAGCAACCCCATTTAACTAAGGTCGAATAAACACCATAACAATAACATGAAGGCAAGGTAGGCGCAACAATTTATTATAACAGCAATTACTCTTTGAATAGATACAATAATAGCAATACTACAGGCAAGGTAGGCGCAGCATGTATGCTATCAAGCAAAAGTTAAATTACAAATGAGCTTAAAGCTCTTATTTATAGACTTCAAGGTGTAGGCAACCCTAAAATCACCTTGAGTCAACTAAAGTCTTGCAATGCATGCAAGATCTTATTCCTAAACCCTAATTGAATGAAACTATACAGTTAACTGGGAAACTATCATCAGTTAACTGAAACATCTAATCTAAATGGACAAGGTGCAACATGCACGTCCTTATTGAAAGCAAGTCAACTGGAATGCTATCATCAGTCAACTGAAAAATCTAATCTAATCTCCAAGTATATGTAGATATTTCCAAGAAAGACATGGCATGCAATGTGTAACAACCAGTTAACTCGGAAAGAAGCCTCGAGTTTAACTCCTGTGTCTAATGTCTATCTTGGAAAAGGTGGGACGCCTTTAACTGAAGTCTACTGGCCCTGATCTTGAGAAATTAACCCATCTACGAGGTCGTTGACTGCATCTCCATCTGGGGAACTGAAGCTCTGGCGAAGAATCCTATGTCTGTGCAGCATGTCTTCTCCATTAGTCATCTGACACTGGAACTCACCCTTTCTCCTGATTGCCTCATCAAACAATGTTGACATGGCTGTAAGCTGATTCATCTTACAGCCAATGGTCTCACCAGTGAAAATACCGTGAATAAGTGCTTGGAGCTCTAACTGGATGTCAACAAGCTCAACATAGTCACCACCCACACGCTGATATACACATGGTAATTGAGACACAAAGTCTCTTATATAGCGGAGTGCACTAGTAACATGCTCTCTGCTCTCAGCCACCTCAGATGCTATCTTTCCTTCTATCCCTGCCTTGAAGATCAACTGTGTTCTCCAAATGTAGACCTCTTCTTTATCTTCTGCCTCTGTGATTGAATCAAATGACATTCCCAAGTTGGCAATCGGAATCTCATCCCTGGGTCTACTAATGGCCAAATCACGTTCCTCATCTTGAAGTCGTAGACGAAGCTCACGTGCATTATACCGCAATTGATACAATTCTGTAAGTACAAGGCGGCCTCTAGCAACAAACTCCTCTTCCCATTCCTCCAATCGCCTACCATATGCAACCAAGAGATCAATCTGACCCTGCTTTGCTGGTGGTTCTAACATATGTGGAAGCGCGGTGACAACATCCCCTGTCCTGTGTACAAGGCTAGAAATGTACTGGCGAAGCTGCTGTATTTCAGCCTTGAGAGCTGATTTATCTTCACCATCTTTCACCATCCTATCCTTGGCGCTATCTGTAGCAACCTGTAGGAGATCAATATCTGTCTGACGAGTACTCTTACCGAAATGAACTGTGATAACTTCGAAGTCTTGAGCTTCCATCTCGTCTAGACTCTTATCTTCTGGAGGTGCAGCAGTCTCAACAATGAATTCCTTATCTGCACTTCTCCCAATATGTATCTGTTTCTTGATCCTCTTTTCAGGCACATCTTGATGGTCATGATCGAAATCTGAATGATCAAGTATGTAAGATGGTTGTCTCCTTTTTCTTCCCAGTTGACTCTCAAGCCAAGATGAATCCCGACTAATCCCACTGGAATGATCTGTACTAGTCGCAGGAGGATCTAATGAATGTGAATGTGTAAAAGAATCGCTGCGAGGAGGTGAATCCATGTCCAAATCAATGTGAATTGGAATGGGAGGCTGCTCTAATGGTGTCGGTGACGGCATACGGGGTTGAACCTCAAGCTGTGGAGAAGTCTAAATAACTTCTCTGATTGGCTCTACATGTGGAATCGCAACAGATGCTTTTCCCTTCGAATTACTAGGCGCTGGATTCTTTTTAGGAGGATTACTCCTCTTCTTCTGCTTAGGTTTTGAAGAAGAAGGCAATACAAGTCCTTCTGGTGGCGGCTCTGCTCTAGGCATGGATGCCTTTCTCAACCTTCTGCTTTCTAAATAAAGCGTACTATTTTGGATGACCCTGCTCGATCTTTCCTTTACTGATGTGAACTCTTTGGCATACCAGTTCACTAACGGCAGTGGTTGTCCATCAACCTGCTCTCTGTAAAATTGAGGAAGTGTATCTCCCTCATCTTCTGTCAATCCTTCCACATCTTCCGCCAAGAAAACAGAAACTTGTGGAAGAGAGAACCTGCTATAGCTACGTCTGCGAACCTCAAAATCATCATCACAATTCACCCAGTAATCTTCCATCGTAGGTTTGTGATAAGAGAGATTACCTAGGCGAGCTGCGTAATGACCCCAAGGATCATATGTGCGTGTATCCACCAGGTACTTGAGTTTGCAATTTTCTAACTCTTGACCTGCGGTCTTAGCATCAACTGCCGTCTTACACCAATACATCCCGAATTGCAAAGGAAACTCGGCAGCTGGTTTACGCTTGATGCGCAAACGTTTGTGAACTTCGTACAGCTGCCTCAGGAACTCCATGAATATTGTTTTATCCGAAGGATAACGTGGTAACATAGCTGGTTTTCCTGTGTATCCATAGACACGGATATAGGTGTATGTAGGGAACTGAATGTACCAATCTGCCCAATTCTTCATTGCTGCTCTAGCAACTGTCGAGATGCGAATATGCAACTCCCGGTCCAAGTTTCTCACTGTATAAGTCAAGAAAGCCTCTTGTACACGTTTAAAATGACTTTCAGCCTTCGTGAACTCAAGCTGGTCATAGTAACGATAGACTTTCTGTACACTGAGTATGCCCACCGTATTCAAACCATTAAACTGATTCTGATAAGCAATCAAGTACACCAGGTAAGAACACATATGAAATTGATGCGCAGCTAGGAAACCGGTGATTTGCTCGTGAATAGCATCGCTGATGAAGGATGCCCAGTCATAATGCTCTTGTCCAGAGATGATTCTACCAATGATATAATACATCCACGGGTGAAATTTATTTGCATCTGCATGACCTGAGACACGATTAAGCAGTGTAATCAAAATATTGTATTCATCCTTACACTCGCCACGACCCAAGTTGTTTGGCAACTTGCTCTTCTTTTGTTTCAGCCACCTCTCTATCATCTTGTTCTGACACTTATCCAGTCCAGCATTGAATGCCTGCTCGCTCTGACTCATGGAAATGACCATCCCATCCGAATGTTGAGGAATATCCAGACTTCGCTCGATATCAAGGGGTTTGAGACTGCATATGACACGTCCATCTATTGACCGTATCTCTCGTGTAGCGGAATTGTAATGCTTGATGCAAGATATTACAAACTCCACGCAATGCACCGAAATAGGTATGGAAGCGGCCTCAAGTAACCCGGATTGCTGAATATTCTTGATAACTGAATCCCTGATTTTGAGTGGATCCAAAACTACCTCCGGCAACACCTTATGTAGATCTGTATCAACTGTTCCGATGAAGTCATGGGTTAAGACCGATTTGGTCTTGAATTCGAGCTGAGTGAACTGCATTCTGAAAAACTTGCCTGTTGACTGTGCACACGGCTATATTCTGACAACTTTTTTGGAAAGCCAAAAATAGCCTGCTGAGGCTAAAAATAGCTTGTCGGATGAGAATTTTTTACGAAAAAATCTGAGATATGGGTTTTGTCCAGAAAATGATTCTAAGACCACCAGAACGTCAGAAATGCAAAAATTTACCCTTTACTCAGCCATGCAAAAGAATTTCGGTTGAGAAAATTAAAGCTTCAAGAACAAATGTTCTGGAACAAATTTTCCTGAAAAATTGTAACAACCCCAAAACCGGGTAAACAAAAAATTTTCTAATTTCACTAATAAGATACAAGGAAATACAATTAAATGACAAAGTAAATAACTTTTCTTTTCATTCTAATTGAACATTTCATCATAAAGAAATAAAAGACATGATACATCATTGTTCTATTTTTCCAAGTAAATAACAGAGTACGCTTTCATGATTTCTTTTCTTCAAAATAAAAAGCAAGGTAAGAATCTTACAAGTTTCAAACATAGCTCGGAAGCTTTTGAGCAAATAGGAATAAGACTGTCCAGGATCTTCCCTTTCAAACCTTGGTTCATCAGAAGTCTTAAGGTGGAGGGGAAGCATCACTCAGGTGCTTTTCCACCAACCACGGACTTATATTGCGGCCCCCCGCACGTTTACTGTTAAGTAGACGGCCCTCCCTTCTTCGAGGAGATTGGTTGGGTAACCGGTTCTGTATGACCAACTGAGCATAGTGTGTAATCCTACATAACTAAATCCTTGTGTCCTCACAATCTCAATCTCGCATGTAACCTGGATTACTGTGAACTGACAGTGTAATTCGTCTCACAGTCTAAGTGGACGTTAGGTATACTACACTACTTTGGCCAAAGCATTTCGGCAGTACTTATACTGACGGTCATCTATCACTTGCACTAAGTCGGGTTTGGTTTGACTTAAGGCTGCCTTATCCTACGCGTAGGTTGAGTCCTTCAGTGGGTAGTCAATCACCCTAGACTTCCTACTTCAACTACTTAAACAGGAAATGGAGTACAGTCAACAAGGGGTCCCTTTGGTACTTCCCAACATGGAAATCTTTATCCATGGAGTACGTAGCTTTCTCTAGTTAACCTATTTAACTCTAAAGCTTTAGACTACCTTGGTTCTGAATCCACCCTCGTCCTAGTATTTAGTAACTAATCCCTTTCCTTTACTTAAGGAATTCAAACAATATTCAAGCAATACAAATTATAAGGTACTTTACTAAAAGTAAAACAAATATTTCCCTTTTCAAATTCATCTATGATTTCAAATGATTCGTTTCAACATGCTTTTAAGTTATTTCAATTCATCAAGTTCTCTAAGCTATTTCAAAAGCTTTTCTAAGGAAATTAAACCATTTCCCAATTTGACCAGCTCTTTAAGCTATCTATTAAATTCACTAAGCCTTTTCTAAGGAATTAAACTATTCCCAATTCAGCAATTTCATAGAACATAGAGGTTTCTTTTTATTTTATTTTTTTATAAAGCAAGACATAATCAAGCAATCTAATCATGCAATTTAAAATAAATAACAGAAAATCTATCAACATATATTTCATGCCTGATTTCCTTTTGCGTATGAGCTTGATCGGTGACTTCGATCCCTGCTCCACCGTCCTTCGCAGCCTTCTCTTAACTTAAGCAAAAACTACTTTCAGGTAAATGCAAAAAGTGTTTTCAGCAACACTGTCTCTCAGCAATACTGTCTCAATTGCAAATGATTTTCACAAAATGGCAATGGCTTTCACAAAAATGGCAATGGCTTTCATAAAAATGGCAATGGCTCTCATAGAATGACAATGGCTTTCATAAAATTTGAATTCCAAAACACAGAAATACCACAGCACTGTATTTCGAATTTTCCAAGGCAAGGAGAGTGAAATGAAAAGATTGAGTGTCTTTCAACAATGAGTGAGAACCTATTTATAGGTTTTGAATTCTCATGTTTCCTACCTTGTAGGCATGAGAATTCGACACCTCTCATTTTGAAAATGTCAAAATTCGCAGTGGCAGTCACACAGCAAAAGAGTTGATGATTCTTCATAATTTCTCAAGAATGTTTCAACATATCACATGCCAAATTCGTGGATCAACCACGTACAGGAAAAAGCCCTTAAAAATGGCGAACTTGAAGAACAAATGGCGTTTGGATTATGCTGCAGAAAACGTCAAGGTTTACGCACACACAGTTCATGTCTCCTTCCACCCACGCGTCCCAGACCGGTGGCGTTCAAGCATCCGCGACCAGGTCTAAGCTACGCGAGCTGGGCGCAGATTATTCTCCCTGGTTTTCCACTATTTTCTGGTTTAACAGTCGCGCGATTTCTTCCCATGAAGAAATCCGCGATTTTTACTCAAATATTAACTTTACATTTTAAACAGTCTATAGTTCAGCATTTCGAAATTCTTTTTCCTTTTATATTTTCCAAGTATTTCAATATTTCGAAATTCCTTTGTATGGTTTGCAAAGTATTTACCAAAGACTATGAAAGTTTTATTTTATTTCCAAGGTAAATAAACTCAAATTCCTTTATAAGCTAAATGTAAATTTAAATGCCAAAGATTTATAGTTTATACAAAATCTTTCCAAAGTTTTAGATATTTTAATATTTTCATTAAAATATATTAATATATTTTATATTATATTTAATACAATATTATTATAGTTTTTAACTTACCTTTCTTTTAATATATAATATATAAATATATCTATATAATATTCAAAATATTACATTAGATATATTAAGATATTATATTACCGATAAAACTATAATAACATCGATATTAAATATATTATTAAATATATTAATTAACTTACCCAGTTTACACTTAAACATATCTATACATGTTTATTTTCAAATCTCCAATTACGTGTATTATAGGCCAGTCAGAGCACCTATAATGGACGTAATTGCATAAACACGTATTTATACATTTAACCGTAAATTCCAGGCATCAGTAACTTATCAGTTCACATTTCACATACAAGGCTCACAGAACAGTAAGTCAGTCAATCAAGGAACACCACTCATAAAGCATGAAGAAGTAATCATAACTCCTAAGCCTAAGGATGACTTATCATGACAACTTAATCTGACTCGGTTCCTAAAATCCTCAGTGAAGTGTGTGTATGCTCATACGATCAACTTTACCGGTTAGTCGACCAAGTTCCTCTTCCTGAGTGATATTTCCCCTCCACCTGGAGGAATAGCTCCTGTTCCTGCATCCATGGCATAAAACCACGGCAGTCAAATGCTCACAATATTTGCAGTATATATATATATAAATCAAATATATAAAACAAGACTAATTATTTTCCTCTATTCATTGTTTTATTCAAGAATAGCATCATTCAAGAATACAGAATGAGCCAAACATAACATGTAAATAGGATTTCATATTGTCAACAAAATTCAATCACATTTTATTCATTCAAAACCTTCCTTACAATCAGAATGCTCTAAGCATTACTAGAATAGTAACTATACAAATCCCGGGGTGTAACATACTCCCCCCCTTATGATTCATCGTCCTCGATGACCAAAGGTATTATTCAAAGCATAAAACTAAACAAAATCTTTATTGTTCAGCATTCTCAAAAACTTCAAGAATGTCAGGAAATCTTCTACGGATTTCCGTATAGTCCTCCCAAGTTGTTGAGTCTTCCGCATACTGGTCCCACTGAACCTTGCATTGTGAGACTTCACGGTTACGTAAGTGTAGCTTACGTATTTCCAGCACCTTGACGGGCTTGAGAGTTATTATTCCTGGATCCCTTACCTATAAGGTAGTCCAATCAATAACATGATTATCTCCAGCAATATACTTTTTAAGGTAAGATACATGGAAGACATTATGCATTCTAGCAAGAGCGGGTGGCAAAGCGATTCGGTAAGCTACAGGGTTTACTTCTTCTAAGACTTCAAATGGTCCAACATAACGTGGAGCCAATTTAGAATTCTTTCCAAAGTTAATGGAACTTTTGTGAGGTTTCACTCTCAAAAGTACCTTGTCACCTATGACAAAACTTCGTGGCATTCTCTTAGCATCTGCATAACTTTTCTGTCGACTATTAGCCTCTGCTAACCTTTGCTTAATAATCTTAACTTGTTCTTCCATTTCTGCTAACATTTCTGGCCCAAGACTTACTCGATCCTCAAGTTTATCCCAACTTATAGGAGTTCGACACTTTCGACCATACAAAGCTTCAAAAGGAGCCATTTTAATTATAGAATGATACGAGTTGTTATATGCAAATTCGACCAAGGATAAATAGTCTTCCCACTTATATTGCTGATCCATGCAATATACCCTAAGTAGGTCTTCCATAACTTGATTTACCCTCTCAGTTTGCCCATCCGTTTCCGGATGATATGCCGAGCTAATGTTTAACTGCGTTCCCAATGCAGAAAACAAGGTTTGCCAAAACCTAGAAGTGATGCGTGCATCCCTATCAGATATAATCTTCTCAGGAATACCATGCAACCTAAAAACTTCCTGTACAAACTTTCTTGCTATGACCGGTGCTCCATCGGTTAGATTCCCTGGTATGAAGTGTGCTACCTTAGTTAGCCTGTCCACTACTACCAAAATGGCGTTATGCTTGTTCCTAGACATTGGCAATCCTTGCACAAAATCCATACTTATAACCTACCATTTCCTTTCAGGAATATCATGAGGATACAACAATCCTGCTGGATGATGATGTTCAGCTTTTACTCTTTGACATTCAAGGCATTGAGCTACATAATTTGCGGCATCACCTTTCATTCCTTTCCAGAAATATAATGGTTTTACATCAGCCATCATTTTGGTTACTCCAGGATGTCCAGAATATGGTGCCTCATGAATTTCTTTCCATACAAGATTTCTCAATTCTTTGATATCAGGCACATACATCCTATCCTTGTACCTTAGTACTCCACTGGATTCGAATTGATACCCTTCATACCTAGAGTCTAAAGGATTCTTAATGAGTGCCTGCTTAACCTGTAAGTAAAATTCATCCTCTTTGCATTTCAAAAGCACTTGTTCCTTGAAGTCGCTTTGAATTGTCACAATAGATGCAATATGGCGTCTTCTACTTAAGGCATCAGCAACTCTATTTTCCTTTCCTTTAATATAATTAATATTAAAGTCATAATGTGCTATTAACTCCAACCATCTTCTCTGTCTAGCATTTAGATTAGGTTGAGTAAAGAGATATCTTAAACCATTGTGATCTGTTTTCAATTCAAATGGCTTCCCGAGCAAGTAGTGTCTCCACATCTGTAAAGCATGTACTACTGCTGCCAACTCTAAATCATGCGAAGCATAATTCATTTCATATGGCTTTAATTTCCTGGACTCGTAAGCAATTACTTGTCCTTCTTGCATCAACACACCTCCTAATCCTTCTCCACAAGCATCAGTTATGACTGTGAAGCTTCCTTCAGGATCTGGTACTTTTAGAATTGGTGCGGTGGTTAACTTTTCTTTGAGAAGATCAAACGCCTCCTGGCACTTCTCATTCCAGGCAAATCTCTTACCTTTCTTTTGTAAAGATGTTATAGGGAAAGCAATTTTTGAAAAGTTTTCCACAAACTTCCTATAATATCCAGCTAATCCCATAAAACTCCTTACTTCAGACACGCTCTTGGGTACAGGCCATTGCATAACTGCTTCTATTTTTGCTGGGTCTACTGCTATTCCTTCAGCTGAAATAACATGGCCCAAATAGTGCACTCTTTCTTGAAAGAAAGTACACTTGGACAGTTTCCCATAAAGCTTGTGCTCTCTTAACCTTTGTAACACCATCTCAAGATGTTTACAATGTTCTTCTTCATTCTTGGAGTAAATCAATATTTCGTCTAGAAAGACTAACACAAATTTGTCCAAGTAATCTCTGAATATGCTATTCATGAGATTCATGAAGGCTGCAGGCGCATTAGTTAAACCAAATGGTAGAACTGTGAACTCATAATGTCCATAGCGAGTTCTAAATGCTGTTTTGAAAATATCTTCATCCTTCACTCTCAGCTGGTGATATCCGGATCTCAGATCTATCTTTGAAAATACAGCTGCACCTTTCATCTGATCAAAGAGGTCATCAATACGTGGCAACGGGTACTTGTTCTTTACCGTTGCTTTGTTTAGCATTCGATAATCGATGCATAAACGTAATGTACCATCCTTCTTTTTGACAAATATTACTGGTGCTCCCCATGGTGATACGCTAGGTCGTATTAACCCTTTGGACAACAATTCATCCAACTGTGCCTTCAATTCCATGAGCTCAGTTGTAGTCATTCTGTAAGGTACCTTAGATATTGGTTCAGATCCTGGCACAATGTCGATTGAAAAATCGAACACTCTCTTTGGAGGAAGACCTGGTAGTTCCTCTGGAAATACATCAGCATAGTCTCTTAAGATAGGATACTTCTCCATATCTGATCTGCCTGTTTCTTCCATCTCTCCATCTTCAAGTTCTTGAGAACTTTGAAACACAGAGTTTCCATCTTCTTGGCCTAGTTTCTCAATTTTGACTGCAAAAAGTTGACAACCTTTCTTCTTGGCTTTCATCAGCTGCATTGCTGTGATCTGCCGAACAGTCACTTTCCTGGGTATCCCTTGGATTTCTACAAGGTTTCCTAAATCATCAAGGCATTTTACAGTCTTGGCTTGGCAATCTAAAATAGCCCTATGTCTCCACAGCCAATTCATTCCTAAGATTACATCATAGGACCCTAGAGGTGCGACATATAGGTTAACCTCAGTGGCAAAGTTGGGTAATTCTAACCTAGCCTCAAATAGACATTGGTCAACTCTTGCTCTTGTTTGGTTTGCATACTCTACATTCCATGCCTTTTCCATGTATCCTGCCTTCCTAGACAATTGTCTAGTTACCTTAGGAGAAACAAAATTTTCAGTTGCACCAGTGTCGATTAAAACAGAAATAGGTAATCCGAAAAGGTTACCTTGAACTTCGATCGGGGTGATTTGATGGTCCGCCTGCCGATCGTCCACTGCAGCATGAATCCTCTGCTGGAACATCGCCTGCTGTGAAGGCAAAGCATTTCCTCGTGACTGAGAGCTAGAAGTCTTATCAGGGCACTCACTTGCATAGTGGTTTCCCTTACAGATAAAACATCCATCCCTTGGTCCTTTCTTTTCAGGAATTATTCCTGACTTGCTTGTTCCATTTCCATCCTTGTTGGTGGTGTCATTCCTTTTCCTGTCTCCCTTGAAATCTTTTCCATTGAAGCGAGACCGCTTCCCTTTTTGCTTTCTGGAAGTGAAAGTGGAGTCTTCCTTCCTTGATGCCGTCTTGTTGCTCCCATCACTGTCCTTCCTCTGATCCTTCCTATCTTGATAGTAGGAATCTTCCCTAAGCTTCTGTTCTTGACGGATAGCTTTTTCATATACAAGGTCCATAGTGGTTGGACCATGCATGTCAACCTCTCTTCCTATCCGATGATTTAAACCTAGAATGAACTTCCGAATTCGGAATCGTTCATCCTTGAGATAAACTGGCACATAGCGGATAAGGCGAGTAAATTTCTCCCAGTACTCGTGAACCGTCATTGTTCCTTGTTTCAGCTCCTGGAAGTCGGACAATTTCTGATCATAATACAGTTGAGGCAACCACCGGTTACGGAAGATTTCAACAAACTCGTTCCAAGTTAACTTCCATGAACTTAGGTTGAGCTCCAGCTTTTTATTCATCCACCAGTTAGAAGCTTCTCCAGCCAACTGGTAGGCTCCCCAAGCAGCCTTGGTGACTTCATCGTAATCTCGGATTTCGAAGTACTTTTCCATTTGTACAAGCCATGCTTCGGCTTCGTCACCCCCAACAGTTCCATCGAACTTGGGTGGATAAATCTTCTTCATATCCCTTGTTAATTCTCGGGATATCATCTTTCTGTTCTTATCCCTGGAATTGGTAGGAGACTTCTCTCTTTCTTCATGGTGTGAAGAATTTTCTTCTAACTCTTCTATAGTTATATCTTTTTCTCCTTTATCCTTGGCTCTTTCCTGCTCAAGGTTGGCTAGTCTAGCCAATATCTGGTCTAGCTTAGCTTCCATCTCAGCCGGTGGCAATTCTTCTTGCTGATTTGCTTTGGATTTATTTCGATTTCTTTTGTATACTTGAACCATAAGTTAAAGAAATTATAACCTGAAATTTAATTTCAAGTTAGATTAATTTTTACTTTACTACTAAGTAAACATATAATCAAGCACCCTTCAAACAAACAGAAGTTTTCACACAAAAATATTTGACATTGATTGATAGATAAACCTTGTTTTATTTATAGTAGGAGGATTTCAAAGAATCCATAAGATTTACATAGAACGACTATTCAAATAGTCGAGGGGTGAATACCCTTCCGATTCATTCTCGGATACATAACTAAGAGGAGTGTATCCTACAGATTGAGAGAGTTGTATTTCTCTTTCAATAAGTTCTTCCCTAATCTGATCTTCCCTATCCCAAAATGGATAGTAACCCTCGGATTTATTGTCCGATACATATATTCGGGATACAATATCCTTTAAGTTATCTTCTTCTTTATGGTCCATTTGTTCATGAGACCATTTCTCCATTGGCGGTGTCCTTGGTGTGTATTCATCGGACTCTTTACTTGAAGATATCATAATTACTTCCGCCATTGGGACAACTCTAGGATCCCTAAACATGAAGGCTGGACTGGAACTTCCTTCAGATGGCATATCTCTAGATAGAGATAAGGGTTCAGACTCTTCGGGTGCAACGGAGGGAAGGTAGTTGTACATTGCCTCCAGTTTCATCTTTCTCTTCTCACTATGGATTCGGGAAAGTGCGTTACTGAAGGTTTCAGTGTCACTCAACCAAATTGCGTTGTCGTAGTTGGTTCCTTCAATTGTTTTCACAATTGCCTCCTTTTCCTTCTTGGCCCTTAGGTAGCGTTCGTTTCCGATCACGGACTTTCTTGCCGTAAATCTAACACGTACCATCCTGACACAAGAATTTTCACAACATTAGGTAATGTTGGAAATGGAAAATTTGGTGAACTCATAGGTTCCAGAGCTAAACCTGGTAGCTCTGATACCACATGTAACAATCCCAAAACCGGGTAAACAAAAAATTTTCTAATTTCACTAATAAGATACAAGGAAATACAATTAAATGACAAAGTAAATAACTTTTCTTTTCATTCTAATTGAACATTTCTAATTGAACATTTCATCATAAAGAAATAAAAGACATGATATATCATTGTTCTATTTTCCAAGTAAATAACAGAGTATGCTTTCATGATTTCTTTTCTTCAAAATAACAAGCAAGGTAAGAATCTTACAAGTTTCAAACATAGCTCGGAAGCTTTTGAGCAAATAGGAATAAGACTGTCCAGGATCTTCCCTTTCAAACCTTGGTTCATCAAAAGTCTTAAGGTGGAGGGGAAACATCACTCAGGTGCTTTTCCACCAACCACGGACTTATATTGCGGTCCCCCGCACGTTTACTGTTAAGTAGACGGCCCTCCCTTCTTCGAGGAGATTGGTTGGGTAACCGGTTCTGTATGACCAGCTGAGCATAGTGTGTAATCCTACATAACTAAATCCTTGTGTCCTCACAATCTCAATCTAGCATGTAATCTGGATTACTGTGAACTGACAGTGTAATTCGTCTCACAGTCTAAGTGGACGTTAGGTATACTACACTACTTTGGCCAAAGCATTTCGGCAGTACTTATACTGACGGTCATCTATCACTTGCACTAAGTCGGGTTTGGTTTGACTTAAGGCTGCCTTATCCTACGCGTAGGTTGAGTCCTTCAGTGGGTAGTCAATCACCCTAGACTTCCTACTTCAACTACTTAAACAGGAAATGGAGTACAGTCAACAAGGGGTCCCTCTGGTACTTCCCAACATGGAAATCTCTATCCATGGAGTACGTAGCTTTCTCTAGTTAACCTATTTAACTCTAAAGCTTTAGACTACCTTGGTTCTGAATCCACCCTCGTCCTAGTATTTAGTAACTAATCCCTTTCCTTTACTTAAGGAATTCAAACAATATTCAAGCAATACAAATTATAAGGTACTTTACTAAAAGTAAAACAAATATTTCCCTTTTCAAATTCATCTGATTTCAAATGATTCGTTTCAACATGCTTTTAAGTTATTTCAATTCATCAAGTTCTCTAAGCTATTTCAAAAGCTTTTCTAAGGAAATTAAACTATTCCCCAATTTGACCAGCTCTTTAAGCTATCTATTAAATTCAATAAGCCTTTTCTAAGGAATTAAACTATTCCCAATTCAGCAATTTCATAGAACATAGAGGTTTCTTTTTATTTTATTTTTTTTTCCTTCATAAAGCAAGACATAATCAAGCAATCTAATCATGCAATTTAAAATAAATAACAGAAAATCTATCAACATATATCTCATGCCTGATTTCCTTTTGCATATGAGCTTGATCGGTAACTTCAATCCTTGCTCCACCGTCCTTCGCAGCCTTCTCTCAGCTTAAGCAAAAACTACTTTCAGGTAAATGCAAAAAGTGTTCTCAGCAATACTGTCTCAATTGCAAATGATTTTCACAAAATGGCAATGGCTTTCATAAAAATGGCAATGGCTTTCATAAAAATGGCAATGGCTCTCATAGAAATGGCAATGGCTCTCATAGAATGACAATGGCTTTTATAAAATTTGAATTCCAAAACACAGAAATACCACAGCACTGTATTTCGAATTTTCCAAGGCAAGAAGAGTGAAATGAAAAGATTGAGTGAGTGTCTTTCAACAATGAGTGAGAACCTATTTATAGGTTTCGAATTCTCATGTTTCCTACCTTGTAGGCATGAGAATTCGACACCTCTTATTTTGAAAATGTCAAAATTTCGCAGTGGCAGTCACACAGCAAAAGAGTTGATGATTCTTCATAATTTTCTCAAGAATGTTTCAACATATCACATGCCAAATTCGTGGATCAACCACGTACAGGAAAAAGCCCTTAAAAATGGCGAACTTGAAGAACAAATGGCGTTTGGATTATGCTGCAGAAAACGTCAAGGTTTTACGCACACACAGTTCATGTCTCCTTCCACCCACGCGTCCCAGACCGGTGGCGTTCAAGCATCCGCGACCAGGTCTAAGCTACGCGAGCTGGGCGCGGATTATTCTCCCTGGTTTTCCACTATTTTCTGGTTTAACAGTCGCGCGATTTCTTCCCATGAAGAAATCCGCGATTTTTACTCAAATATTAACTTTACATTTTTAAACAGTCTATAGTTCAGCATTTCGAAATTCTTTTTCCTTTTATATTTTCCAAGTATTTCAATATTTCGAAATTCCTTTGTATGGTTTGCAAAGTATTTACCAAAGACTATGAAAGTTTTATTACCTTTATTTCCAAGGTAAATAAACTCAAATTCCTTTATAAGCTAAATGTAAATTTAAATGCCAAAGATTTGTAGTTTATACAAAATCTTTCCAAAGTTTTAGATATTTTAATATTTTCATTAAAATATATTAATATATTTTATATTATATTTAATACAATATTATTATAGTTTTTAACTTACCTTTCTTTTAATATATAATATATAAATATATCTATATAATGTTCAAAATATTACATTAGATATATTAATATATTATATTACCGATAAAACTATAATAACATCGATATTAAATATATTATTAAATATATTAATTAACTTACCCAGTTTACACTTAAACATATCTATACATGTTTATTTTCAAATCTCCAATTACGTGTATTATAGGCCAGTCAGAGCACCTCTAATGGACGTAATTGCATAAACACGTATTTATACATTTAACCGTAAATTCCAGGCATCAGTAACTTATCAGTTCACATTTCACATACAAGGCTCACAGAACAGTAAGTCAGTCAATCAAGGAACACCACTCATAAAGCATGAAGAAGTAATCATAACTCCTAAGCCTAAGGATGACTTATCATGACAACTTAATCTGACTCAGTTCCTAAAATCCTCAGTGAAGTGTGTGTACGCTCATACGATCAACTTTACCGGTTAGTCGACCAAGTTCCTCTTCCTGAGTGATATTTCCCCTCCACCTGGAGGAATAGCTCCTGTTCCTGCATCCATGGCACAAAACCACGGCAGTCAAATGCTCACAATATTTGCAGTATATATATATAAATCAAATATATAAAACAAGACTAATTATTTTCCTCTATTCATTGTTTTATTCAAGAATAACATCAATCAAGAATACAGAATGAGCCAAACATAACATGTAAACAGGATTTCATATTGTCAACAAAATTCAATCACATTTGTTCATTCAAAACCTTCCTTACAATCAGAATGCTCTAAGCATTACTAGAATAGTAACTATACAAATTC
This sequence comes from Sequoiadendron giganteum, assembly GCA_007115665.2. Classification (NCBI taxonomy): domain Eukaryota; kingdom Viridiplantae; phylum Streptophyta; class Pinopsida; order Cupressales; family Cupressaceae; genus Sequoiadendron; species Sequoiadendron giganteum. The sequence continues at coordinate 345,813,574 of CM021109.1, read as the reverse complement.
CGGGGTGTAACACAATGGATTTCATTATGTGCTTTGAATGTTGTCATTTTTCACAAAATATTCATCTACAGTAATATTTTTCTTTTTGCACACATATTTCTATAATACAACACATGGAAGCCCAAATATATGGATGTCGGATTTTGGGTATAGTTAGTAAAGTGTCTTTGGAGTCCACTTAGATTATGAAACTGTATTCATCACCGCCTAGGCAAAAATAGTCCTTACATTGTTGTCAAAGTCCCCTTTAATGAATTTTCTCTAAAGTAGCTTCTTGGGAAAGATGTTCCGCCTTACTTTGAAAATCCGCTATGGGAAAAATGATGTTAAAGCAAACCTTGTCGGGAAGTGAAAAAGGTTTCAAAACTATTCTAAGCTTCGCCTAAAATATCTATCATTTTTCCTTTTCGCTTCAATTATACTTGGGCAATTATAAACATCTTTTGCAATAGGACACTTACACAAAACTTTTGAAAAGACCGACGCATGTAGACTTTAAGTTGAACCTTTAAGATTGTTAGTTGGGAAGAAGGTTAGAAAACCCTGGTGGTGTCCGACATAGGTTACAAACCACTTGAAAAAGGCGACAAAAAAATTGGTTTGCTTCACTTAGAAGGCCAGACGGGATTTTTTTTTCTTTAGGGTACTAAAAATTGTGGCAACAGGTATTTCCGTCAAACTATAATTGTATTGAGGCTATAGAGATCAATGAAGAGGATCGAGGATAGTGATGACAAGCAGTCTATTGAGAATGACATTGAAACTTTGGACAATTTAATAATTTATGTGTGCGGGATGCAATGCAAGGTTTGTAAAATTTGGCAGCTTTTGTTAGAGTAGAGGCAATCGACTTTATTGAAGGTGTCTCAAAATAATAATATTAAAAAATCAGCTGACTTGGAGCCTATTGTACATGTTAGATAGAAAAGTAATGAAAGGAAATGTATTATATAGTGGAATAAACATAAAAAAGGAAATTATTAAAGTCAGGGAAGAAAATAAAATTTAAAAGTTAATTGTACGACAACTAATTAGGAGAACTTGATTATATGGCTACATCTTAAAATTATTGCAAGGAAAAATGTTTTAAATCTTAAGGAATGGTCAACCAAAAATCCTATATATTATCATACAACTTCTGCAAAAAGGCATCGATTTTTATTTTCTACTACTGTACTACCCCTAGTTTACAATTCGTACGACCACCCTTGCTCTTATAGCACAATTTTCATTTACTACAGTACAACCTTATCCCATTTTTGTTTTCACTGAATGGCCTACAAGTTCATTGACCTCCATACAACCCTTACAATGTAACTTCTATTTGGAACCAATTATTTGAGATTGGAGCACTAGTCATGTATTTCTCCTTTGCGATATAAGGTGTGCAAATCTTGTGAATTATCTAATGTAGATTTTGTTTGGTTGGCCTTTCTTGGTCACCCTATTGCATTGATATGGTTATTGTTGTGAGATAGAGAGATGGTTATTTGGAGGACGTGATATAGTTGTACACTGGAACTTGTAGCAGTTGGCTATGGTACATGAGAGGCTCTATTCGCTTTTGATGGAGCTTTCATGGTGATGTTGGTCACAATGCCACACAGCTCAATATCACTTTCATTGAAAGCTTTGTGAACCCATTCTAATAGAAGTTACACAAGTTTTGGAGCCAAGTAGTGACACAAGTTCGGAACCCAAGAGTCATTCACTCTTTCCCAAGCGCTCCACTTGAAGGTGGAAACTTTAATTAATTATTTTGTCTTCACAAGTCACCTTTACCATTGCTGATGGACCCCTCCATCCTTATGAATGTATTACAAACAATTGGTGGGATTAAACATTACAGATTAATCTCCAATAACACCCCAAGTGCCTAGAGACACTTTCCAAGGATGTTGGAAACATGTAAAATGACATAGGATTTACAAGGTAGATGGCACTTAATTCCTATTACTTAAGCTCTCTAACTTTTGAAATGGGTTGAAAGGAGGTAATCAACTGGGCAGGCCTTCCAAATTCCTACTTATGAGAGTGACAATTTTTCTAAGAGCATGGGCTAGACATCTTTGATCAATATTGTAAAAGACCGTATATAGAGAAGCACTTGTGCCTTTGTAGAGACAGTGATGCCTCTTTGGTATCTCATGGTAGACAAGACACTCGAAAATAAAATGCCCTTCATTGTTTACATCCTAGAGAGAAATAAGATGACAAATCCTATCACCACATGGAATATAATGATCCGTCTCAACTTGTAATTGGTGGGAACACTCTCAATTGGCCATGGGCAATTCTTAGGCCATGCAACGACTAATGATGTTGGAGATAGTAAGGCTGATTGCTGGCACTGTCCACATTCTGAAGAAGATTCTCAATATAGAAAGTCATCTTAGAGCTGATAAGTTGTGGGTGAGAGGTCTTGGTGATGTGAATGTATTGTCTCTATTTATCCTTTTTAATAGCTCTATTCATAAGCTCCTTCCAAGAAGAATGCGATTACAGTCCAAGCAGTATCTACATTGATGAAGTCAATCAATAGAGATATCGGTGATCCGAAGAAGCAAATTGGATGCCCAAGGACAAGCAAAGAGGCAAACCTTTATGAAGGAATAGGTGAATGACCTAATGGTTTTGGTCCCTTGATATAGAAACTAAGCCTGAAAAGCTCTCAAGAGGATGTGATGGGTAGTGAACTCAGTGTGAAAAAGGCACTAGGGGACTATTTTTTAGCAGGGGATCATATGCTGAAGCACGATGGTTTAGATCTTCTCAACACATGTCCAGTCAAAAAGTCCCAACCTAGGGTTCAATAGCTGTGCTTTTAATAAATGCATTGAAGAAATTCAAAGACCAGTCGCTCAATCGGCTGGTTGGTTGGTTTTTACAGGTAAGGCCTAGGCTTGAGTCTCGCTAGGAACATACCCAGGCTATATCTTGTTGACTTCTTTATGGATTGGCCCTTGCACAACCTTATCCAATTATAGGTGTTTGGTCCATTTTTTGTTGTAAGTGTACTTGGGCATCAGTCCAGGAGTCTTTCTATCAATAAACTAAAAAAATGCATTGAAGAGGCACATTTTGAAAGGATGATCTTAGAAATGTATTTGAAAACAATGACACTGCAAGGTAGAATGATAAGCATATCCCTCACAAAGATGTGAGTGAAAGTGAACTGTAAAAGAGCAGATAGACTTAATGGCATCAAGGCTTGCAACTCAAGAAAACATTTTTGGTGAAGGAAGAAGAGATTTTGGGACAGAGTCAGGCACTTTGATACTGGGTAATGTTTAGGATGATATGAGGCATCTCAAAGCAAGATGAAAAAAGTGAGGAAAAAGCAGTGTTTCTGGCTTCTTTGCAAAACTGCAGGTTCTAGACAGGTGGCAGTTTCATCGAAATAATTGGTGATTTCAAACATAGGTAAAGTGGTTGTTTTGTAAAGAAGAGCAGCGGTTTGGTATTTGCATCTTGATGACAGTGGCAATTTTGTTATGTGACAGAAAATAGCTCGTGGTGTTCCAATTTCGTCAACTGTTTGACTTCTTTCAACTTTTAATGTTCTATTTGATTGTAAGTATAAATAAACTGTTGTCAGTCATAATTAGCAATGTGAAGACATTTAATTGGAATTATAAGTGGATTCAACTGAGTTTATAGTTCCATTAGAATGTGTCTAGGAAAATTTCTAGAACAATGAGGTGTTTAGAGAGTTTGCAAGAGATCGTAGGGACTAAAGAAGTTAGATTCAGGTTGGTTGTGTGCCCAGGGGGTTTAAGATTTGTATTGCCATTGGAGATAGTGATTAAGTCAGTAATCTGGCTCACATTGTGCTGGAGTTTTCTCACAGAATTTGGGTTCTCCAGGGTAAATCTATATTGTCTTCAATTGTCTGATTGTTTACTCTCTTTTCCTTGCATTTTCTGAGTTAATATTGCTTAGAGAATTCCAGTCTTCAATGTTCTTTATTAAGATTTGTTGTTGATGAACTGTTAAATGCAATCTCCATCATAGTTTATGGATCATAGGCAGGTTTCAGACCAAAAGATGAGCCCATAAACTTAATTGAAATACCCAAGCAAAGTGTAAGTTGCTGTTGTCAACATAGTTTCTCCATCCTAAGAGTTATTTAAACCATGACCTTAGTTTTACTAATTTTAACCACAAATAGATGAAGCCTACAAATTTGACTGAGGCCACCAATCTGCCTATATAATTTGCCATGGTAGTTAGAGAGAAGGACCACCCCATCAGTTAAAAGTTAAAAACTTAAAACTAGTATGGGTGCTATAAACAAATATCATTAACATTATTATTTTGCAAAAGGCCATTAATCTTGTAATTGTAAATGCTAAGGAGAATGGATTACAAAAAAATGTTTGAGCTTATGCATGATGAGACATCTGTAGGGAGGAATATGATCAACCTAGGTGCGAACTTGGGTGAAAAAGGTAGCACTTTTGGTGATGTGAAAGGGTAGCATCCTGCCTTATTGGTCAATAAAGAAAGAGAATATTTCCCAGATCACCTGTTTTATGTGTGACGTCAATGGGATTTATATGCATGATGTGATATTTGTCATCCAGATTACAGTTGTTTGGGAGCTGAAGGCTTTCGTAACCTCATCTCAGATCTTATCCATACTGTGTTGGTCACTTTTTGAACTTATTTTCAGATCCTATTATTTCATGTAATGTTGACTCTATTTACTAGGTTTTATCTATCTGTGATTGTCATTTTTATGTAATTTTCAATTTTTATCTATATCCCCGATCCTACACCTCTGCAGTCGGTCTCTCTTAGAGTAAGCAGAGAATTATTTCTTGTTTTATTCTTTGATTAGATATAGATTATCATAGAATGGAAAGGCTGCATAGATAATGTATCTATACTAGGAATTTTAGTATTTTAAGTTCCTTTGGTATTTCTAATTTACCAATCATGTTATACTGACAGATATTTGAACTTTGGATTTCAGGGTTGGGTTTAATTCTGTGTATCATTTGACAGACTTGCCATCTTTTGTGAGTGGCAAATATGTGGTATTCTTTGACCCACAGGGAAAATATCTTCCAAATATTTCAGCAGCAAACCCGGGGAAGCGTATTGATTATGTTAGCTCTGCAGCTCTTTCGTTGTACAAAGATCAGTTCTCCTCATATTGCACTTTTGACTGTGATATGAGGAATTCCTATCCAGGAACCCTTTTTCGTTTTCCTTTAAGAAATATGGAACATGCAGCAGTTAGTAAACTTTCACGGCAGTCATACTCCGAAGAAGATATTCTGGCATTGTTTACTCAGCTGTATACAGAAGCAGTCTTTTCAATGCTTTTTCTGAAAAACATAACAACATTAGAGATGTATGTATGGAATGCTTCGGCACAAACACCGGAACGAATGTATTCTTGTCACATGGAATCACCTAATTCAGAGGTGGTTTGGCATCGCCAGGCATTGCTTCGGCTGTCAAATTTGAACAAAAACGTAGGAAGTGAAATAGACATTTTCTCATTGGATTTTGTAAGGCAAAGTTTTGATGCTACCCAAAATGAAAATAATGTCGACTCTTTCTTGATTGTACAATCAATGGCATCATCATCTAGTAGGATTGGTGTTCTGGCCAATAATGCTGCAAAGGAGCATGATTTGCATCTCTTACCATGGGCATCTGTGGCTGCCTGCATTTCTGGTAGTGTGAGCAAGGTAATTGATTTTTTTATTTCTTATTGATTGAATATTAGTAACAAGGATGAGTTGCAGTCAGTAACTATAATTATATTTCTGTAATTATTATATCCTACCTTCTTTTGTTAAGCTTTAATAAAAGGTTCAAACTTTTGATGCCAGATTAGACTATTGCCTCCCTCTCATTGGTGGTGGATATATTCGTTAGTTACTGATGTGATATGTGCTATAGCAGTAGATTATGAGGATTGCGGAAGCACATGGTTGAAATGGACTGAATTAGTCGTGCTTTAGAGTGTGTAGGCAAAATAATTTAAGAAACTTTTGGTAATGTTATTTGTTTGTTGGCATGCTACCCGTTTTACAGTTAGCATGTCTATTATCTCCACGGCTAGTTGATTTTACAGGAAAAAGTAGGCCATATTTTGGATGGTAGATTGTGTTTCTTGTGCAATTTGGGCTCTAGTGGTTGGGGTTAAGTTTAAAATTGTGGATTGTTTTTGCTTCTTAACTTGCTGTTTGAAGATTTGGCTATTGTATCTTGTAGAATGTTATATGTTGAAATTTGCAGTCAGTCACATTCAGTTGTAGTGTAATTGAGATTATAAATATGTATTTACATCCCAAATTAACAAAGGAGGAGTAATAGTAAATACACACTGTCATGGGCATTGGATGATAACAGATCTTAGACAATGTCACAATGTTTGCCCAGGTAGCCTGAAACCTTTTGTGTGGACTGAACATGGTATACAGTATTATTTAGAAAAAAAAGAAACAGAAAAAGTTAAAAAGTTGACCCCCAATTTTTTTTTCTATAATATTTAGTTTAAGGTCTCCTCAGTGAGTAGATAATGGCACATCATACAAACAATTTTCCTGATAAATAATTTCTATTGTGATTCTAATGAAATATGAGAGGATAAAGAGACCAATGCTTATATTTTCATGTTTTATGTGGTATTAATCGATGTTTGGCAGGGATGGTCACCCTTGATTTTTTTTGTTTGTTGTTTTCAGAATAAGACAGAAGTGCAGAAAGGGTTTTATGTTTTTTGTCCATTCATCATGTTGAGTACATACATTGATATACTCATAAATATGCAAGGAAAATAAGGAGGAATTACATTAAATATTTAGTCATTACATCTTAATAACAAAATCAGAAGTTTATCAACATAAATCAGACCTGGAATAACACCTTTAGCAGCAGATTATTCACCTCTGTAAGTGCTGATCAGACCCGATGCTTGCATGTCCAAAACCCAAGAATGTTGTGCTAATCCCAAGGAGGGCGATTAGCTCTATAAAATCACATGCTCTTCAAGAAATACCAACCAGCAGCTCAAAGGGGGCACCCAGCCAAGTAGAAACCAAAGAAGCAATGCCCAGAAGGATGTTCCTTCACACTACAAAGATATGCTCCATTTGATGCCTTCCCAGCTACTCAGAAAATTCGATTTCCAGACCTCAGAAGTGTGTTTCAGACTTCAGAAATTGGGTAGAAACAGCTACTAACTCACACAAAATGGAAAATCCCATACACCAAAATCCAAGCTCTAAACCCAACTCAGAAAACTGTGAAAATCTTCATTTTTCCAACACCAAAATGCTCAACCAGCAAAACAAAACACCGAAAATTCTTCAAACTAAGCACCAACCAGCTAGGGTGGGTCTCTCACCACTGAAACCAACAACTAGAGATGAGGGTTTTTGTTCTCAACCAGCAGTAAATGAATCCTGGAGAAAATCCAGCAGAGTCTCCTTAAGTTGCCAAAGTTCACATGTGCAAATGAGAGCTCAAAAGGGATTAAATAGAGGAAGAAGGAAGAATTAGGGCAACTTTATTTTAAAAACAACTTTTCCCTCCAAAAAAAAACCCATGCCCATCCTTGCTCTCCAAATATTACTTTAACTTTTAAAAATAAACATGAAATACTCTCCAAAAGGGCATCCACTTTTGGAGGCAAATATTTAGCCTTAAAAATATGAAATAAGCCTTCTTTCTAGGCGTTAACATGAGATATATTGTCCCCTCTTTTAAAACAACTTTACTGTACTAGGCCAAGGGGGTCGTTTATAACCCACACTCATTCTCACTTAGTTAAAATAACAACTTTATTAACTTAAGTGATGAATAAACAAATAATAACTCCGACCACTGAGAGAAATCACCCCTACTGAAAATGGAAGTTCTGCACTAAGTTGCTGGATAAAAGGAGCCAATACCAATTACTAAATATAGCCCTTACTAAAAATAGTGAGTGAGTCAAATCACCAAACTGGCCCAAACGAAGCTCGACCGGAACTTACTAAAAATAGTAAGTTACTAGAGATAGTAAATTACTAAAAATAGCCATCACCACTGGAAAAACACCCAGAAAAACCCAAAAAACTCATCTTAGGTCGCGAAAGTCCCCTAACCAAATCCACTTAGCCTACGGGAATAGGAATAGGAATAGGCTAATGGAAGCTAAGATTGGCTATGAGTGAGAAGGGGACATTACACACACATACAATTTATCCATGCATGTAATATGTTCCACCCCTCTCATTCCCACTCTCCAAATTGTGAAGTATTGTGGAAGAATTTAAGATTCCTTATAAAAGAAAGCAAACATTTTGATGCTTGTCTCTCTTATAGGCTATCAGCTTAATTATGAAATCATCCCCATCTTCTATGATACTCTTTATTGGTATCACATTCTTTCACCTTATAATGAGTTAATAGTTTGCTTTATTGAGTTTGTTAATGGTAAATATGTTTTCTCTAACTTTGCTGTTTTTGGTTACAAAGCCAATTCTGCTATGAATATCAATATCAGTTTTCCTTGACTGTCTATGTGGAGATTGCTATTACCATCTATCCTTGTTTTGCATTTCAAGGTGCCATCAAATATGAGTTTGGGAAAATCCTTTGGATGCAGTCTCCAGCTATGCTTTATGTTTCTATTCTTGCTCTTGTGCTATTGTATAGTGGTAGATTGAGCATCATGAATGTTGACCAAGAACGCTCTTGGTATATATTCCTGGAACATAAAAGTCCAAAGATGACACTTTTCATTGGTATAAATTTTTTCTTCCTTGCAACGAGCAAATAGTTGGCTTTATTGAATTTGGTAATTATAAATATGTTTTCTCTAACTTAGCTTCAAAGTTACATTGATTTTATTATTATTATTATTATTATTTTGCTTGTTCAAAGAATTATCCATAATCTTTGAAGCCTTTCTCCAGGGAAGCCTTTAGCTCCTAGTGACAGCTTCTTATGGAACATTGTTTTTGGTTATGAAGCCAAGGTTTGCTATGAATATCAAGATTAGTTTTCCTCAGTCATCCATAAAGATATCATCGTTAGCATCTATCCTTGTTCTACGTTTCTAGACGCCATTAAATATTGGTTTGGCAAAATCCTTTGGAGTCAGTCTCCAAGTTTTCTTAATGTTTCTTGTCTTGTACTTGTGCTGTTGTAATGTTAGATTGAGCATCATGAGTGTTATATAGGTATGCTTTTGGTATGTATATTCCTGCAATGTATAATTCCGAACATGTTTATTACTTTGAAAGAAGCTTGGTACTCCTTCCTTCACTGAAAGTATAACATATACGGATGCTTTGTCTTTTCACTTTGAATACTCCTGGCCACTTGAAGGATATAAATGAAATTTCATTTTCAGTATTGATTTTTATTTTAAGCTGCTTCTGTTAATGCTCAAACATCGTCAATGTTTTCTTGTAGTCACAAAAAATGAGAAATGTTGGAATTTTTCTTATAAGGATGCATTTGTCTATCAGGATCTCATCTGCAGGGATGGACGCGCATTTTGCTTTCTTCCTTTACCAGTGAGAACAGGTTTGCCAGTACATGTAAATGGCTACTTTGAACTTTCTTCCAATAGACGTGATATTTGGTATGGATCTGACATGGACCGAGGTGGGAAGCTACGGTCAGACTGGAATGTATGTCTTTTAGAGGAGGTTGTGGCTCCGGTTTTCAGTGAGTTGCTGATCAAAGCTTCAAAACTACTTGGTCCAAGTGAGCGATATTATTCGTTGTGGCCTTGTGGTCCCTTTGAAGAGCCATGGGAAACACTGGTGAAGCAAATTTACAGGAATATTCAGGAGTTTCCATCTCTGTATTCAAATGTTGAAGGTGGAAAGTGGATCCTGCCAGCTGCTGCATTTCTTCATGATGAAGAGTTTTCAAAGTCTAAGGAACTTGCTGATGCTCTTATATTCTTAGGAATGCCTGTTGTAGAACTACCTAAGCCAGTTGTAGACATGCTTTTCTCTTATTGTGCTACTCCGCCAAAGATGGTTTGCCCTGCTACAGTACGAAGCATGTTGCAGAGATTGACGAGGGAATCTCTGTTAGATAGGGGACGGAGCTTGTTGCTGTTGGAGTACTGCCTGGATGATCTAGTTGATGATGAAGTTGGATGTATGGCATCGGGTTTATCGCTTATTCCCCTAGCCAGTGGTAGATACGGAGTTTTTGAGGAAGGCATAAAAGGTGTGTCTTATTTCATCTGCAGTGACTCTGACTACATGCTTCTCGAGAGTCTTACTGATAGGCTGGTTGATAAGAATATCCCTGTAAAATTACATAAAAGGCTTTCAGATATTGCACGAGCCTCAAAGACAAATATAAAGTTTTTGAATAGTACACATCTTGTTCACCTTTTGTCTCAGATTCTTCCCAGTGATTGGAGATATAAGGAGATAATTGAGTGGATGCCAGATACTGATGGAAACCATCCAACCCAGGCTTGGGTCATGCTTTTGTGGTATTATCTTAAAGATCACTGTGAAGACATTTCAAATTTCTTAGACTGGCCTATTTTACCAACAACAACAGGATATCTTTATAGAGCTTCCAAGAATTCAAAAATGATAAATGGTCAATCACTAACTGATTCAATTAAAGATCTTCTGATAAAGGTTGGGTGTCAGATACTAAACCCAGATTTTGAAGTTGAACATCCTCAGCTGTCACTTTATGTTCATGATGCAAGTGCTGTGGGTATTTTGGATGCCATTTTTGAGGTAGCTTTGAGGCAGGAATCACACCTGGCAGTGCTTTTTGAAAATATCACTGCCAATGAAAGGCGTGAGCTCTGTAGATATTTCCTCAATCCAAAGTGGTATGGTGGTGGACAGATGACTGAGTCTCATGTGCGTATTTGCAAGCATTTGCCTATTTTTGAAGTATACAATGATAATGTGAGTAATGGAACCTCCTTTTTCACTGATTTGGAGACATCACAAAAATTTTTGGTACCTCTTCATATGGACAGGCTTCTTTTAGGACCAGATTTTCTTTACGGTTCATCTGGAAGTGAGGAAGAAGTATTGTTAAGTTATTATGGCATTCAACGAATGGGAAGGGCATCATTTTATACATTTAGGGTGTTGAGTCGTATAAGTGAGATTTCCCCACAGCTTCTTGAGGATGTTATGCTTTCAATTTTGTATGAACTTCCTCAGCTGTGTGTGGAAGATTCAACCATCAGAGAAATATTGAAGAACTTAGAATTTGTTCCAACTGTTAGTGGCAGGCTAAGAAGGCCCAACAGCCTGTATGATCCTCGAAATGAAGAACTCTATGACCTTTTAGAGGATCATGATAGCTTTCCTTGTGGCAAGTTCAGAGAATCAGGAGCCCTAGACATGCTGCAAGGGTTAGAATTAAAAACTATGGTGTCTCCAGAAACTGTCTTACAGAGTGCTCGACAGATTGAATCATTAGTACATAATGATCCTGCAAAGGCGCATGCAAGGGGGAAAGTGTTGCTTTCTTATTTGGAGCTAAATGCAAATAAATGGCTACCTCAGAGTCCTGGTGAGGCAAACAAAATGGTCAATAAAATGCTGACGAAAATGGCTTCAGCATTTCATTTACAAGATTCTTGTTCATACATTGATTTAACAAAATTCTGGAATGACCTTACAATGATTTGCTGGTGTCCTGTGTTAGTAAATCCTCCGTATTCTCTTTTGCCCTGGCCTTCAGTTTCTACAACAGTAGCCCCTCCCAAGCTAGTTCGTTTGGCTACAGACATTTGGCTTGTTTCTGCCAGCCTGCGTATACTTGATGGGGAATGCCGCTCTAATACCTTATCACATTGTCTTGGATGGTCCTCTTCACCAGGAGGAAGCATTATTGCTGCTCAGCTTCTTGAGCTTGGAAAAAATCATGAGATTGTGGCAGACCAAATATTTCGGCAGGAATTAGCTCTGGCTATGCCAAGGTTATACTCTCTTTTGACTGCCATGATTGGTACAGATGAAATGGATATTGTAAAAGCTATTTTAGAAGGCAGTCGGTGGGTTTGGGTGGGAGATGGATTTGCAAAAGTTGGTGAGGTGGTTCTATATGGACCTCTTCATTTAGCTCCATATGTGCGTGTTATTCCTGTTGATTTAGCTGTTTTTAAAGATCTATTTATGGATCTAGGTGTGCGAGAATCTTTAAGTCCTAGAGATTTTGCTATGGTGCTTTCTCAAATGGCTGCAAATAAGAAAGGCAGTCCTTTGAATGCACATGAACTTAGAGCAGCAACCCTAATTGTGCAATATTTGGCTGATGCTAAGTTTCATGACAAACAGATAGCATGCTACATTCCTGATGTTTCATCTATTCTTATGCCTGTGACAGAACTTGCCTTCAATGATGCTCCTTGGTTATCTAGCTCTAATGAATGGGGTAACTCAGGGAGCATATCACCTGTGGCTTTGACAGCAAACAAAAAGGTTCCCAAATTTGTGCATGGCAACATATCAAATGATGTTGCAGAGAGGCTTGGTGTCTACTCTCTCCGTAGATTATTGCTTGCAGAGAGTGCCGATTCCATGAACTTGGGCCTGTATGGGGCAGCAGAGGCCTTTGGTCAGCATGAGGCATTAACAACTAGGCTGAAGCATATAGTTGAAATGTATGCAGATGGTCCTGGAATTTTATTTGAACTTGTACAAAATGCAGATGATGCGGGAGCTTCTGAAGTTTGCTTTCTATTGGATAAAACTCAGTATGGGACTTCATCCATTCTTTCTCCACAAATGGCAGATTGGCAGGGGCCTGCCTTATACTGTTTCAACAATTCTGTCTTTACAGCTCAAGATCTTTATGCCATTTCACGCATTGGGCAAGACAGTAAACTTGAAAAACCATTTGCTATTGGAAGGTTTGGACTTGGGTTCAACTCTGTGTATCATTTTACAGATATTCCTGGATTTGTTTCTGGAGAAAACATTGTGATGTTTGATCCTCATGCCTCTTATCTTCCAGGGATTACTCCATCCCATCCTGGCTTGAGGATCAGCTTTGTTGGCAGAGGCATATTGGAACAATTTCCTGACCAATTTTCCCCATATATGCATTTTGGATGTGACTTACAAAATCCTTTTCCTGGCACTCTCTTTCGCTTTCCTTTAAGAACTTCCAGTGTATCTGCTTGCAGCCAAATCAAGAAAGAAAGTTATAGACCCGAGGATGTTTTATCACTTTTCTCATCCTTCTACACAAATGCAGGTGAGGCCTTGCTTTTTTTGCGAAATGTAATGAACATTTCAATATATGTGAAGGATGGATCCAATCATGAAATGGTGCTACTGCATCGTGTGTCTAGGCTTCCTGTTGATGTATTGGAGAACCAACCTAGTCCAGCAAATGTGATGGTTGATTTTATTTATGGTGATTGCAAGGCGGGCATGGACAAAGAGAAATTCATTCAAAAATTGCAGAAGACACCAGAATCACAGTTACCGTGGAGTTGTGGAAAAATTATAATGACTTCAAGTGATACTACTGAAAAGTCAGATTTGTGGATGGTGAGTGAATGTTTGGGAGGCGGACATGCTAAAGCTAAGTCTGTCTCTTTGGAAAACAGAGAACGTAGTTTCATTCCATGGGCAGGTGTAGCTGCCAAGTTGCAGACAGGACTGGAGAAAGAGGTAAAAGGTGAAGCAACTCTTGCTGAAAATGCACTTGAGGGTCGTGCATTTTGTTTTTTACCTTTACCTGTCAACACAGGTCTTCCGGTTCATATCAATGGCTACTTTGAACTATCGTCAAATCGTAGGGATATCTGGTTTGGTGATGATATGGCAGGAGGGGGGAAGCTCAGGTCTGATTGGAATCGCTGTCTTCTTGAAGATGCTGCAGCTCCAGCATATGCACGCTTACTTGCTAATGTTGCTAGTGAAATTGGTCCATGTAGCACATATTACTTGTTTTGGCCCACTTCAACTACAAGAGAACCGTGGGCATCTTTGATGCAGAAGGTTTATGTTAGTATCACTGATTTAGAGGTTTGTGTCCTTTACACCAATGCTAGAGGTGGACAGTGGATTTCTGCAAAGCAAGCTGTTTTTCCTGATTATTCCTTTGCAGAGGCCATTGAACTTGGTAATGCATTAGCAGAGGCAGGTTTAACTTTGATAAATGCACCTAAATCAGTGGTGGATAGATTTCGAGAGTTTTGCCCTTCCTTGCGATATCTCACTCCACATTTGCTTCGAACTCTGCTAATTCGGCGCAAACGTGGTTTCAAGCAGAGGGAAGCAATGCTTGTAACTTTGAAATATTGTTTGGATGATGTTGATGATCCTTTGATATCTGATAAATTGCATGGTCTAGCCTTGCTTCCCCTTGCTACAGGATTATTCACCACATTTGCTAAATCTGGACAAGGTGAAAATCTCTATGTGACCAGCCAAAATGAATATGATCTACTTAAAGATGCAGTGCCATATTTACTTATTGATCGTGTCATTGACGCACAAATATTTGGCAAACTACAAAGAATTGCCTCCAATGGTGGTACAAATCTTTGTTTACTTACATCATCCTTGTTGAAAGAACTTATGCCTAAAATTCTCCCCGCAGACTGGGAGGGTAGAAAGTCTGTGTTATGGACTCCTGGCTATCAAGGACAACCAAGCTTGGCATGGATGGGCCTACTTTGGAATTACTTTAAATCGACATGTCCAGACTTAACCGTCTTTTCTAAGTGGCCTGTTCTGCCAGCAAGGGATGGGCAGCTTCTCCAACTTGTTAGGAATTCAAATGTGATCAAAGATGATGGATGGAGTGAGAATATGTGTTCTTTGTTGAAGAAAACTGGATGTTTCATGTTGAGGAGTGACCTACCAATAGATCACGCAGGGTTAGAAGAGTATGTGCAGAATGCAACTGCAGCAGGTGTCTTAAATGCCTTACTGGCGTCGGCTGCTGGTATACCAAATTTAAAAGGACTTTTTACAAATGCATCAGAGGGGGAGCTACGTGAACTTCAGAGTTTTCTGTGTCAGTCAAAGTGGTTTTCCATTGGTCAGGTTAATTCCCAGCAAATTGATATCATGAGGGCTCTCCCTATTTTTGAATCCCATGTAAGCAGACAATTTGTGAACTTGACAGAATCAACCAAGTGGCTAAAGCCTAATGATGTGGATGAGGAGCTGATAAATGATAGTTTTATCCATACATCCTCAGAAAGAGAAGATACCATTCTAAGAGATTATCTAGGCATTCAAAGACCTTCAAAGAAGCAATTTTACAGGGAACACATAGTCAATACACTATCCAAGTTTGCTTCGCAACCAGAAATTATGCTGAAGGTTATTCGGGACCTCAAGCTTTTAATTCAGGAGGATTCTACAGTTGGGAAATCGATTTCTGATTTGCCTTTCATCCTGACTGCACACGGATCTCTACAAAATCCTGGAAGGTACCGCTCAACTAAGGCTTTCCTGTCACATTTAATTTGCTTGTTTTATTTGTATAGACATCAAAAGCAAAAAAATGCAAGTCTTTGTGAGGAATGAACCATTGTGCAATAGAATTGTAAGTAGGTTGTGGAATTAAAAAAGCACAAACTGGGAACTCTAATCTCTACAGTGAAGGTCCTCTATAAGAATCCAAACAATGTGAGGCTTTATTATCGTTTTCTATGACTAGTTTTGTTCTATGAATCATGATTTATTTTCTATTTTCTATTTTTTATTTTTTTCAATTTGTTTTATATTATCAAATATTTTAATTTCCCAACTGCATAAAAATCTATAATACCTTTTGGAAATACTTTGATGCCACTGTTTACTCCACAGAGATTACCAGTCTGGAAACCTTTCCAAAGAACATTCTCTAGTAGGCCCTTGGTGATATAGGAATTGGAGGTCTCTCAAACTCTCATCAAGAGACGTTTTATTTATCAGAACAAGAAATTACAATAGGTGTCCATAGGTAGCTCACCCATTTCAAAAATATTACACCATATGAGAATGGCAACCCTTAGAAAACCAACCATAACAACCTTTCACATTCCTCCCATTCCAATGTCTTATTCTTCTAATATCTCTAATTTTTTAATTTAATTTTTTAATTTCTAAATGTAAGGGTTTCTCAAATGAGATGCTTGCCTCACTTACACTTAATTAAATATTCCTAGTGTTTAAGACTCAAACTAAAACTAGCTTGGGTTTGGATCAAATATCCAACATACCCTCTTGTGATGTAAAGTCTCATTTGTTGTCATGCCCCAAGAAGATGTCTAAACTTCTCAAATTTGACTTGTCCATCAGTTTAGTGAAAATATCTGCAACCTTTTCTTTTGTTGGACATTATACTGGATCAATTACCTTGTTTGTTGCCAATATTCTTACATCGTGATATTTGACATTTATGTATTTTGTATTTGTATGTAGAATGGGGTTCTTTTGTTATTTGTATTACAGTATCATTATTTATATGCAATGTTGTTTACCCACTTTGAATTCTGCAAGTCTTGAAGAATCTCCTGCGAAGCATCCCAGGTTGCTATGTACCCTTACTCTTATGTTGAATTTACAACTATATCTTGTTTCTCATAACACCAAATCATAGCCGTTGACCAATATTCATCAAATATCCAGTTGTTATCATTTTGCCATTCACACAACCAACATTATCTACATCTGAGAATTCTATAAGGTTGAAGTCCTTACTCTTCCCGTATTCCAACCCAAAATCCTTTGTTCCTTGAAGATACCTGAGAACCCATTTTGCTGCTTGCCAGTGATTCTCTGTAGGCTCATGCATAAATCTGGAAATTATGCTCACTGCAAAAGAAATATTTGGTCTTGTGTTCATCAAGTATAATAAATCTCCACTTAGTTGTCTATATCTAGTATCATCAACAGTTCACCATCTTCCTTAGAGAGTTTCAAATTGTTTTCTGTGAGAGTTAAAGATGGTTTATGAATGGAGAATACCATTATCGGTATTAAGGACCTCCTCCCTCTCTTCAAGGAGCTTTTTGTCAATCATGTTAAGCATGTTGGCAACTCGACTGCAGGCTGGGTTGCTAATGTGGGGGTCAATTACAGCTATTTAACGAAAGATTGAAGTGATTCGGACAGAGGGCTTCCCTTAGGAAGTTCACAGCTTAGTTATTAAAGATCTCCAACTTTAAACCCTGATAATGTGGCCATTGGGTGATAAGGTCCCCCTCATCATTATTCAGTTCTCCCATATCTGTTGTTGGTTTTACTGAAGTTTGTGCTATGTGGAGTGATGATGAGTGGTGGTAGAGGATGTTTACTCTCCTATCTGATAAAACGAATACTTGAAATAGTGAACATAATTAATAATGCATACTAGATGGAGTAAAAGTATATCTTTATTCACACATTAAGTTATTGTAGAAGTAGACTAGAGATGGTCAGCCAAGGATTAGACTTAATTCAACTAGATCATATTGCTTTCCTTGATGATGTAAAATCTATTTAGAGAATCCAACAGTTGCCAAAAGGAACACAAATGTCAACTAACTCTTTTTTATAACTACTTCAAGCCGATAAACAATTAATTCATAGTTGGATAAAACATATTATTGAATATAATAATAGGCATTCTACACTAAATACATCATCCCCCCCAAAAGAAAAAGTTTTCTTCCAAACGACAAAGAAAACAAGCATCAAGGAACATTCAAGAAGACTTTCCAAATTGATGACGATATTGTAGAAGACCTATTGGCAAAACTTGGAAGCATAGTTTGCAAAACTCGGACTTAAAGAGTACTTGGCAAATTAAATGAGTTTGGTGGGGGTTTGGGGATAATGCCCCC